>JAEQBH010005424.1:0-471397 GCA_016808115.1 Tetrastigma voinierianum | reverse complement strand
GTAGTTTTTTTGTATCTTTGTATGATATTTTGATCTCGCTTATAAGACTTAAGCCTATCCTGAATGTCTGAAAGCAATACCCCAATATACCGCGACTCCCTTCTCGCCAGCGAGGTCGGGGCGTGACACAAGTACTGCCCGTCGTTGCCGACCGAATCGCTCGCTTCCGTAGATTGCTTTCTATTTATAGAGTCTCAAAGCTCAGTCTCAACTTCAATGCTTTTTATGAATCCCTAAAATTTTAGGCCCCGTGATTGTTCTTTTCACACGACTAAAGTTCTATCATCGTGACAAAGCCAATTTTGTCAAGTGTTTCTATTACTAAAGAAGCAAAATGATGTCGCTTAATTGCTTCCTATGTTCTTCCTGGATTTTAGTCTCGGATAAAGGATGCTGAGTCGCTTCAAATTGGTGTCATGACTCAGCTTTTCGTCGCTGACAACATTTCTATTTTGGTTCTTTGCCAGCAACACCGTTCTCAGATATTGGCTATCTCGCCGCTAATCTAAAAGTCTATTGTGACAGAGTTCTACCGCCACTTAGCCTGTTTCCTTGTTGCATCTTCATTTTTTGATGTTGCAACCTGGACTTCTGTGTTAGGGATGTTTTGCATGTCGCGACCCCAATATGTTATGTCGCGATGACACTTTTCGCATGCAAAGATATTCAGAGCTTAATCTAGTTTTTCTCGGTCGCGACATGTCTTTCTATCTTCAGCCTGCCTTCGTGTCGTGACCTACAGCTTCTTCGCAATGTGAATTTTCTCGTTCGCTTGATTTATGTTTAATCTATTTCCATCGGGATGTGACTTTCTATGTTAAATTGATTTATGTGTCACGACCCATATTTCTCGTCATGACAAGACATTTCTGTTCACTGATTTCTCTGTGTCACACCATACTCTTCATGTCAACATGACTTTTCCGTGTTTAGTCGATTTCGTGGTCACGACCTAAACATTCTATCGCAACATCAAAACACCTTTTTCAACTTAAAGTATGTTGTCGCAACATTGACTCTCCTTGAGTCACAACCAGTCGATCATCCATTACACCCTTTCGTCACACCTAGTTTTTCTGTCAGCGCTCAAACTTCTTCTTCTTTTTAGCATCTTTTCCGTCTCAACAAACTTTCCATGTTGCGTAAGTCGTTGTCGCTGACAGACGAGGGTCTCCACAGCGACAGATATTCGCTTCTTTTAGTTCAAGATTATGTCGCAACATAAACTATCTTGTTCCTAGCAATGACGGAAGTGTTTTTCCCATTCTCTGTCAGCGACTCGCCAGTTTTCTCTGGTCAGGACTCAGCTCAATTGTTAACAATCGATTATGGTGCTATGACACAGAAATGTTGTTGCATAGTTTCTTTGGTAATTGCTTGAAGTTTGTCGCGACACACAAATTTCAATCGATACGCATCATCGCAATTGCCTTTTCTCTTTCTTTGCAATCTCTTCAATTAACTCTCAAAACACAAAGTTTGTAAATATTCCATAATTTGGCAATAAGCTCTAAAATATTGAAAACAAGCCAAAAATGGATGAGTTTAAGACTATAAAGAGGCCAAGAGTATGAAATGGACGACTCCTTCCACCAATAAGGAAATACTATGAACCCTAGGCTTAAAAAAACTCAACGTCAATGCCGCCTCAACAAGCACTCAAATGGAGCAAAGCCACTACCCAACCATTTGAGGTATGCTTATCTTGGGGACGCCCACCTGCTTCAGTTGATTATTTCAAAGATCCCCCGACAAGAGCAGGCAAGATAAGCTATTAAGAGTCTCAAAGATCACAAGGATGCGCTTAGCTAGTCTCTGGCTTATTTAAAGGGGATTCGCCCCTCTATGTGTATGCATCGAATTCTTATAGAGGATGGTCATAAGCCTTTAGTGGAAGCACAGAGGAGACTGAATCCAACCATGAAAGAAGTAGTCCGCATGAAGCGTCAAGGGCCGGATGTCGGTTTATTTATCCTATTTCTCGACAAAGGCAATGGTGAGGTTCGTACAGGTTGCGCTTCGCGCGGATGAACAATGTTGATAAAGATAAAGAATAATACATTGCTGCCCTTTAGAACAGTCACAGGTTGGAGAATTTACATCGACTACCGGAAATTGAATAAGGCTACTCGAAAAGACCATTTTCCACTGCCATTTATGGATCAGATGTTAGATAGCTAAGGTGGCATGAATACTACTGTTGGACGGTATTCCATATAATCGACGCTACAGCCTCAGAGATCAAGAGAAGACGACATTCACTAGCTCTTATGGTACATTCGCATTTAAGCTTAATGCCCTTGGTCAGGTGAATGCACTGTGCACATTCCAAATACAGATGATGGCCATATTTCATATATGGTTGAAAAGACAATCGAGGTGCTCATGGACGACTTTTTAGTATTGGGGAACTCCTTTGACAATTGTCTGGAAAACCTGAGGTCGGTGCTAGTTAGATGTGAGGAAACCAATCTTGTGCTGAATTGAGAGAAGTGCCACTTTATGGTACAAGAAGGCATAGTACTTGGGCATCGAATTTCTATAAGAGGAATAGAGGTAGACAAAGCAAAGATTAAGGCAATAGAGAAACTACCTTCACCATCATTAGTAAAGGGCATAAGAAGCTTTTTAGGACACACAGGGTTCTATAGGCGGTTCATAAAATATTTTTCTCGGATTGCAAAGCCTTTGTCCATTTTGCTAGTTCAAGGGACACCATATGATTCTGATGAGCAGTGTGTGCAAGAATTTTCAGTCCTGAAGGATAGATTGGGTATCAGCCCCTATAGTTGTAGCACCAGATTGGGACCTCCCGTTTGAACTAATGTGTGACGCCAGTGACTATGCGATCGGAGCAGTGATGAGGTAGAAAAGAGAAAGGATATTCCAGGTTATCCACTATGCTAGCTGGACTTAAACGATGCCCACTTCAACTACACCACCATCGAAAAGAAGCATTGCCATTGTTTTTGCCTTTGAAAAATTTAGGCCCCACTTGATTGGCAATAAGGTAATAGTGCACACTAACCACTCGGCCATTAAGTACCTAATGACTAAAAAGGACGCGAAACTGAGACTAATACAGTGGGTACTCCGATTGCAAGAATTTGACCTAGAGATTAAAGACAAGAAGGGAACAAAGAACCTAGTTGCGGACCATCTGTCACGGTTGGAAGGGCCTAGAGATGAGGTACAGGTTAATGATAATTTCCTAGATGAGTAGCTCTTAGTAATTGAAGACATAAAGCCCGTTCCATGATTCAATGACTACGTGAATTACTTAAGGGCTGGCGTTATCCCTCTCGATTTTAGCTACCAACGTAAGAAAGAGGTTCTTCACATATTCGTTCGCCAATGGGAAGAACCTATTTTATACAAGTATTGTGCGGATCAAGTGATAAGGCGATGTGTACCATAAGATGAAATGGGTAGTATTCTGGATCACTACCACACCTTATCATAAATTCTTGGGGATGAGGACTCGATAAAGGTACTTCAATTAGGTTTCTACTAGCTTAGTTTGTTCAAGGATGCTCACCGCTTGGTATCACTGCGGATAAGTGCCAAAGAATGTACAGCATTTCCAAACAGATGAACTACCCATGCGCGCACAATTCTGAAGGTCGGCTTATTTTGATTTCAGGGGGGATGGACTTTACGGGTCCATTCTCTCTTCATTCAAGAATCAGATACTTCTCCCATAAAGGACTATGTCTCCAAATGGTAGAAGCAATACCGACACGCACTAATGATGCTGCAGTGGTAGCCAAGTCTTCACACCTACATATTTACACAACGCACCTACCTAGCATTGATTATAGATAGAGGTACTCATTTATGCAATAAGATGGATGATAAGGTCTTGCAAAAATATGGTGTGCGACATCGCACATCACTCGCATACCACCCATAGGCAAATGGGAAGGCAGAGGTGTCAAATCAAGAGATAAAGTCCATTATGGAGAAAACAGTAAATAGTTCAAGGAAAGACTAGTCAAAGAAGATTGATGAAGCACTTCGGGCATACATGACAACATTTAAAACCCCATTGGGTATGTCGCCATTCCGCCTAGTTTATGGGAAAGCATGCCATTTTCCGGTGGAATTGGAACATAGAGCATATTGAGCAACTTGGCTGCTGAACATGGATAGTAAAGTAGCCGGAGAGAAGCGGATGCTACACCTTAGTGAATTAGATGAATTCCACAATGAGGCTTATGAGAATGCTCGAATCTATAAGGAAAAGACGAAAGCTTGGCATGACAAACATATTGTAAGGAAAGAGCTCAGTCGAACAAGAAGTCTTGTTGTTCAATTCTAGCTGAAACTTCCCTGGCAAGATGAAGTCAAATGGTTAGGGTCCATTCATAAGGGTTCAAGTATTTCAAGATGGAGGGTCAAATAATGCATCCGTAGAAATGACAGCTTCAAAAGTCAATGCCTGTGAGATTGAAACCGATTATGAGAATCCACAAGAAGACAAAACACCATTCTAAGCACACCTGAAGCAGGACAGTAAGGGTGTGGAAGGTCGCCAAATAGTCGTTTATTTTTCCGGTCTAAGCGTTGCAGATGGCCGGTAGAATGTCGAAAGTTAACGATATTAAACATACGCTTCGGGAGGTCCCGCATTGTGGAGATCCCTTCTTTGAACTTGCATTAATTTCGGTCTTTTCAATTGCTCTTCGGTACATTTTTCACTTTTGGACTTTCTACTTTTGTTTTTTTTAATGTGTTTGTGAGTTTTTCAGGGCTGCCAAAAGGTGCAAGCGCTGTAACTAAAGGTTTTCAGATGTTCATTACAAGCTTGGTAAGAGCCAAATTCGTGTTTTACAAACTTGTTCCAAACTTTCTGGTACGCCGTAGCGTAGAGAACAAAAGAAATTTTTGTTTTTCCAACTTTCTTCGCACGCAACAGCGTGGCACTCACGTTGTCACAGAGTTTTATCACACTTCGGCACGCCAGCAGAGCTTCTCGCGCCCATCGCATAGCCATGCTTCGCCTTAGTGTAGAGCCTTATGCTGCTGCGTAGCGAGCAAAAATTTTGATTTCTTTTAAAAACCACATAGGCTCTTCATTTCCCCCCTACACGAGTTTTGGCTGCCCTTTCCGCTCTCTCTCCCGTTTTCTGTGTTTTCCGAGCCCTAACCTTAGATCTACAATAATGGCTCCACGGAAGTTGATCCCGACAAAAACAAATGATTCAAATTCTCCATCCCTCGCTGGCGCACTACCCTTCTGAGGATCCCCACGTCTATTTCGAGGCCGAGCGCATCTACCATGAATCCTATTCAACCACTGCTTGTCCCAACGAGGTTTTCAACCCTCCAATGCTTTCTTCAACTTCATTATCCGTAATCCAGCGGCCGCGCACACTCGTGCACTCCCTGTCCCCGGAGTAGCCCCGGTTGTGTGGGAATTCCACTCCAATCTGCCATTCAAAGTCAACACCACTGTTTTTGTCAGAGACAAGTGGGTCGAGTTTGGTGCCCAAGCCATCAATTGGATTAACCGCCTGCTATATGATTACAGTGCGGAATATAGAGCCTTATTTGCAAACACAAATTATGAGCGCTTGATGTAGGAGCTCACCAAAGGCCAGGGTGTGTGGAAACGCCAGCCATCAATGGGTGACTTTACCAATTTTCAGATGCACTCCCTCACGCTGGTGGATAAGGTATGGTACAATTTTTTATGCATAAAAATCAAGCCTACCCTGCACCTTAGCATAGTCACGAAGGACAAGATGATCCTCCTCTACGCCATGACCCAGGGCTTCCAATTTGATATTGCGTTTGTCATCGAGAGGGGGTTGATTGAGTCGACCTAAGGGAAATGCACCGGGCCTGATCCATCCCTCTCTGATTACGCAGTTATGCCAACTGGCCGATGTCCTAATGTTGGACTCCGAGGAGAAGTTGTAGCAGCGCCTACCCATACCATTGCCCAAGGAGAAGTTCTAGAGCCCTGGTGATTCGGAAGAGGAAGCCGACGATGATGCCGCAACACCGCCTTTAGCGAGGCGACCCCGAGGACGATCCCGGTGTCCCTTCCGGCTTCGACTCAATTCCTAGTAAACTAGATTCATGCGCCACCGCGTGGCTCACGCATATGGGATGCAGAGTCTCGGGGAGCACTGTTGCTCGAAAGCTAGGATATGGATGCCATCAAGGCCGAGATGACCATTATTCGCTCCAACCAGGACCATATCATGTAACAGTTGGCTCAACTCCTCTATTTTCACACTTCGCCACCGCCACCTCCACTCGTGAGTACCCTTCCTCGTGACGTATCTCTATGCCCCATTTCCTTTATGTCATTGAGGACACCGCCGCTTTAAGCTCGGGGGTGTATGAGCCAGGGGTGTGGGTGCAATGAGTCGGCTTAGTTTTATTTTTTTCTCGCATGTTTATTTTTACGTTTTATTTTTTTCTCGCATGCTTTAGGTCTAATTTAGTATTATTTTTCAGCATGTTTAAAGATCGAAGCTTTGTCTATTATGTACTAGTATGTTTGCGTTTGGTACTATTATGATATGGTAGTTTCCAGATTTGGTATTAATTGTTCTCAGCTTTAGTCTTGGCCATAATCGCAAAAAGGGGAGTCATAGTAATCGCATAATGAATGTGTTCCGAGTAAATATGGAACTCCAAGGTTGTTTGACGATCGGAACTGCATTGTAAAAAGTTGAGAATGACCATGTCTGGCCACCTCTTTTAGATTTCAAGAAACCATTTCCTCGGCAGCCATCACACACACGTGATCTTCTAGTATGCTTCAGACTTCTGACTAACATACAAGAGTTCTATGAACCTTGAAAATTTAAACACCCATGACGGGACACCTTAGATAAAGAGGACGCCTCGAGCCCCAAAATAAATAAAATTAAAAATAAAAAATAAAAAATAAAAATGAGAAAAGAAATATGCCAAAATAAGCTTATGGTTTGGAATATGGGATCATCCACCGAATCCCGCACACCGAGGGGTTTTTCAAAGCCTAATGCCCTGGGCCAACTAGCTGGAAACCATTGACTTTACTGCCCGCTACATGGGACAAAAGATGGATGATTTCCACAGTCTAGGGCCTCGAGGTTTGGCTGAAGTGTTCGGTGAATTTATGGAAATCAATGCCCTAAGTGTTCCTAACCAACCGGGTGGGGAGTCACCAATGGATCCTACTACAGGAACCCTCACCTAAAACTTCTTGGCACTAGTGCTCTTCCAATTTTATCTTAGAGTTATAAGGTCATGTTTGACTTTACCTCTTTCATCTCATATTTTGCCTCTAGACTTAATTCTCCAATTCCCACATTAATTTGCAAGTCAACTTATTCAAATTCCCTATAATAACACATACCTTAGCTTAATGACTCTAAGTCCCTAATTTGGACATTTTACATTATCACCTTTACTTCTTTTTAAAAATCCCTGCTATGTCCTTTTTCACATTTAGCACTAAATTTTTCAAAAAATACAATTCATTTTTATTATACCTCTAAACTGTAATAACTACTAGGATATAATTTTGGGTGTTACAACAATCATCAATGAATACAACATAATAAAAACTACCTTTAGTGAAGGTGTTCTCGAGGGTTTGCAATATCAAGATAGGAATCAATTGTAGCTCTTTTATGCTCTCCCATGTCGCCTGTAGCGGGTTTTTCGCTTGCCACCGAACCCGACATGTTGCAATTTGGAATGCAATCATCTAGGTTTGGAAGGTCATTTTCCATCATCTTGGATTTCATCTCTATTAGCCCTCGGCTTATATAGGTGCCCAAGCCTTATACCATACTTCGTGGATATTTCTTATTGGTGCTAAGTTATTTGCTCCTCCTCCACAGATTTAGAGCAAAGTTTTTCCCGCTATTTTACTCAAAATATCTGCCAACCAATATCTTTGATCAAGCAACTTTTGTCCTCAAACACAATTTTTATAACCCTTTAAATTAGTTAATAACACTTAACAAGTTTTGATCACCCCAGGAACATATAATACATCATAAACATTTCTACCTGAATAATTTGAAATTGCAACCGTCCCTTTCCTTCCACTCGCCATGTATCGGGTCATTTCCAATTTAACCTTCGACGTGTTGGTTTAGTTCTTTGAATAGAGCCTTTGTCGATGTGTCATGGTTAGTACAACCACTATCAATGAGCCAACTCTCACTTCTGATTCACTGCTAGAGAAACATGTAGCCACAAATAGTCGGCTCTCTTCCTCCATCATGGAGACTACTTTGTTGTTGACTTTATTCTTGCAAATGACAAATTTCATGTCCAAGTCGGGACAGCATTTATCGCATCTAGCTTCGTGCCTTTCCAACATTTAAAGGGTGGCTGGACCTTTTCTTGCCATTAATGCTTACAAGGAGGGCAGCCTCGGGAGCCAGTTACTTTTCTTTCATACAGGGTATCGGTCAGTAGAGTCTTCTCCACTAGTGAACTGGTTCTTCTTTTTCTTATTCTTTCCTTTCTCAAAGTATTGGTGTTTGGCTAGCAGGGCTCCTTCAATTTGAGCATCTTGCCTCATCATTCTTCTTTGTTCTTGTGCTTGCAAGGCATTTAAAAGCTCTATAAGTGTTATCTCAGACAAATCCTAAGTGTTTTCTAAGGTTGTAATGGATGCCTCAAATCTTTCAAGCACTATCACAAGGATTTTTCAACTATCCTTGAGTTTGGCAAGGAAGATCCAAGTAATCTAATCCCCGATGGAAATGTTCAAAGAACCTATTAAATACCCTTTACGAATTCAGCCTCTATGACGCCCCTAAACCTGTGGGTTTAGTTAACTCAAACTGGCCAACCCGAGGAAAACTTCAGGGTCGCTGCAACCCGACACACTGTTGTGTCCCATTTACCGAGATCCATAATTTGAAAAAATCGGATAGAGTCTCCTTTGTACGAGGAACTCTATCCAAAATCTAACCTGTACAACAATACAATCACATGACCCATCCGAGGACCAATATAACATAATGATCATGTCGAGTCCATTTATGAGTAAAAGTAATCTCTGATTGCCATTTTGCATTCGCCAGCGACAAAGATATAGCTTGCCTCGTACCAGGTGCGGATTGCTTTTGGGTCTTCATTCAACCCAAACAATATCATGCACAAATCTTCTTCCATTGGTTTCGCTACCAGAAACACATATTTTATCAACAGCTTTATCAAACACTTCCATCTGTTATGAACGAACAATCCACAGCAATCGTTCATTCAACAAAGACTTAGCATAGCACTGGTAAGTTACAGAGTTCAATGATTTAAGTCTGGGTACTTATTCCTCCAAATTAATCAGGAGCCATTATCTAAAACAAATTTAGGGGAAGTCAAACATTCCTGATTTGTACTATTTTCCCGCACAACGCTTCAGGTAGTGTGCTTTCTCTGGTCAACCTTTCTAATCTCCAAATATTTTTCTGCTTCCTCAAAATTCGCAGTCGATAATCATCTAACAACCTCTATCAGTGGTTTGTACTGTGGCCAACTCAGTAATCAACATCAACAAACTGTCAAAATAAAGATTCGCCGCCAAGTCTCTCTCAAGAAGCTACCACTTTTAATGTCCTTATTAGACACTCTGCTTGCACGTCTTCTCATTTCAGCAATTCCCTTTTCCCTTTTCAAAATCTAGATCTACTTCCTTTATGCTTCCTCCAAGATAATGTTTTAGTCTCTGACCGCTTGATTTTAAATTCACTCCAGATCTCACTCTTCAAAGTTACGCTCCAGTGTGTACTTAGCACATCATGTATGACCACCCATCTTGACTTCAATTTCCTAGAAATAATGAGCCTGGAGTTACATAAGAGGACTTGTTCTCCGCTTGAATTCTCCTTAGATCTGGTCATGCCACCTCTGATCTTTTTCCTTATAGATAGCTTATCACATAAGCTTAATTTCTCAATTCTTCCAACGGCCTATTTCGAGTAGTCTCTTTCCTGGCAGCGAAAAGTCACATCTCTGTTTTGATACCTGTTATTAAAATTTTTCAGATTCAATTCCAGCGGAGATGACAAGGTTTTCCATACAATTATGTATGGGACATTCCAATGGGAGTTTTGTAACAAATTTCATAAGCCCACAAGGCATCATCTAAGCTTTTATAAATCTGTTCTTTTCTACATTTCATTATTTTCTCCGCACTTTTTATCTCCCTATTAGAAATTTCAGCTTGTCCATTTGATTTAGGTGATAAGCCAATCCCATTATATGTTTGATTCCATATTCAAGCCATGAGTTTTGCAAAACCTCATTTTGCAAACATGGCTTCCTCACTAATGAATGTTCGTGCTCTAAACTGGTCAAAATATTTCCTTGAATAAACCCAACCACTGTAATGGCATCATTTTTGGGACAAGTTGTTGCTTCCACCCATTTGGATACATAATCCATAGCTAGAAGAATGTACATATTGCCAAATGATGATAGGAAAGGTCCCATGAAGTCTATTTCCCAAACATAAAAAATCAAGATCACAGAATCACTATAGGCATTTCATTTCTTTCCTCGCTTGTTGCCCATTTCGACAAGCATCACAATGTTTTACTCCCATTCAAAACAGTCTTTGAATAGAGTAGGCCAATCAAATCCTGATTGGAGAATTTTCTGGGCTGTCTTGTCTCCTACAAAGTGTCATTCATATGGTGATGCATGACATTTCTCCATAATACCACATGGGGATGATGAGTCTTAAACTCATCTATTTTTAATCCATTTTTCTAGCTTATTTTTAGTAGTTTCAGATCTGTTTTAATGCAAAATTATGGAATATTCACCAACTTTGTGTTTTACAGGTTTTAATTTAAAAATGAGAGAAATCCAGCAGAAAATAAGAGAAAAATGGGCAAATGCAGCAATCTCTGTCGCGACAAAGTTGTGTGTGTCGCAACAAACTTCCAAGCAAATCAAAAGAACTATGTCACAACCAGCATCTATATGTCGCAACTAAGTCCAGGCAGAAATCAAAGCAAATGGCAAGGGAAATATGTCGCGATAATCTTTCCTCTGTCGCAACACAAAGGGATGAATATTGACAAATGAATTTTGTCGCGACAAAAGATAGCGTTGTCACGACAGAAAATGGGAAGAATACAACACAAATCAATCGGGAGACAAAGAAATTGTCATGTAATGTGCCAGATGTTGTCAACACAAAGAAGCCACACAACAAAGAAAATTCACAATGAAGATGAAATTCGACCACAAGAAAAGGCACAAGAATATGTCGCAACAGCGAAGTTTTGGCTGCGGACAAATGAAATAGGAAGTGGGCAAAAATTTATCGCGTGATAAGGAATTTTCCGTCACGACAAGAAATTAAAAATCAATACAAGACGAGTGCTGCGAAAATAAGTTTATGTTGCGACATAATGAAGAACATAAGGCAGAATCTCTATCGCGACAAAATTCTCTTATGTCACGACAATAAAAATTGCACTGGAAAAGAATTCTGTAGCGACAAAATAGATAAGCTGAAGAGATATTTCGATGTCGCAATAGGGATTTTTAAGTCGCGACACAGAGATAAGTTGAACACAAGAAAGTCCTCACAATGCATTGCACTTTTTCTATGTCGCGGACAAAGATTCCAACACATGGAAGAGAAGTTCGTCGTGACATAACAAACTCGGGCTATGCATAAAGAAACATTGACAACAAGAAGTTTTATGTCAGGATAAACAAGATGAAGCCAGAATAAGAACTAAAATGTGATACTGGCACGACATAAAATTCTAGGTCGCCCAATTTGAAGAAGCTGCACATAAACTATGTCGCGACAAAATTTTCAATTTCGCGACATAACTATTAAAGAAACCACATGTAAGATTGTTGCGACATAGAACTGCTAGCACAACAGACTTTGCAAGAAAGAGATTGACAACATTGTCACGACAAACCTTTATGTCACACAAAGAGTGTCAGGGCCAAAATTTTTGGGATCCACAATAGCCTCGAATCTAGGGGCTCCAACTTCTAGTGGCTCTATAAATAAAAACACTGAGGAAAGAAATTGAACACGCATTATGACTAAACGAGATAAACTGGGTACTGGTAAGGCTCTTTTGTATTTTATTATTATTTTTTTCTTTTTTTTTTATGTAGATTAGATTTAGCGTGGAATTTTGATTTGTTTTTTGGACCTGAAACAATGATTTTTTAAAAGTTTCGAAGTTTAATTAAATTGTTGAATTTCATTTTCGATTACTGTTTGAATTTAATGAAATCTAAACAAATTCTGGAATTTATTCCTTTCAGTTGATTGTAATTACAATGGAATTTTCTCTCGATCGCATTTCATTGCTAACTTAACGCTAAAAACACACTACCGAAAGATTTAATGTTAGTTATGGTCTTTTCTATACAATTAGAAAGAAATTTTCTGGGTTGAGAATCTTGAATTTATTTGAATGGTGTTGTTCATGAAGTGACTTGTTCCCAATATTAGTAACGAATACCCATAAAGACCATATCCTGCCTCGATTTCCGTGAGGCCCTCTCGAAAGACACAAAGATGGATCCCATAGCCATGGAGCGCCATTAGGGGTGCAGCCAGACTAATATTGAAGAACTAATGAACTCTGAAAGATTACTTAGATAAATCCCCAATTTACTCATGGTTTGAGGTTTAGTTTGGAGATCTATCAATTTAATCACTAGAGATTCTCCTCGGGGCTTGGAGGAATGATCTTAATCCTGTGTTTGCTTAGATCTAATCAAGGAAAGCGACAACTCTTTCAGATCTAAAGGATAAGACACCATTCATCTTATAGAAATCTTGCAATGGCCCTGTCTTGGTAAGCAAGAAATCTACAGTCTTAAGAAATGGGTATGAAGTATTGGAAAAGAAAAAAACCTAGATCTTATAAAGAAATTATGCTTACAAGTAATTGATTAGAAACAGGAATAAAAAATGAACATGAATCTCTAATAAGTGAAAGGTATGGTTAAAGGAGAAATCCAAACTATACTACCTTGCCTCTTGACAAGTTTAGATCTCAATTCATGATAGAATCAAATTAGATTATGATGCAGGAATTGATAATTTCACAAATGTGCTGAACTTAGTGTCTACTTCCAACAATAACTGATTCAAATTTTTACACAGTTTTTGAGATTTAAAATTTTCCTTTATTATAGTATGTAACTTAAAGATAGTAAAATTCTTAGTTCAGCTCCTAAAATTCCTATGAAATTAAAGTTCAAATATTGTGGAACTTTAGTAGTTGGGGTAATTGAATTTTAGATTCTTGTCAATCTCTGTGAAACGCATCCGCATCTCTATAAAGTCCTACTTATTACTATGATTTGACTGTGCACTTGGCAGGATTAAGGCACAACCCACTTTAATGAATTCATTTTACAAAAAGAACAAATCCAATTTTTTATATGCATAGAAGCTAGTCTTAGTCTGAACAAGTTTTTGGCTCTGGTCACGATTAGATAATAAATTTCCGTAGTAATAGTATGTCAGAATTGTATATATAATTGTCTTAACAAGATTTTCAAGGCCAAGGTTTCGGGACTTTAGTTAGTCTTTGGTAGTCGTGTCGAGAAAATTGGTCAACAAGTTTTTGGCGTCGTTGTCGGGGATTGAAGGAATTTAAAAATCAATATTCTGACAAAAGAGAGAAATGCTAATTTTGACATTTTTCTTTGTTTTACAAAAATTTTTAAAATTCCAAAAACAAAGAACAAAGAGTGGCTGAATAAGCTACTGATATTTTTAGGAGCCTAAATAGATATATAATTTTTGATATCACTGCCTCCATTTGATCTCAGTGTGTTTCTATTTTCAAGTAGATTTTAGATGCATAGAAAAACCAAAGGTAAGATCCGGCGCCCTCTAGATGTCGAAATCAGAGAACATCAAGAACTGAGGAGCTATAAGTGCCGAATATAGAACTATGGAAAATCGCAAAGAAAGATTGCAAAGGTCCTAAAAGAAGAAGAAGCGTAGAACCCGAGGCCTAATACTTATGAGGACTTTTGGATCCCTATTATTCAAGAGGAGTACTTAGCTGTGAGACAACCTCCCATCAAGCCAACACCTTGGAAATAAGCGCATTAATTACTATGGTGCAACAACTGGGCTCATAGGTCATCCCTCTGAAGATCCCAATGAACATTTGGGGAGATTCATGAGGATGGCCAACACAATCAAGCTGAATGGGGTGAGACCAGAAGTAATCAAGCTGCATCTCTTCCCCTTTTCACTGAGAGATGTGGCAGCAATATGGTTTGATTCATTGCCAATTGGATCAGTGAACACTTGGGAAGAGCTGGTGGAGGCCTATATGAGCAGATATTTTTCCCCACTTTCTTAATTGTTGAGAGAAAAGGAGAAATAATTGTCTTTAAGTAGGGGGAAGATGATGAGAGTCTCTACAATGCATGAGAGATTCAAGAGAATGTTAAAAAGATGCCCTATGCATGGAATAGGTCTGACCACTCAGATGGATATTTTCTATCATGCTATGAATTATGCCTCCAAGGATATAATTGATGCATCCTACTGTGGGGTTTTTAAAAGAAGAAATGCAGAGAAGGCAAGGTAGCTAATTGAAGACCTTGCTAAATGCAACTACAAGGCTCCATCTGAAGCTTCAGGGAGCAGCAGCAGACTAAGGGCAAATGGCTTGATTGAGCTTAACCGTATGATTGCCATAGAAGCAAAACTAGATGCAGTGATGAACAAACTGGGAAATAATGAAAAAAGAATGCATACTACTCATGAAATTGGAGCAGTAGAGAAAGAAAGAATTAGAAGCAGTGCTGAGTGACCAGTTGAAGAAGAGCCCTACCAAGTTAAGGAGACCAAGTACATGAATGAGCAAAGAAGTTATCACTTCAAGCCTAACCCCAACTTGCCAACACACTATACACTAGCACTAAGGAACCATGAAAACTTTTCATATGGTGGAGGAGCACACAGGTCTTCTCTAGACTCCGAACAAAATTACCATCAAAGATGCTCACCCCAAGTTCCAAGAATAAGAGCAAGCAGAGGGACACAGAGGAGAATACCAGTATTTAAAAGGACTCGCCTATTTTTAAAGAGAAGATGCTACATTTCATGTCAAAAACAAAAGAATTTTTTAATTCCAGATGAGAAATATCAACTTGAAAATTTCCACAAACACAACTATGTTTTTGTGACAAACATCAATGCCTTTGAAGAATCCGAAACACGATAAGGTAACTTACTTTAGATATGTTGAAGAGCCTAAGGATCTATTTCAAGTGACACAAGGAAGAATCCAAAGACCGTATGGGCGTAATTCTTGTGAAGTATGTAGAGCCAGATGAAAGGAGAGTTGAAAAGCAGGACACCGAGGAAGAGAAACAAGTAGAATGGGAGAAGAACTGCAAGACAATAAAAACTACCGAGAGAGAAATAACATAACGCAAAACAAGCAAGGGAAAAGGAAAGGTTAGCCATAATCCTCCGCCTATCTCTCAAAGATCAGGAAAGCAAAACTAGAAGCAGAGTTCTATAGGATTCTAAACATGTTTCTTAAGAAGATAGAGATCATTCCTTTCACAGCATTAACTCAAATGCCGGCCATGCAAAATTCATGAAAGATATATCGAAAGTAAGTGAAGAGAAGATTACTGTGAAGGATAGTGAGCCTAATATAACCCCAGCGGCAATAATTCGTAAGTCCTTACCGTAGAAAATGCAAGATCCAGCAGCTTCACTATACCCCGTAAAATCTGGGATGTTGGAGGGCGGGGGAAAAGCATTGTGTGAGCCTCTGACAAAGATCAACTCGATGTCCCTGGCTCACAAGCAAAGACTAAGTTTAGGGGAGCTCACTCCCACATCCATGACCCTGGAGATGGCAGACGAGACATTAGCCCATCCTAAGGGCATTCTTGAAGATGTGCGGATCAAAGTGGGAAACTTTGTTTTTCCAATGGACTTTGTAGTCATTAATATAGAGGAAGACAAACAAGTCTCATTGCTGTTAGGAAGACCATTCTAGCAAATGTGAGCAGTTGATAGATTGATGCAAAGGGGAACTAAGTAGGGCTGGAGATGAGGCAAAGGCAACTTCAATCAATCAATAATTTAAAACGAACTCCGGCAGAGGGTGCTGATTGTGAAATTGTAGAAACAAAAATTTCATCGCTTCTAACCCACCACCGATTGTAATTTTCTTAATTCAATGAATGAGGATAAGATGAATTTCCCCAAGATCTCGAGCATCTTTGAAGTTGAAATTCGAACTCCACTCTTAAATTAAGAGATGCAATATTCAAGTGGTTGAGAAAGCAGAAAATCCAACAAAGCAGGTGAGCAAAGTTGAAGAATAAAAACAAAAGTTCGTGAGGATTTAATACTCAAAGATTGCTCGAACATTTAAAGTATGGCTTTCATAACTTAAAATGAATGTCTGCTATCATTCTCGGGGCCAGATTTTGACTAAGCTTGAAGAGCAAAAATTACTGAAGACTCTCAGAAAATATAAGGAAGCAATAGCCTGGTCTATACAAAATCTGAAGGGAATCAGTCCTTCTATCTACATGCACAAGATCCTGTTGGAGGAGAATGCTAAAAATTCTATAGAACATCGCAGAAGGTCAATCCAAGAATGAAAGAAGTACACCAAAAAGAAGTACCGAATGGCTAAATGCAGTGTTTCATATATGAAACTACATACCCTGGTGAGCCCAGTACATGTGGTTCCAAAGAAGGGAGGATTCACTGTGATTAGAAACGAGAAGAATGGATTGATTCCCACAAGAACTGTGACAGGATGGAGAGTGTGTATAGACTATAGGAAACTTAACACTATTACCAGAAGGACCATTATCCTCTACCTTTCATTGACCAAATGTTGGACTGCTAGTAGGCACTATTAACGTTTTCTTGATGGATATTCTGGTTATAACCAGATTGCAATAGCCCTAAAAGATCAGGAGAAAACTACATTTACATGTCCATAAGACCTTGCCACAGATGCCTTCGGATTATGTAATGTTCCCGCCACCTTTCAAAGATGTATGATGTCTATATTTTCAGAACTTATGGAAGAGGTTGTTGAAATATTTATGATGACTTTCAAAGAGTATGGATCCAGCTTTTGAAACCGCTTGAGAAATTCTAGAAACAAAGATTTGTGAGGTGTAAAGACAAAATCTAGCTTTAAATCGGGAAAATGTCATTTCATGGTAATCGGTATCATTGGGACACAAGATCTTCACGTTGATTGAAGTAGACCAAGCAAAGATTACTGTTATAAAAAATCTTCTGTGACCTACAACAGTAAAGGGGATAAGAAGCTTCCTAGGACATGCTGGTTTTTACAAAAGATTCATAAAGGATTTTTTCAAAATCTGCACTATCAGGTGTATCATCGAAAGATGCAAAATTTGATTTTGATGAATCATGTGGATCTGGGTATTTGAGGAAATTAAACTGTGATTAGTAATGTACCTCATCATATTGACACCAGATCGAGCAATGATTTTAAAGTCATATGTGATGCCGTTGATTATGCTATGTGAGCCGTATCGACAGAACTCGAAAATATTCAAGGCCATATACTATGTTAGCAAAACATTCAATGAGGCACAAGAGAACTACTCCACCATAGAGAAGGAGATGCTGGCAATGGTATTTGCTTGTGAAAAATTCAGGCCTTATATATTGGGGTCCCATGTTATAATACACACTGATCATGCTACAATTAAATATCTAATGGCAAAGAAGGATGTCAAGTTAAGACTGATAAGATGGGTGCTACTGCTACAAGAGTTTGATCTTGAAATCAAGGATAAGAAGGGTAGTGACAATGTGATAGCATATCACTTGTCTAGATTGGAGAGAATTGCTGAAACAGAAAAGGGGACAGAAATAGCATAAATTTTTCCTGATGAGCATCTATTGATGTTGTCATAAGGAGATGTGTCCCAAAAACAGAACCGGATGGTATTATGGAGAAATGTCATGCATCACCATACGGAGGATACTTTATTAGAGACAAGACAAATAGAAAATTCTCCAATTAGGATTTTATTACCACTCTATTCAAAGACCTGCTTTGAATGGTAAACATTGTGATGCTCGTCAGAGAATGGCAACTTAAGAAGAATGAAATGCCCAAGGCGACCTCATACAAGAGATTTATGTTTGGGGAATAGACTTCATGGGACCTTTCCCATCATCATTTAGCAATATGTACATTCTCCTAACTGTGGATTATGTATCCAAATGGGTGGAAACAATAGCTTGTCCCAGAAATGATGCCATTATAGTGGTTGGGTTTATACAAAGAAATATTTTGACTAGATTTGGAGCACCCAGAACAATCATCAATGATTTAGAGTTATTTTGCAATAAAGTTTTTTAAAACTCATGAGCATATATGGAATCAAACATATAATGGAATTGACTTATCACCCTCAATCAATGGACAATCTGAAATTTCCAATAGGGAGATAAAGAGTACTCGAGAAATAGTAAATGCAAAGTTAAAGGACTAGTCTGAAAACTAGATGATGCAATCGGCTTATAGAACTCGGCTTTACAAAACTCTATCGAATGTCCCCACATGAATTGTATATATGGAAACCTTGTCATCTCCTCTTGAATTGAATATTAAGGCTGTTGTGGGCCATCGTGAAACTGACTGTGACTTTCAAGTCGCATGAAAGTGACTACTCCAAATGAATGAATTGGAAGAATTGAGAAATTAAGCTTATGACAATGTCAGAATCTATAAGGAAAAGACCAAGAGGTGGCATGACCAAAAGATCCAAAGAAGGGAATTCAAGACAGGAGAACAAGTCCTCTTATACAACTCTGAAGCTCAAGTTTGCTTTAAGGAAATTTAAATCAAGATGGAGTGAGACAACACGCAGTAACAAGTACACCTTTCGAGAGAACACCTAAGGTCGACCGGAAGTGAATTTAAAGTAAACAAATGTGAGATCAAAGCATTATCTTGGAGGAAGCATACAGTAGATCTAGATTTTGAAAAGGAAAGAATTGCCGAATGAAATATTACTTTGCACAAGTGTCTAGCTATGACATTAAACTGAGCAAATTCTTCGAGTGCAACCCAAACAGTAATCTTTATTTTGATGAGTTTGATCGATGTTGATTACTTTTGCTGAGTTTGTTTTAGCTCAATTTTGTTGTAGTTTTATTAGATAGTTTGATCATTTGCTGAATTTTTTTAAGGGACAAGAAAGATGAACTGGAATAAGAGGTTATTAGGAAGCACACCGCTCAAACTAAATCATGCGTAAAATAGCTACAAATGGGAGTATTTCTATTTCCCAAAATTTGTTTTAGATAGTAATGCATAGTTAAAGTTTGGGGAAATTAAAGAATTTTAGAGCTTAAATCATTAGACAACTTTCTGGTGCTAACTGCTTAATAGAGTATTTTGATGCTAATTGGATTGTTGTTCATACTTGAATTGAGATTGTTTGATTTTAACATGTGTTTTCACAAGTATGAATCGAAAGTGGAAGGATTTTATTGCATGATGTTGTTTGGGTTGGAAGGTTAAAAGTATGTCAAAGTATAATTTTGAGGCAAAAAATGTAATGTTGTCGTGGACAGGTAAGTCAAGGCTGCGACATCGTTGACCTTTTGTTGCTTATTATCAAGGCCCCTGCCACGATAAAGGAAAATATAAACCTCATTACCTGGGCAGGAATATATGTCACGACAAGCTTTCCCTTAGCTTCCGCACAAATAGCTTTCATAATAATTCTCAAAAATCATAGTCGCGACAAATTTATGTCTCTCACACTTATTAAAATAATAGTCCCTAATCCAAAACTAAGAGTAAAATTCAGGCAAAAACATCTTTTCAGCTCAAACACCGTATTGCAAGGTAAAATTTAGTCAAAATTTTGTTGCAACAATTAATGAGACACAACAACTCTTGGACTATAAATAGAAAAATTCAAAGACTGAAAAGTCACCTGCTTGATAAACCTTCAACCCACTCCTTCCCTAACCAAATTTCTCTCACTTCCTTTCGAAACCCTAGATCCCTAAATCGTTCTCTCTCACAATGTCAGAACCCACAAAACCTGATTCCAAACCTCAATGAAATCATGGAAGAATATGCTAAATGGGAGAATGAAGCAGTCAAAGTGACTCAAACAGAAATAGGGGAAGAACAAGAAAGGGCGTATAATGAGGAACCCACTACCACCGATAAATCCGTAAAAGGAAAATAAAGATGAAGAAGAAAGAGTTTTAGCAATGAAAAACCAAGTGAATGGGTCTCTAAGATGGCTTATGAAGCATGGAGGGATAAATTGCAGTTCAAGGACTTCATTAGGGACAGAGGCTTCAACAAATGGATCTCTCCATTCTAAGAGCTGGTTGAAAGCAAGGGATGGCATTTTTTCTGGGAGCACAAAGCTCCTAGATTTATGGATGTGGTGAAGGAGTTTTACGCAAACCTGGTAGGGCAAAAAAAAAAAAAAAAAAGATAAACAAATACGTAGAGGGAATGGGTATCCTTCAACGTAGGGTGATATAGATTAGATTTAGCAAATCAAAGGAGAAGAAGAACGATCAGTTCAAAAGATCGTGGAAGCACCTGACTACTAAGATTGGTGTAATCTACCGATGTGATGGCAAGGAAGTGAATGCCAAGAGTAAAGAACCCACATGAATCAATAACCAGAGGAGCACTAACTGAACCAGCAAAGGTGTGGTTTTATTTTCTATGTTCAGTTATTATGCCTTTAAAGCACCTATGCAAAGTCAGGGAGAAGAGGGCTATAGTGTTGTATGCCATCCTTAAAGGATATAAGTTCAGTGTGGGTAAAATAATAGAGAACTCAATTTTGAGTTATTGCAAAGGAGGTTTCAAAGGGTTGATTCCATACCCAGCGCTGATTTCGAGGCTATACATCTTAGGAGGTGTCCATGGAGAATGGGAAGAAAAAGAGAATTGCCCCAAGACACCTCCCTTGACATTGACAGGGGTGCTAAAAAGCCCAAGGAACGATAAGAAGAAGGAGATTGTGGAAGTAGCAAAGGAACCTAAGGAAGAAGAACATGAACAAATAGGGATGGAACAGATCCTAAATGAGGGCCACTCCCTACCGACAATGACGATGTACAGTCCTATGATTCATTCACTCGATATATGGGATTTTTCAACCACAAGAGTGTTCAAGAGCAATCAATAGAAATTATGGAGAAGTCGCATCGAAGGATAAGGAACGGAGGGAGAGAGAAAAGAGACGGAGTCAGAACAAGAGAAGAGAGTTTCGAGGCTAACTGTAAGAAAGGAACAATAGTGGGAATAAATACTCAAACAGAGGGATGAGGAATGGAAAGAAGAAATGGAAAGGGAGAGAAAGAGAATTTATGAAAAGGCTTAACACAAAAATAAAGACCTTCTATGATGAACAGCTGAAAAGAGATGAAGAGGTGCTTTCATTCTTAGAAAAGAGAGAGGAAAAGATGGAAGCCAGTATGTTGAACAAGGCAAAGGGGTTCAAATATCTTTATATGAACAATCTGCTGAATTCGAAAGCTCATGGAGAAGAGAGACAAGGAGATAGAAATGGACACAATTACGACATAAATTATGGGAATGATAGTCTCGACTAAGTGAATTACCAGTGAACATGCACTCTATGCTCACTGAAATTGAAAGATCTATGAATAGCCTTGGTACTAGGAAAGATCAATTGATCACCTTAGTGGAGTACACCAATGATTATTGCCTCTTCAACAGGGAAGGACAACCAGAGAAAGAAAAACCAAACATCTCCATTCCCAAGTTTTCTCCATCTCTAGCAAGTTTTGACCTTGAACCTCCAAACCTTAAGGCTTCCAAATCCTACAAAAGAAGAAAATGAACCCTTGTATTCTCTTTTCTCTCCAAACAGTTATTTGTAATCATTCCTCTTAATAAAAGCTTAAAACCACTTGCTGAATGATTCTGTGTAAAATTCTTTGAGTCTTTTGTTTATTGTTCCATAGATTGTGTTTTAATTTGGTTTGTCAAATAAATGAAAGAGTCTGATTTGAATAATGGATTTGGTAGAAGCTGTGAATTGTTTGGTTGCATTGAATTGATTGAATCAAGTTGTTTATGTCATTCTTGGTTTATCTGCAAATAATGAATTGATTTTGTTGAATTGGCATAACAACTATTGAAGAGTCCAAACAATAATGTACTAGGAATTGTGGTAGGCTTCATTGAACTGAAACAGAAAGTTGCAAGTTTAGCTTTGAAATGTTGAATGTGTCCAGATTTTAGGAAGATACTATAGAAAGAACAAATATATTTTAGACTGCTGTAAATAAGAAGGTCAAGAAAAATCCTCGAAAAATGCACATGGTCAAAATAATTCTTAACAATTGTAGAAGATTAGGATCTTCGGGATGATTCATAGTCAAATAGTCCAATGTCGAGGCAATCCTGTTAGATTATTAGTCAATGCAAATCCTAGGCAATACTAATTAACAAGAAGATATTATAGGCCATCCTTGAAGTTTGAGCTCCTTCGCTTCAATTCTCATAATAGTGCATATGCATACACTCTAGTTCTGCATCTGAGCCAAAATGTCAAATTTCTTCTATTAAATGTGTTAAATTAGAAGCCTCAAACCCTTTCTCACTCTAATCCGATAATAAAGAACCTCTTTATTGCCTAGGATTTCAGACAAGGAACTTCAAAAATGCAAAACAATGACAAGATCGGGGAATACATTTTTGATTTGCAAGGAAAATAAGAATGGATGATGGAAAAGAAGAGAACAATTGAAGAAAGAAAGGAACTACAGAAGAAGTCAAAGTTGTAAATTGTCAAATTGAATAAGCTTTTGTCTTGGCCTATTGAACAATTAGTCTATAGGGGTTTCAACACCTATACCTCAATGTCAATTGGTATAGCTAACCCAAAGTTCTCTACAGTGGTAGAAAACATAAAAAGACAAAACATTGCACTATTCCTAAAAATCTTTGACAAGTAAAAGAAAAGTAAAAAAAAAAAAAGGGGCTTCTATCTAAAGGAACTGAATTGTTGGTGTTTGATGCTGGTAAATAAAAATACTAATATAAAGAGTATGCAGATGCATCACACTAAGTTCGGGGGATTTTTTTTTAAGCTATCAAAGAGAAAGAAAGCGATACATCGATAAATGCTAGAAATCAGCATTTCAGCCCTGATAACTTCAGCCTAAATTCTCCTATTCACCTAATTACCTAAGCCAAACTTTATGCTTCAAATACCTAATTGATCTAGAAGATTGAACTTGCCTACATTAGTGGAGATTAATATGAAAAACAAGCATATGGGACTTTGAAGAACAAAGAAAAAAATGCAATAACTGTGTAAAGCCCCAGAAGATTAGCTATTTTGCTAAGGAGGAAGGGAAAGAAGACCATCACACAGTCACAGATCAAGATTAATTGACTAAATTGTTTACATTTCAGAAATCATTAGTTTGTTTCGTGATAGTAATTAAAATTTTTCCTACTCAGACGAAAACTCATATGAAACCATGTCGCAACCGACTAGTTTCAAATCAAATTGTGGAATAAAAAAGTACAGTAGAGAATAGAAAACAACTTCAAAAGTAAACCAATTGTTCGAGACAAACAAAATTTTCTTTTCTTTGTTTCTGTGACAAGCTTAAACTTTAAGTCAGAATTGATGAGTCTTAAACTCATCTATTTTTAATCCATTTTTCTAGCTTATTTTTAGTAGTTTTAGATATGTTTTAATGCAAAATTATGGAATATTCACCAACTTTGTGTTTTGTAGGTTTTAATTCAAAAATGAGAGAAATCCAACAGAAAAGAAGAGAAAATGGGCAATGCAAGAGCCTTCTGTCGCACAAAGAAAAAATATGACAAACTTCCAAGTAATTAAAGAACTATGTCGCAACCAACATCAGATGTCAGAACTAAGAACAGATGTCGCAAATCCAAGTCCGTAAAGTAAAATCAAGGCAATGGAAACTGTCGCGATAATTTTTCATCGCGAACACAAAAGTGGTCAATATCGACAGATGAATTCCCACGCGATAAAAGACACATGGTCGCGACATAAAATGGGAAGAATATAGCACAAATCGTTTGAGACAGCAGTTTATGCACAAAGCTAAGATGTCAACATAAAGAAGCTTCGCACGACAAAGAAAATTCTCACGCAATAAGAAATTTTAAATTACAAGAAAAGGCAACAAGAATATGCCGCGACAAAGAAGTTTGTAGCGACAAATGAAACAGAAATGGCGGCAAATTCTCATGCAGGGACAAGAATTTTATCATTAAAAGCAAATTAAAGCAATACAAGACTTAATGTGTTGGACAAATAAGTTTATGTTACTACATAATAAATAAGATATAATTCTGTCATGACACAATAAAATTGCACTAGAAGAATTTCGTCGCACAAAGAACCTATCACGAAGAAATAGATATGGTGAAGAGATATTCGGCGTTCTGGACAAGGATTTTAGGTCGTGACACAGATGTTTCGACAAGAAGTCCTGGCTACGATGTTTTTCTATGTCGCAACAAAGAATCCAACACAGGGAAAAGAAGTCTGGTCACGACATAACAAACTAGGTTGTAATAGCAAACACTGACAACAAGGAGTTTTATTGCTGATAAACAAAGATGAAGTCAAGAACAAGAACCAAAAACAAAGTACCAAGCCGCAACATAAAATTCCAAGTCATCGATTACTCACCGAGTCGCCACACCACTAGAGTCTCCCACAAAAATTTTCTCAAATGTCGTGACATAACTATTAAAGAAACCACAAGTAAGATTGTTGCGACATAGAACTACTAGCACGATAGACTTTGCAATACAGAGATTGACAACATTGTCACGAATAAAACCTTTATGTCATGACAGACAAAGGTGCTAGGCTAAAATTTTGGGGATCCACAATGTAGCCTCGAATTTAGGGCCCAACTTCTGGGGCTCTATAAATAGAAACACTTTGAGGAAAGAAAGCAGCTTCAGTGAGAGGACAAACGAGAGCAGCTGGGTAGCTGAAGACTCTTTTGTATTTTATTTTATTTTATTTTTTTTACTTAAATTAGATTTAGTGTAGAATTTTGATTTGTTTCCTGTGATCTGGAAACAAAGGATTTGTTAGAAGTTTCAAAAGTAATTAAATTGTTGAATTTCATTTCCATTATTGTTTGAATTTAATAGTCTAGAAAATTCGAAATTCATTCCTTAAAGTTGATGTACTATGCTGAATTATCTCGATCGTATTTCTCATTGCTAACTCGTAATCTAGTTTTCAGAAACACAACTTCCACTGGAAAGATCTCGATAGTTAGTTATGGTCTTTCAAAATAATTAGAAAGAAATTCCGGTTGAGAATCTTAAATTTATTTGAATGGTGTTAATTATGAGTGAATTGTTCCAATATTAGTACCGAATACCTATAAAAGGACTCGTGATCTCGCTCGAGCTTTCCAGAGGTCCTCGAGAGCACATGTAGATGGAGATTCCTGAGAGCATGGAGCAATTACTTGAGGGTATGTTAGATTAATATTGAAGAACTAATGATCTCTAAAAGATTACTGATAAATTCCAATTTACTCATATGGTTTGTTGGTTTAGTCGAGATCTATCAATCAATTGTGAGATCTCTCTCGGGTTCGGGAGAAAGGATCTTGATCCCCATGTTACTTAGATCTAATCAAGGAAATGAAGAACTTTAGATCTCGAAGGGTGAGACAATTCATTCATCTTGTAGAAATTCGCAATGGCCCCGCTTCTGGGAAAGCAAGAAACTGCAATCTTAAGAAATGTATGAAGTATTGGAAAAGAAAAATACATAGATCTTATAAAGAATCCACAGTAATTGACAGAAACATGAATAAAAATGAACATGAATCTCTAATCGTTGAAAAGTATGGTTGAAGGAGAAATCCAAACTATAATACCTTGCCTTGACAAATTCCATATCTCAATTATGATAGAATCAAATTAGATTATGATGCATGAATTATTATTAATTTCACAAAGAATGGAACTTAGTGTCTACTTCCCAGTTAATAATCCGATTCACTCCAATTTTTATGTTTGAGAGATTTAAAATTTTCTTTATTATAGATGCTATAAACTTAAGATAGTAAATTTAGTTCAACTCCTAAATTCCTTATGAAATTGAAGTTCAAATAGTGTGAACTTTGAGTAGTCAGGGGTAATTGAATTTAGATTCTTGTCACTGAATCCATATCCGACTTCTATAAAAGTCCACTTTTATTACTTTTTTATAACCTGCACTTGCGTGATTAAGGCCAACCTAATTTTTAATGATTTCATTTTACAAAGTTAAGAATCCAATTTTTATATGCATAGAAGCTAGTCTTGGTCTCGAATGCTTCGCTCATGCTGGGATTAGATAATACTCACAAGGGCAATAGTGTCATAAATTGTGATATATATAATTTGGTCTAACAATATATCATAATAGTCTTTAAGAGTTTAATTACAACACTCTTATACAAAATATATATATCAAAACTGATTTGTTCCAATATATTTTAAAAAATAACTATCAAAGCCACAATCCGGCTTTCTTCACAATTGCGGCCTCGAATAAGCGTCGTCCATCGATGTCTATCCTGCACCTAAAATGTTTCCATATATGGTGAGCCACTCCCAATAGAGAAAAATCCTACAAGGGCTACTCCCCACCTAAGTGCATGACGTTAATGGTCATATTCCACACATTCACATTCACATTCCAAGAAAAAACATGCAATTTCTACTATGTAATCCTACATGTCATGCGATGAGATGAGATGCCCCGAGTCCTTACCGACTCCCAACATTTCCGAGTCCCATCACTCCCCACCACAATGCGACGCTAATGTGTGATAAAATCCATCATTTGTGGATTATATTCAATGTCAATTTTACAAAAACAAATTCATTTGTTTTCAAATCAAAAGTTTTTGGATGTTAAACCTCAATGATCATTTATATATAAACCATGTGTCTTTTTTGCGGTAATAATTTTTAGGGTTCACTCCGCAGTTTCAAGACGCTTCCTACACTTCCACGGGCTTTCACCATTGGACACATATGAATAACTAAAAATACCGAGGCTTTCACCCGAGGGGGTATCTATCCCTACTTGCAATTACCCGACATATATTTTCATTTTCATGTATACAACTGTGCGACCCTGTTGGACGTTATCCCACCGTACCGAGCCCACCCAATCAAACACCAAACACAATGTTGATTATAACCATGGACTCACACCCATGTCATGTGATGTTCCTGTGCATAAATGCAATGCGATGCGCCATTGCATGCTATATTATGCCACATGCATACAATGAATGTTACATGGACACACCACACTGATTCACCGTGTCATGGACAATCACATCACTTGTATTATGATCATACATCATTTCATTCATGTCAATATATCATGCCCGCATATATCAACATCAACATACAACATGTCATTCTATGTTCAAGCAATGACACATACAATCAAGCCACGAATTCATTTACTCGCATTACGGGGAATCCATCACACGCCACATACAGAACACACATACTGACATCCAAACAAGTCACTACTTAGTCAAGCAATGACACTCTTGATCCTCGAGGCCAAGTGTGACATATTCTATGCCCACAAAATAGTCCACAAAACGGCCTATAGACAAGCCAAAAACAGGCTACCAAACCAGCCATCCATAGGCCTCAATCATGCTCTAAACAGGACGTGAAAACAATCCCAAATTCCGTCCCATAGTAGCACTGAATTCAAGCCTCATCAGTCCTAAAATCTGAACACAAAACAAACAACAAATCCTAAGCTATGGCAATCCCAAGATTCAAATGGACCATAATCTGAGTTGTGAAATCCATTTCGTGATTCAAAAGCCTAACATCATGTTCACTAATGCAACTACAACTTCCATGAAGAACAAGAGTCCAAATTTCGTTTCCAACCGAAACCGGGCCTCCCAAATTCTATACAAAGGTGTAGGGTTAAACAGGGTCGCCTGTGGCAAGCCTCGAAACGACCACAACTTGAGCTATAGATGTCCAATTTGAGTGATTCAAAAGCTTACATCAATTTTACAGATGCAGCTATAATTTCCATGCAGAACACTAGTCCAAATTTCTTTTCTCCCCAATCTCAAAATCAGTCCCAAAATCCGACAAGTGGTATGTCAAAATGTGGCAGCTTGTGGTAACTCCAAAATGGACCATAACTGAGCTATGAGGTCCAATTTGGTGATCTAAAGCCTAACATTGTTTAAATTTGTAACCACAATTTCCATGAAGGAAACTAGTCCAAATTCCTTCTTTTTCCAACCGAGAATCAGTCCCAAAATTTGGACATTTCATAGGGTCAAAACAAGGCAACATTCCCACAACCAAAAATTTTTTCCAGACAGCCCTTAGGGCAAAAACATAGCCAAACAAACCTTAGCCGAAATTACACCAAACAGCCCCTTAGGGCGTAGCACAACCAAACAACCCTAGGGTGGGAAAATAAACAAAGTATGAAGAATTCTATCTCTTGTATAGAAGGAAACTCAGGAAGTCCCATGACACTTCCTAAACCCAAACCTTGATTTCCAGATCTCTTGCTTGAATCCTGCGAAATTCGTTGCACCACTTCTTCGGCTGGTGAGATGATCCTGCCTTGCCTGATGAATTCCGATCAACGGAACTCCATAAATCGAAGAGATAAGTCTTTGGAGCTCTTTCTTTCTCTCCCGTTCTCCTCTCACTCACAGCCAAGAAACTGGGCTTCCTCTCTCCCAAATTCTCTTTTGTTCTAACTCAATGCTTAAGTTAAACATGTGGCCCACGTCGCACCACGTGTTTACTTTACACGCTCGAAGTTTGCGTTTCTCGCCTGAACAATTTATTTCGGTCTCAGTCAAGTTCAATTTATTTTAAATGAACCTTACTTAATTTATTTTTCACTTTTGGAGATTTTGCTTTTTAAAAATCCCGCTTTTGAGGTCTACCGCACAAGACAATCGAAAATCGCGGAGGCCCAACTCGTCTAATTCAACGAAATTCATCTAGTAACTAGATTTTTGCAGACTTAATCCAACGTGTGAGGTCTGCTTTCTTCATCCGAGATTCAGGAAATTTTGTCGTTTGCAACCTATAATATAGCATAATTTCTAATCGTTTTGCCTTTCGAAAAAAATTCAAATTACTTCCCGTTTTACAATCTTTCATCTTCTACAACTCAAAGTCCCAAATCGACGAAGTTGCACCTTTACTCTTTCATCTCCCTCTTATTCTTGTTGAGATAATCCTATATCGCTTTTGCTAATTTTGTAATGACATGATGCGAAAGAAAGAATGAGGAAATCGGCAAAGAAACAAATTAAAAGCTTCTACTCCCGGACTTCCTTTGTTCTTTTTTCATTGTGATGCTTAATCTAAGACATAGTCGGATTGACTAGAAGAGAGTAATTTCATAATCCTCTTCCATAGCTTCCCATAGATCCAAAACTTCAAGATACGTCTCCATCCTAACAACCCAGATTTTATAATTATCACCGTTAAAAACTGGAGGAGCGATTGCAGACAAACTTGATTCAACATCCATGGTTTCTTTCAAAAACAAACCATTGGTCCCTTAAGAATTAGGGCTCTGATACCAATTGTTGTTTTTTTCTAACAAAAAATTGAAGAAAAACATAATAGAAGGACTAAATCTAGAAGAAGAGTGAAAACCTTGCTATACTTTCATTAAGCCTTAGAGATTATATAGGAAGGCTTCATCCTCCCACTACAAAATGTGGACTTGAGTAATCTACCCCATGAAGATAAACATGCAAAACAGAAAAAGAATATACAAAATAGAAAATAACCAACACCTAAATTACAACAAGAAATTTTAAAAAGTAATAAATAAATAAATAAATGGGGATTGACATCGTGATTCAACATAATTTCTTTCATTGCTCGAATGGTCCAAAGCACATCTTCAACAAGAAGAGTGTTTCGACATGACCTTTGTTAAGGGGCCAAGGCATGGAACTGTCAAGATTTGGAACTTTCAAAATAGTCATACATTTTATTTGTTGGAAAATGTGAATTGTCATTAATGTCATTCGCTAATAGGTAAATCAAAGACACGTTCCATATTAAAAGGTTGTTATAGCTTTGGTGGTTCTCCTCTAAGCCATGTTTCAATAAAACAAAAGTTAGTTATCAATAATTATTTTATTAACAAATATTTGCCCAAATTTAAATTTGAAATCAATTAAAGCGTTATTATAGGAGTTTATGAGAAGCCAGAACTTTTGATCTTCTGAACGCTAAAAGTCAGATCACTCCATCAATAAAGAGTATCGACAAACATTGTGTCCTTTGTTATCTCAAGTTCCATTATCCTTCATTAGTAATAGGATAGACACCCTTTTAGTTTGTCGGAATTGCTATAAAGTATTTTTATTGATTATTGGACAACTGCTTTATGTATAAGACAAATATCTCAAAGCATAGCTAAAAAAGAGGAATGTCTTAAGAAAATTGCTGATTTTAAGGAAATTATTGATTTGACAAGACTCGGATGTTAATCTTATTTAGTTATATTCTCCCCTTTTTTATAATTTAGTTTATTATTTTATTTATTAGTTTTTTCAGGTTAACCATTTTTATGCGTAGAATAAGTTTTGGGATTAAAATACGTTTTTAGAAAGAAAATAAATTACAAAAAATAGTTTGTATTTTAAACTATTGCCCAATTTAGTGCGTTTGGGTCACATAGGCAATAAATAGATACGCCACACCCGCACAATGGCTTCATCAATTTTTTGGAAAAGCCACACGTTGTCCTGAACAGCTGCAGTATTACATCTTAACACTGTCGTTGCCCCAAACGCAGTATTATTTATAAATTATATATATATTTAAAATAATAAAGTCAATTGCTCGTGATAGCTATATTTTAATTTTTGTAATGATAATGTCGCAAGGTGATGGGCCACATTTCTACTAAAATCTTAAATATTTGGCTTAATCATAAATAATTAAATATATTATTTCAAATTGTACACATATTGATTTTTTAAAGATTATGTTTGATATCAACTATAACTTCCTTTCAAATCCAGATAGCTTGAGAGTTGTTAATGATATTCACTTGGATTCACCTATTGGTACTATTTCTACTTCCAAATTTCTTTAAATAACTTGTTTTTGTATTTGTAAAGATTTATTGTAATAATAATAATAATAGTTGAAGGGCCAGTTGGCATCAGTGTTAGCTGAGGGGTTTTTCCTTATATAGCAAATTTATTTAAAAATAATATCTAAAATAAGATGTTTTAAAAATATTTCCACTTACTAAGATAAACCAAATCATATATAAATATATAAAAATTGTATACAAATATCAATATATAAAATATCAACAGAGCATCAACGAGTCCCGCAAGATGGAGTCTTTATATTTCTCTTAGAACGGCACCTAGAATACATAGCTAGTTAATCTATAGGGTCTCATGCAATCTCAAATGGAGTTGATGGAGCCAAGGGAGATGATGGATGAAGTACTCGACATGTACGTGGAGCGCAATGTCGCCTAGGTGGAAGTGCACCCAACTCTGATACAATGTCAATCATGGTCTCATCGGTCTCATCGATGGGAGGCAATGTAGTGGATGGCAAAGGGGGAGATGGGTGACACAGAATGACATGGAAGCAAGAAGTCTCAATTGATGTGTAAGTCCTGGTGGGGCATGAAGGTGATGCAGTCCGTGGGGTATAAAAGCATTCAAGAAAATATGGGAGTGGGTGATAATGGTGGTAATGTCGGCTCAGGTGTACCACGACCTCCCTCACCATCTCGACCATAACCTCACCAACCATCTCAACTATGACCTCGCCCACCATCACAATCACGACCTCGTCGATCAACTCTCCCTCTACCTCGAATGAGATGCATACAAACTGGAGTGGATGACACCGGAGGTCTAATGGATGGTCCACGTGAAGTAGAGGCCTCCCGACGTGTCCGGGGCCGGCGAATAAGCCTCCGACCCAAAGGTGACACTAATCTAGCAATATGATGTAAGCCGTACACTAATCCTATGGTAGCCCCACGCGATCGACTAGCTATGTCAGCCATGACAGAGATTTAAAAGAACCAACCAAACAATTATAAATACATAATCTATTGATTCAAATTTGAAAAAAACTTTAGAATCACAAAACTCTAACTTACCAAAATCTGAGTAGTACCAGCTATAGTATGGTACCTCATGTCATCCCTATGGAGTGGTGGTGTCATAAAATGTCATGTAATACAACGATACCACTACATATACTATAGAATCCAATGCCCACCATAGAGGTGCGTGATGATCATGCCCGGCCACGTGATCCCATAAGGCAACGTATGGAGCATGATACGTCGCCCAATCTCTTTGAAGTCGTCCATGTGCATCCACTCTATGTAGTCGTTGCTCATAAGAGCACGATGGAGGTATATCCTGGTGTAGCCCAAACTGGCGCAAGACTCGCTCTGAAAGATGCTACTCAATAATCCCAAAACATATAAGTGGTGACATCATCAGCTAGATCTCCTGATCAGATAAGCAAATATCTAGTACTTAATCACCTAATCCTCCGACGTGGCGGTTACTATAAGATCGTACACATTTACATCTTCCGCTGACGTCAATAACGTTGATGTGAATATGAATGAAATTATTATAGAACCATATACTTTTACATATACCATTACCTGATCAAGAGTTTGTGCATCTAGCTGATCTCGGTATAGGAGGAGTACATCGGATGGGTTATGCACCCGTGTCAAAGGTACTCTCCACCTACACCCCAATGGAAGACTTGACTCTGGCCCTGGCTCAACAGCAGGCTCAACCGGTAATCCATCGTGGATAGCCTCAGCTACGTCTCCATCGACTACATCGATGTCGTCATCATGTAAGGCATGACCAACTGGATGTGCTGCTGGTCACCCAACGTGAAGTCTCTCCCAAGACCATAGCTAAATACAAAATAAACAAAAAGTAAGCAAACTAATGATGTTTTGTTTATATTAATGTGTATGTAATAAAATAAAGTTATGGATACCTAAATGCTGTAATACAACATCTACTACCACGCCACGATCCAAGTCGGCCTCGCATAACTTCCTCGATATAACTATGTTAGTAATCGCAAAGACCCTGAATTATAAGTCAGAGTCCGCCTTCCAAATCTCACAGCGAAGGGGAGAAAGCACGCTGACATGCACTCCTTCTGCTCCGCAAACAAAGGATCTCATCGCCTAAGATGAAACCACATGCACTCCGCCTAAAGTTACTCTCATTCGCTGGGGTGGCTGGTGGATAATTAGTCACATAACCACCGTATGGAGATAACTAGTCACCTCATCTTCACAGTCTTCATCATCACCGTATACTCCACATATGTTAGTGTCCAGTGCTGGACCACTACTAGGCCCACAACCATAGTCAAATTCTGCAACATTATCATTTTCTCGAACCAATTAATTTGTATAGCCACCCACATATTGATTCACTTGTTTCTTGACTCGAACAACCTCAATATACAATTCAATTTCCTCCATGTCAATTATGTTAACCGTGCTTCAACATTCTAGACACACTACTACTCATCCCATACTGGAAAAGATTAGAACTTATTTCCACTTTTTAGGGGATACTTACAATTGAGGACTAATTTGAACTTTTGTTTGTCAATGGTTGTCCTTGAGTATATCATATCACCTAACTGTTAAATGGGAAATCAACCGGTATATCCAAAGGCACAATGATAGCTGAAATCCCTACATATTGACATCCAGCTTCGGGCTCTAGTATATTTCATTGTAATAACATATCACGGAATAGTGGAACATACAATTGACCTATACAAATTTGTCCCAATAAGTTAAAAGAATATGAGGTCATTATCCTTATCATTTAAATTATATCTATGAATGCTAAAGTCAATATAGAGGGCATACAGTAGAGAAATAAATACAGTAACAATTGATTAATGGATTGAATTACTTGGTAGGGCCTTGTAAAATGGTCTCACGGCAATTAAAATATTATTTATACTTTGAGATTAGGCCAATCGTGTGCGTTTGTGGTAAAGGTAAAAAACATACAACCTACTAGTTGACATGTTTACTCAACCGTTGTTAGATTTCGCTTCAATAGTAAATGGTTCCCACGGCCATGGCTATTACTGACATGTTTGCTCAACTGCTTTAAGGATAAACAAGCATGTCTTTAGGAATATCAAAACTTTTAAATTTTTTACGCCTTGAAAACAACTTCCTGGGTGCTTTCTCAAAAAACACTCCAAGTGTTTTTTGAACTTTCAAAAGCGCTTTTGAAAATATTACAAGATTATTTTTTTTTTGTCTTAAAAACACTTAAAAGTGTTTTTAGGTCTAGAAACACTTCTAAGAAGCACTGTCAAACTGGCTATAAATCTAATTATATCATTAACCATAAAATCATATTACGATAATTATTTTATAATTATCCAAAATCGTAAAAGGTTAAATCCTACAAAATCCAAACAACTTTGGTGTTTTTTAAAACTCGTTATCGTTTTAAATTTATTGTTTTTGTACCCTATAATTTTCTATAACAATAAAAAGAAAAGGAACCAAATGTTTTTCTAACCAAAAAGGAAAATGAACCAAAAGTGTTCTCCTAATTTTTCATAACAAAAAAGAATTTTCAAAACTATATCCAATCATTTTTCAAAACTATGCATCAATTATTTTCAAACCAAGTACATTTTTAAATCCCTTAACTTCAATAAATACATATTCGAAAAAAACCCAAAATTATCATTATAAAACTGATATTTAAAATTTACTTAATATGAAATTGTATGCTTTAAAACTATACACCAATACCTAAGAATAAAATCAATAAACACACCACATAAACCTTTAATTTATGTTCATTTTCTTTCACATACAACCTTCCTCGATCAATATCCAGATAATTAATAAAATCAGTTTAAACCTGGGACCTAAAAAACAATTTACTCAACAGACCTAAAAACACAAAAATTTTAAAAAAACATTGTGACCTAAAAACAAACAAAACAAAGGTCTTAGCTCGCATATGTTAGTTTCTCAAGAAAATACACATTTAATCACCACATTATCAACAAAACACGTCATACCAACAAAAGATAATCACACCATATTAAAATGGGAACTAAACCTAAAGATTTATCACCACATTATCAACAAAACACACCAACAAAAGAAACAATGTAAGAAATTTTCAACAAAAAAACAGTCCAATGTAGACGGGTTACCTGCTGTGTAGTCGAATGGAGTATTAGAAGAGAAAATATGGAGCAAAACTAACTTGATTTCCAAGCCCTAATCGGTCGTCGACAGAAAGGAGCAGGTGAGGAACATGAGAGAAATGGAGAAATGGGGGGAGGAAGAAGGGTTCTGCAAATTTTAATATGCGATAATGTCGTTGTTCAAACACGATGGTCGGGATTTTAAAATGATGAAGTCAGCCGTTCAGACAACGACACGGCTTCAAAAACTAAGTGGAGCTTTGTCGCGACAAACTCTAGTTCTGGAGTTTGCTAGACAAACTCCGTTTTTATTGTAGTGAAAACCGCTTTCTCCCACTCGGGGTCATAACTTCTCTGCTTTAACCCTGGGATTGGGCATGTGAGGTCAAAGAAAGCTTCTTTGAATGTAAATGCAACCATGGGTGGAGTTAAACCATTTGATCTTACAGATGGTACAGAAAAATTCTTCCAATTATTGTAAGACACCCGGTTGACTCTCCTTTTGGAAACATGTTGTTCATTTCTTGTCAAATCTGTAAAACCCAAGAAAATTCTAATTTTCTGAAAATTGGTAAAATGGTAATTTCAGTCAAAATCTGAAATTTTTCTAGATCTCGAATGATGAAACATACTTCATCGTTGGAATCGTCTCATGAAATCTAGCTACCACGTCGAATTTCGTTGAATTCCGAGACAATCAAAATTTCACGCTGAGGGCACGAAAGGTCGTGACTACGATACAGAGGAGACATATGATGTGACAAAGTCACTACTACATGCACTCCATGCGACACACGCATGATTAGTAAGAGGATAGAGATAAATGACTTAGATTAAGTTATGTGTCAAAAAACCCTTAAAAGTTAAATGATGGGACAGAAAGGGAGTGAAAAGAATAAAATAAAGACAAAAAGACAACTTCATCTTCTCCATTTTTTCTGGCTGGTGCGTGCAGTGAAGGGGAGAACCAGTTTTAGAGAGAGAAAGTGCAACTTCTCTCTAGATTTCTCGGCTTTCGGATAATCGGTTCTCATCGTGCCAAGCAGGCTAAAGCGATTCATTTTATGGCTACGCTGATTAATTCGATTGCGGAGTTTTGACAACCCGTGAGGTAGCCTCTCTACTTGTTTATTCTTTGGCTAAGAGCCATTTTAATGGATGGGGATTTGTTGAGGCCTGGATGACCGTGTTTTCGGTCTCAAAATATTTGAACCGAGTGAAGAAAATCCCTATTGTGGTAGTGAATAGTGCCGAGCCTAGGGTTTTACTGTTCACGTGATTTGTGTGTGATTTTGTGTTGCCTGTGTTGATTCAAATGAGTCGCTTGAATCCTTTTTATTAGGCCCATGAGAGCTAATTTTTGATGTTATTGCTATGAATTGAATAACATGATGTATGAGTTAATTTTTTACTATTATATGCATGTAAATATATTAGCATGAATTGTTTGAAAATGACATAATGCACCTTATACGCACTCTGGCAACCTAGAATAACAGGTAGTGTGCATGACATGAAAAAAAATGAAAAAGGAAAATGGTTGTGAAATGAATTTCAATAGAAGATTTTCCGGAGAATTGGGTTGGGAGATTGTCCAACAATTCACATCGGAGGAGCCCATGAATTATTTCGGAGAGTTATCCAAAAAATTCACCTCAGAGGGTAGTCCAATAGATTTACCGGGAACTAGTAATAAGTTCGAGAACAAACCTTTGTTTTGAAACTCCGATTTTTCTCACATTTGGCTGAAAATGTGTGAGGGAGTCGGTGAGGACTCGAGACATGGGATTGGGCATGTAGACATTCAAGTAGGATCATGTATTTGCTTGAGTGTGTTTGGTTGCCATTACATGTGCACCTAGATGAGGAGTAACCCATGTAGGAGATTATTACTACTGGGCATTGCTCACCCTGTCGAAGGATCATTATTTCAGGTACAGGGAGTGTTCAAGAAGACGGTGCTCATTAGAGGTCGCTTTTGAGAAGAAAGCCACCATGTGGCTTTGATTACGCTTTCGTGTAAAACATGTATGAATTATTACAATCAAACATAAGTTGTATTAAGAGGATGTATTAACTCGAACTATGGTAATATAGTTGATGTATTTAGTGAGTATGGGATGAATGGGCCAATGTGGCCATTTTATTTCTCATGTATGGGTCTCAAGATATGAGACATAGGTATTCTGCAGTCGTCATGGATCAACTGACATTCCCGGATCGGTGTCACAAAATCACTGGCTTCCATCAAGAGTCCTACAAACTAAGTTTAGAGAAATGTTATAAGTTTTACATGAATATGGAATAAAATTGATAATAGTTCTTCTAATCTTTTAAGTAGAAAAATGATGCGAGGTGACACCAAAATATTCATATTTTCTAAAATTATCTTTTCTTTACAGAATTATTTTAAAATTTTATTACAATACGATGGATGATATATTGAAGTAAAATTTTTCATAAATTATATTAATACTGTAAAACCCGAGAAAATTCTAATTTTCGGAAAAAGGGTAAAATTGTAATTTAGGTCAAAATCCAAAATTTGTCTAAATCGCATTTACTTAAACTGACTTCACCATTTAATCGCTCACAATTCATTTACCACGCCGACTTCGCTGAATTCGGTGACAATCAATTTCATCGCTGCAGGCACCGTCAAAAGATAGACGGCTTGTGAGAGACATGTGATGTGACAAAGTCACCTACTACACGTGACTGCTAGTGACACATGTCAGACGACAATGAGAGATTAACGAATCGACTTAGATTAAGTCACGGTCAAAAATCAAACCAGCGACGTAAATGGCACTGGCAAAGAATACACAAGACAAGAAGGCACCTTCTTTCTCCATCGGGTCACTGAAATCATGTGAGGTTTGGGGAGACTGGTTTGCAGAAAGAGTGACTTCTCTCTAGATTTCCTGCTGACCGCCGGTTCTTCTCGCCAAGAAGCAAAGCTGGACACCGATTGTGGAGTTCCGACAACTCTACCGTAGGGATCTTTCCTACTTGGTTTATCTTTTCGCTAAGAGCCATTTTAATGCACGGGGATTTGTCGAGGCCTGATACTTGCCGCCTCCCAAAATCTTAAACCGCTGGCAAACCTATTAGGCCGTGAACAAAGTACGAGCCTAGGGTTTCATTGTTCACGTGATATGTCAGGTGATTCGAGTGGTCTGGGTGATTCAAAATGAATTGCTTGATTTGTTAATTTGAATTTACGCGAGTTAATTTCACAAGTATTATCAGGAATTGAATAATGAATTATGTGAATTAATTTTTGTTAATATATACATGTAAATATATTAGCATCAATTGCTTGGAAATGGCATATCGTATTCCATATATGTAATCGACAATCTAGATGGATAAAGCGTGAGCGCATGACATGAAAAAGAAAATGAAAGAAATTGAAAATGGTCGTGGAAAGGAATTTCAATGAAGATTCGAATAATTGCCTTTGGGAGAGTGGTCCAACGCTTCATCTTTGAGATGACCTCGGAGGCGGACCCATGATCAAGTTTGGGAAAATGATCCAAAGAATTCAATTCCCTGAGAATTGTCCAATATATTTACCGAAACCTCGTAGCAAGTTTTCGAGAATAAAAACCTTGTTTTGAAAAACCGTATTTTGCTCGCATTTGGCTTTAGGCATGTGAGGAGTCGGTGAGACTCGAGACACGTGGATCAGCACAGACATTCAAGCAAGATCATGTATTCAAGTTGGAGTGAGGGATTAGCTTCATGACATGCACTTAGCGGAGTAACCCATGTAGGAAATTATCACTACTGGCATTACTCACCCCGTCGAGGGATCTGCTTCAGTACAAGGAGGTAGCAGAGATGCGCCACTAGAGTCCGTGTTTTGTGAAGAAAGCCTGACGCGCTTTCAGATTCATTTCAGAGCAATACGATTAAAACTCAAATTCTTGATATATGCTGCTAAGATAGTGTACGCACCTCAACTATTGTTATATAGTTGATGGCTTCCTGATGAATATTTGATGGGCGGGGCCTAAGTGGCTATTTCTTTTACCTCATGTACATGTCTCATGATATGAGACACGATTTTCAAGTCGATTTAGTGAAACAACGAGACACCCCGGATCTGGCCATACTTGGTATCGCAGCCAGGGTACACGAATACCTAGGCTCCGATGGGAACGGTTAGATCATCCATCCATCGCGTGGTTTTGATGAATGATGTGTGATGTGTGATTGTGTTGTGTGAATTGTATGCTTGGTGAATAGCATATAGGAAAAATGTTGAACACTAGGGTTGAGAAAATAAACCCTTAGGAGGTTGAGAAATTTTGGGCAAAATAGTCCAGAATTAAATGAAAAAAAAATGTGTGTTAAGGGAAAAAAAAAATTCTTTATTTTAGTTTTACAAAGGTGTAAAATGTAAAAGTTTATTTGGTTCCCATCAAGAGATGAAAAATAAAAAAATAAAAATAAATAAAGAGTATATATATATATATATATATATATATATATATATATATATATATATATATATATATATATATATATATATATATATATATATATATATATATATATATATATATATATATATTTTTTTTAATTATTTTTTACGGTCCTACAAGAGGCCGAACAAAGGGAAAAAGATGAGTAAAAAAAAAAACAAGATACTGGAATAAGTCACTGCTTGTTTGAGTCACGATACAAAGAAGTCAGGACAGGATTGGGCACGGTGGGCGTCCATGGCCAGCGCGACATCGCTGTCGGGCCACACGCAACGATACAAACTGTGGGGCTCCACACACCGCTTCGGCCTCACAAGGGGAGCGGCGCTTATGGCCTAGATTACGGGGTGAGTCGCATTAAATGGTCGTATCGGTCGGGCGAACCAGGTCGCACACTACGACACGCGATGCTATAGCGCCGCAGCGAGGGGCACCGCGGCGACGGCGCGTGCGCCGCGACAAGCACCGCAAATGCGGAGCGCAGAGCGCGCCGCATGAGCTGTATCGCGACACAAATTTTGCGTCGCCGACGGGTCGTGGATAATGCAGCCCGTGACATCGGCGACATCTGCTGGCGCCGCCTGGCAATACGGCAGGACACGACCGGACGGGCCACGACACGGCCCCGCGCGGCAGCTGGGCGCAACCCGGGCCTGCGTGCTTCACCGCGGCACCCAACCCGCTGACTCGTTGCACCGGTTGGTCATTGCTCGATCACTATTCACGACAATCGCTCTAACATTGTTCACTGGGTTTTAAAATAAAATAAAATAAAACAAAATAAAATAAAGTAAAATAAAAATTTTGTTTGCTTATGATTTATACATGGAAATTATTGTCTCGTATTACCTATGAACGACGACATAAAGCATGAAAAATTTCTAAGATATGAATTAAGGTCTCGTGGTCAGGTTTACACCTGTAGATGTCGCATTAAACTTCACTCGCGATTCGACACGCGTAGATGGTTAACGCAGGAGGATCGAGGTCGTCCACGCAGGTGCCAGCCAAGCACCACCAAGATTCACCAAAGAAGCCTTTGCTGGAGGTCAGGATTGCGGTCGTCGCCATTGCACGTGCCACGCAGCCTGTGGAGGTCCGAGTAACCCCGCAGGTTTAGGCACATCATCCTCCAATATTCACAAGGGGAGATCCGATGGTGGCGCACTATTGTCCATGCAAAGCGAGAAGGTACGAGGCTATGGAGATTACCTCCGATACGATCAGATCGACTAGTCGCATTCCAAACAGAGGGCAGGCCTGGGCGTGGTGGAATCACGAAGACCTCATAATCTAGAGGCAATGACATGGGCGTAGTTCCGTGAGTCGCTCATGGGCAAGTATTTTCCTGGGCCATTGCGAGACACGCCAAGGTCGTGAGTTTCTAGAGTCATGGCAGACTATGACTGATTGAATTACGTGATAGGTTCGCGGAGCTGGGGCCCGCTTTATCGATGACTACGTGACCACTTTATTACGGCCAAGGTCAGATATTTCCGGGAGAATGGACCTAAATTGTCCATTCGGGCGTGATCAGAGACTTCATTTACAAGACATGGACTCTATGGTTTGAATTGCCCCGACCATAGAGAGAGAGACGAGGATGCTCCTGAGCACCTTCGTGATGGTGTTAGTAGCAAGAGGAAGGGGAGAGTCGCCTTCTAGTTCGTGAAAGAAGCAAAAGGCTTAGTTCACGTGGGTCTCCAGTGGTCGCTCCCTCCCGGCTAGGGACGATAAGGGTTAGTTAGTCGTCGGCAAATGGTGTTACCATCGCTACAGACTCCTAACATATAGTGAGGATTGCCTCCAGAGACAAAGGATCCTAGGTTTGAGACACTAGATCTCCGGGCCACGGTGGGACAGAGAGGATACACATATTCCTCCACACCCTAGTATAGGTCAGAGGAGCCACTCACCCCAAGGTGTCGCACGGCACCGAGGCAGTCACACATGCAAGCTGCAGGCTGCACTATGGGCCACAGACGAGGCCATAGGTAGGGATCGCTGTGGGTTCAGTGGCGTGCCTACGCCATCACACCTGGCCGAGCCGGCCAGATCGCCTAGTTATACAGCAGGTCGTTGTCAGCTCGCCTATAAGCAAGAGTGTTATTTGATTATGGTGCATCGCATTCATTCATTGCTGCATCGGTTGTGATAGAGTTGGGCTTAGAGGTTGAGGCCTTTGAGGAGCCCTTGTATGAGTTCCTCCTCAGTGATTGTGGCGCAGGATAGATGATATGTTTGGTCGCAGTTAGAGATCTCGGGGATTCTACTCACAAAGGGACCCGCGAGGGTCATGGACATGTTTAAAATTTGATGCCATCCTGAGATGGATTGGATGACAAACTTATAGGTCGCATCGATCGTGAGCAGAGGCCACCTCCTGCCCAGGATCTCGCACTCAGCCAGGCCGTGGGACAAGCATGGTATTTTGCCCCGTATGGTGTACGAGTCCGTGCTTCATGGACGCATGCTAATAGCCGAGCCTTACCCCCAAAGGACTAGGTGAGACCTGATTTCGATTCACCTCAAGTAGTTTGCAGCATGAGGACGTTTTTTCGAATGAGCTACGGATTGCCTCCAGGGTCAGAGACTTCTAACAGTTACACTCCTGCACTTTCGCCCATCTCTATGACTCCGCATAGGATGGCAGCCAATGAGTTGCAGATCCTCGAGTCCAAATGGCTGTGAGTTACTGGACAAGGGGTTCATTAGACCGAGCACTTCACCACGGGGCGCTCTGGTTCTATTTGCAAAGAAGAAGGATAAGACCTTTCGAATGCACGACTACGATAGTTGAACAAAGGTTACAATCAAGAACTCCGCACTACTGCCGAGGATTGATGACTTGTTTGATCGCTTGAGAGTGAGCGCGAGTCTACTCCAAGAGCAGACTCTTGTATGGGTTACCATCAATTGAGGGTTGGGGTGGGTATGATATCCCTAAGACAATGCTCAAGACGCGGCATGGGTACTTAAGTTTACGGTGATGCCTTGATTGACGAATGCGCCAACAACATTCATGGACCTCATGAATAGGGTATTCCAACCCTATTTGACCGCTTGTCGCGGTCTTGTGGATGACATTTTTGATCTACTCCCGCTAGAGTGGGAAAGATGAGGATCATTGAGGATCGCGAGCTGGCGCTTGCCGAGACCATCATATACACGCCAAGTTCCAAGAAGGCGAAGCTTTGCCATCGAGGTGAGATTTTCGGGGACACGTGGTGTCGCATCGCGTGTCGCTGACCTAGAGAAGGCTCCAGGCCATGATGAGTTGGAGGCCAAAGTCATTTTCAAGATAATGAAGCCTTTGGGGATTGATCAAAATATAGGAGATTCATCGGTGATTTCTCCCGATTGAAGACCTATGACCGTGGACACCGTATCGAGTCAAGTTTGATTGGAATGACCGATGCGAAGCTATATCTCCAGATGAAAGGAGGCTTACTTCAAATTCTATCTTGATAGTCCTCGATTGTGACAGATACACAAGTAACAGATGCTCGAGGGCCGACCGGGATGTGTTTTTGATGCAAATCGGAGGGTATCTTATGGTTCCCATCAGTTGAAGAATCATGAGCAAAATTACCTCACACACGATATGGAGTTGGCGGCCGTAGTCTTCACCTTGAAGATTTGGTGCCACTACTTATATGGTGAGAAGTTCGAGGTGTACTCAGACCATAAAAGTTTGAAGTATATTTTCATGCAGCGGGACCTCAACATGAGGCAACGCAGATGGATGGAGTTCCTCAGAGTGACTATGACTTCACTTTTCAGACACACCGATAAGGCAATGTAAAGTGGCTGATGCACCCGCCGAAGCTTCATCACATTGGCTAGTATAGCTTCCTGGGAATGGCGGATGCTAGAGACTGTGGGGACGCTTTGGGCAAAGATGCGAAGGTGCTCGGGGCGCTGGGAGTTTAGCTACACCGCTCGCGGAGTAGAGTGATTGAGTCCGTGACGTGATGCGGAGATAGTGTCCATCAGGACCGTACGCCAGCAGACGCAGGGTCGACCGCCCGCGATGGTAGTCTTCTCAGATAGAGGACTGGGTAGTGGTTCCTTAGTCGAATCGATTTTGAGAGAGATTCTCGTGGAGTTTCATCGCTCTCGATTTTCCGCAGCATTCAGGTGGCACGGCATACTAGGATCTTCGTCACAAGACTACTCGAAAGGATGAAGAGACACTGGGATTTGTTCGACGATGTCTCACATGTCAGCAGGTTAAGGTTGAGCACCAGAAGCCAGCAGGGCTACTTCAGCCATTGGAGGTGGCTGAGTGGAAGTGGGAGCACGTCACGAGGGATTATGTGACCCACTTGCCACGACACCTCAAGGACATGATGCGGTATGGGTGATAGTGGACCGGCTCACAAAGTCGGCACATTTTCTAGCTGTGTGGATGACCTTCACATTGGAGAGATTCTTCCGGTTGTACATTCGAGAGATAGTCCGGCTACATGGAGTACCAGTATCCATAGTGTCGATAGAGACCCGAGAGCCACGGCAGCACTTCGAAGAGTTTCCAAAGGCTATAGCAAACGGTCACTATGAGTACAACTTTCCACCTGTCGTAGGATGGTCGTGAGAGGACCATATTGTGTTAGGAGGACATGCCGCAGCATGTCCCGATCATAAGGGCTGTCGAAAAACATTTTCCCTGGGCGACTCGCCTACAACAACAAAGTATCGCTAGCATACGATGGCACCATGAGGCATTGCATGAGGCTACGAAGATCACCGATATGTTGGATCGAGGTGGAGAGAGCTTTATCATCGGTTCGACTGATTAGGAGACACCTCTCGAGAAGGTGAGCTTGGTACGACAGTCATTTTCTCACAACTCCGTGGTCGGCGTAAGAGCTATGCTGATGTGCGACGCCGACCCTTAGAGTTCGAGTTCGAGATCACGCTTCTCAAGGTGTCGCCAAGAGAGTGGTCGCCCGGCAAGTCACGGAAGCCATCGAGGTTCATTGGACCCTTCGAGATACTCGAGAGGGTAGGCACTGTAGCGTACCGGTTGGATTTATCGCCCAACATGTCAGGTGTCCATGAGGTATTCCACGCCCATGCTCTGTGAGGTACACCCGCATCTCAAACTATAAAGGGATCGGGAGAGATCGAGTTGATGCGATGGGACCAGAGGGACCAAGCAGTATTATGATACGGATCGTGCTTCATACTAATAATCGTGATATTAGTAAGAGGGTGCTGCGGCAAAGACTGCGGGAGTGGAGGAGTTAATGTGGGAGCGCGAGGACACGATGCGAGCCACCTATCCCTTTTTGTTTAGGGATGAAGGTATCGGTTTACTGCCATCACTTAAACACTATTTACATGGCATAGTGCACGTTGTATATGCATGGATTCATTGTGACAGAAGAATTTAGGGATGAAATTCTTTTAAGGAGGGAAGAATGTAAACCGAAATTCTAATTTTTGAAAATGGTACTTACCAAAAATCCAAAATTTTTCAGATTCTGATAATCCAAACAGACTTCACCATTGGAACGCTCGAAACTAGCCTACCACAATTTGTCAAATTTCCTCGAGATATCGGAATTTCACGTTTTTTGATAAGACCGTGGTGTCAGATATCGCTTCAGAGAGACATGCGATGCGACAAAGTCACCCATTACACGCATCTACGCGACACATGCCAGACGATTAGTGAGATGATGGAGACTTAATGGCTTGGGACAAGTCACGCGGCTAAAAATCAAACTAGCGATAAACAATTAAGTGAAAAGAATAAGCGAATAAGACAAAAGATTACTCCTTTCTCCATTCGTCACTGCTGGAAATCGTGCACAAAGGAGATCGGTTTTAAAGAGAGAAAAAGTGACTTCTCTCAGATTTCCCTACTTTCTGACTTTGTTCTCTTCACAAGCACAGGCCGATCTACGTGATATGGCTACGCTGACACCGATTCTCAGGAGTTCGACAACTTCAAGAGGTAGGATCTTTCCTACTTGGTTTATTCTTCGCTAAGAGCCATTTTAATGGACGAGGATTTGTCGAGGCCTCGATACCGTGTTTTCGGTTTCAAAATTTTGAACCGAGTGGAGAAAATCCCTATTGTGTGGCCAAACAAAGGTTTGTTTGGGTTTCACTATATTATTCACGTGATATGTCAGATTTTTATGGTTTGATGATTCAAAATGAATTGCTTGATTTGTTAATTACCACGCGAATTAATTTTCGATGTTATCATGGAATCAATAATGTGAATTATGTCAATTAATTTTTGATAATATATACATGCAGAAATATACTAAAGATCAATTGTTTCCAACGACATATCGCATTCCATACGCACCGACATCCTAGATTTGACAGCGTGAGTGCATGACATGAAAGAAAATGAAAGAAATTGAAATGGTTAGAAAGAAATTTCAATGAAGATTTTCCAATAATTGTCTTGGAGAGTGGTCCATCAGCCATTTCGAGTATGACTGAGGCGGACTCCATGACCGTTGGAAAATGATCCAAAGAATTCACCCTATATTGTCTAACATATTTACCAAACCTCGCAGAAGAAAGCCGAGAACAAAAATCTTGTTTTGAAAAGTGTATTTTACTCACATTTTGCTTAGAAAGATGCCAGAAGTGAATGCAAGAAGACGGTATTACGGGATTGTGGCATGCACATTCAAGGTGATCACGATTTCGCTTGAGCTGCGATTAGTTGCCATGACAGGCACTTTTAAAGGGGGAGCAACCCCATGTGCGAATTATCACTACCGAAGACGCTCACCTTTATCGGCGATCATTATTTCAAAAGTACGCGAGCCAGACAAGTGGCGACGACGCTCATTGGGAGGTCATGCTTAGAAGAGTTTGATTTGCGGGCTTTGGTATTCATTTTGTATAACATATTAAAACTCTAAATTTTGATATATGTTTATTAAGAGTAATGTATAACTCTCGAACTATTGTTATATATGATATATTCTCGATGAATATCATGCATGAGCCTCAAGAATTGCTTTTATTTATTTATACGTCACAGATATGACACGATATTCCACAAGTGTCTGACTATGGTCAACGACACCCCGGGATTGGGGCATTACAAATAATTTATTTTTAGTAAATCATATTAATTTATCAAATCTTTGTTTGAACCTATTAATTTATCAAATCTTATAATTTCATTTTTCTCATTTCAATAATTTTTAAATAAATTGATGTAAAAAATAATAATAATAATTTTTAAATAAGTTTGTATTTTATATAAAATATTAATAAGATAAATATGAAAAATAATTTAAAAAGAATAATACAAAATAAAATGATAATATAATTTAAATTATATTTTTTTAATAATTAATATCAAATATCAAAAAATTATTTTAATCCATATAAACTAATTTTTTAAGAATATGAATTATTTAAAAGGTTAGTAAATAATATCAATGAGTTTTGTACGGAAATACCCTATTTAAAAAAAATAAAATAAAATTACGGTTACGTCCGAAATATTTCAAAGAGAGCCTTTTAACGCCAAGAACTACAACGCCAAGATTGATTTACGCAGGCCGGCAACCGGACGGCTGCATTCACCGCCAATCACATCGCTGACAACGGCGACATTTGATTTAATTAATTCAACGCCATTGTCACAACGCCGCACTGACCCGGATGATGTTTACGCGCTGCTGCCCCAAAATGCAAATAAGAAGGGAGGCAGATGCTGTACTGAGAAGAAGCAATTGCATAACTCTAGACAATTGCTGGCTGCTGCTGTGTGATGCAATGTATATTCTCACCTGCCAAAGCAATCTCCTTTGCACCTTTAATTCTGACTACCTGAGACAACCACCATGGATTTTAAGTTTGTTGTCCACCATGGATTTACCCACATACATTTAAAAAATGGACATTCTTGGCCCCCTGAACAACTTTTCCTTTCTTTTTTTTTTGGCTTTTCTCCTATTTTTCTTGCTCACAAATGCAAGATGCACATCATGTGGAGACACAGCTAAAAATTTACCCACATACATTTAAAAAATGGACACTCGTAAGCTTTGATGCCTTCTTATATAAACTAAAGAATGCCCCCAAAACAACTCATGTGGTGCTTTTGCTTTCTTGCATTAGTATCTAGACCTACAAAGGCATTTCTCAGCCAATCCAATCCAAGCATATCTTGGAGCCTTATTAAAAATCCAAATTAGCTATAGAAGCAGCAACTACCAGAAACCAATCCTTTAGATGCCTTTACATACTGATAAACTGCTAGGACAGAACTTAACTAGATCACTGATTGTGAAATTAAAGCTTTCACGTAAATCTAATCTCCGAGTTCTTTGTTCAAACGTTTATACAGTTGAGGCATCATTATCTATTGCCTAATCGATATGTTAATGTTCTAATACTGGTCTTTTCTGGTTCACAACCAACTTCAGCTGCAGCTAACTTTATATGAAATTAATCATTTCGTCTTTTCTGTTTTGAGCTTGATGCAAATAGCTGAAAATATCATCTCCTTTATGTATCAGTCAATAGAAAGTTTATGTATCAGTTTATATACAAAATTAAACAAAGAGGCAGAGTGCGCTGAAAGAGAGATTTGAGCTTTAACCAGAGAAAATTCAAAACCATAGATTCAGATATCAAATAAGTCATGAAGTCATATAGAACAAAAAGGCTGAAATTCAATTTCACAAGGAGAATCCATAATGCATACATTCATAATGGAGTATGCATTTTAAAGAGCAGGCTTCCAAGAAGTGATTGCAAAAATGACGCGTCCCTTCCACCCCTGTAGCAACCATTGACCATCTTCATCAATCATAAAATCTTTATGGTAGCAAGATTTCACCTGCTTTCTCGCTATCTTAACGATCTCCTGGTCCAAAGGGAGCTGCCTGAACCCGGCCCTCTCGTTCCGAACCTGCCACCGCTTGTATGTTCCTGATTTCAATTCTCTCTGATTACAAGCAATGGCATTCATAGCCTCCCACCCAAACAATTCTTTCTCAATCAGCCTCCTCTCATAACTCTGGACAACAAACTTAAAATCCATGGTGGTTGTCTCAGGTAGTCGGAATTAAAGGTGCAAAGGAGATTGCTTTGGCAGGTGGGAATATACGTTGCATCACACAGCAGCAGCCAGCAATTGTCTAGAGTTATGCAACTGCTTCTTCTCAGTACAGCATCTGCCTCCCTTCTTATTTGCAGCTGGGGCAGCAGCGCATAGAACATAAATCCGTAGCTTAATTTGTCGTTGCTGGGCAATTGACTAAGATTCAATTAAAACCCGCTTCTCGCATAAATCAAATGCCGACGCCATACAACTGGGTTCTACTTTAATATTTTCAAACGTAACTGTAATTTTATTTTATTTTTTTTAAATGTGTATTTCGCACAAAACTCAATATCACAGATGAATAAAATGAAATATTTATAGCCTTTAAAACACATCATGTCAATTTCAATTTTGCGAATAAAACCCGCTTGGGAACGCCGTCAAATTTTCGACGCATCAACCGACGCGTAATGCCCGCTTACACTGCACAAACGCACTACTCGTATAATTTTTAAACTAGATGTTGACTACGGATTTTTTATTTTCAGTGAATTACATCCGTATAAAACTCGTAAATATTTATAATTTGGAGTTGAAATTTTTTTTAAAAATGACTGTCACCAATAGTTGATTGATGGATGGGACAAGGGGATGAGAAAACAGTCAGATTGCTGAATTCAGCGACTAAAACTGAACCCTAAACCAGTTCCTGTCATCGAATTTCCCCTTTCGGTGATCAACACTCAAAAGATATTTTTATTTTCCCCGGAAAACCCACAAAGCCAAGTGCCTGGTACGTTTTAGGATTATTTTGATTGGTATTTTAGTTTTTCAGAAGTTATAATGACTCTTTGTTGAGATTGAATCGTAAACATAAGGCATTTGAGCAGCAGTTATTCAGAAATTCGCTGTTATTTTAGACTGGGTATCATAACATGGTGCTCTAGGAATTTCACTACATTTGATTTGAAAATTAATACTTTCTTGCCTGTACCAGGCCGAAGTTCTGTCAACACTGATCTGCTCCGGTTGTTTGGGAATTGAATGGACAAAGCAAAAGAAATCAGGCCGAAGTACATACAAGGGTGAATCTTGACTCGAGTCTGAGAAGAAGCAGTTTCCGAAATTCAGCCTCAACTATTGTTTTTCTTTTAGCCGGCGGCCGCATGCTCAAGAAATGGCCGTTTCTTTTGTGACATTATTCCAGTGGAGGCTGAATTCTGTTCTACTACAACAGGAGAATGAAATTCTTTTGGGTGTGAAAGATCAAATCCTGTCACTCGTCAGCAAACTTGATGAGGTTGGGAGCTTTTTTTGGTGATCCCTTTTGATTTACATGCTCGTGAAACGGCGAAGTCTTTTCTGACATTATCCAGAACCAGAGCTACAAAGGAAAAGAACAAATGGTGTCATTCATTAGAAAACTGGATGAGGTTACAGGAGTTTCCGGAGATGTGGAGAGAATCTGGGGCGTTATAAAACTTGTGAGGAGATTAGGGAACAGGTTCGCGAGGCAGATGATTACGTTGATGATTTCCCATAATTAAGGTGTGTGGCAAACAGAGCAGGATCAGAAAGAGTCGACTGCTGAATTTGGGAGTGAAATTGAGAATATCAAAATCGCGGGTCTCAGAAATCATGAACAGAAGGCTCAATTGCTCTCCTGTCTTAGAAGACTTTCAAAATTACGCAGATCAAAAGTTTGATGAGGGAACCCTCTGTCTTGCATGTTAAGTTACATGAATCTGCCCTATGACCTTAAACTCTCTTTGTTATTTTGCTGTGCCTTCCGTCGAAAAACAAAAGCTGAATTAGTTCGAGTTCTGGTAGCTGCAGGTCTAGTACAAGAAAAATCTGGAGAACTGATGGAGGACAAAGCCCAGGAGAATTTAGAAAGGCTGGTGGATCTTGGAATGCTTGAAGAAGAAGTAATCATTTGGGATTCTTTTAGGGTTCCGAGTCCATACTATGAGTTTTCTCTGAGTGTGATGAAAGCAGAAGATTTTTTATTTCACTGCAAATTCAGATATCATCATACCTCCAACGGCTCGTCATGTGTCACTTCTGAGGCAGCAAACACCACCACAGGCATGAACAGTCTCCCACATTCCCTCGTTTGTTTGAAAGCAAAGGATGGCTTTTTCCAAGGTCAGCTCTGGATTGTTTGAGAAATGTAATGCACAACAAACTTCAGAATGTTGAGTTGGAAAATACAGAACTCAAGAATTTGCCTGGATGAAGTAGGGCACTGGTGAACCTAAGGTATTTGGGTGTGAGATCTAATATAACTAAGCTTTCTGAGAGCATCAGCAATCTTCGGAACCTACAAACCTTGGATATCTATTGGTCTGGCTGTGAATTTGAGCTGTCAAATGGAGTGTTGAATCTTGCACAACTGAGGCACCTGAAGATGTTCCAGCCTAGCGATGATGGTGAGGTTAGAGTTCCACAAGGTATCTCAAGACTTAGAAACCTCCAGACTCTAGAAGGCATATATGCAGGTGGTGGCATTGCGGAGGAGTTAGGCATCATGACCCAACTCAGTTCACTTGGAGTGAGACGGCTCGAGGATCATGCAGATGAACTCTATTTCTCTGTCATGAAGCTAATCAGTCTCAGAAATTGTCTCTTTAGTGGAGAGGGAAAGGGAATCATACGATCCCAGCAGCTCACTTTTGTATGAGAATTCATCTCTCCTGCTTAGAATCCTTCACCTCCGGGCCACTACTTCAAACACTTGAGCTAGAAGGGTCCTTAATTGAGATGCCTCTATGGCTTGGCTCAATGGAGAACCTCACCACGTTACGTTTGTGCCGCTCCCATCTTTCTGAAAACCCAACTACAATTCTGCAGTTCCTTCCCAATCTGAAATATCTTCAAATGGCGGAAGCCCACAAAGGGAGGCGTATGGAGAAAGAGTTCTTCAGAGCTGGAGGTTTCCCTAAATTGGAGTATCTCGACATTTCTTCGTATAATAATCTGGTGGAATGGACAGAGATTGAAGAGGGAGCACTGCCTTGCTTGAAACAACTATCTATTTCCTTCTGCATGGAACTGATGCTTCTGCCTGAAGGACTGCAACATGTGACCACACTCCAAATATTGGATTTGTATGATGTGCATGAGGATCTCATTCGGAGGTTGAGCCCCAATGGAGGTCCAGAGAATTATAAGATCAAACACATTCCACTTGTAAATTATCAAGGGGATATGAGTCACGGATTTTGGGGCAGATAGCCTCCCCAATGACAAATTAATTGTAAGTTTATATCAGTTAGAATGGTGTTTGTTTAGGAAATCTTTCTTCAACTTGATTTTGTAGTTAAGACCTTGAGTTCAAGTTCATGATGCTTTCTCTTCTTCGTGTTCTTCTTTTTAACTTAAAGGAAAGCATTGCCACACCCCCAGATAGCAACTAATGAAGGTGTAAACATTAACCATTTGAACAAGGCAGATTTGTTATTTTTCCTTTCCTTGACTATGGATGCAAATGCACCATTTACAAATAGCAGCAGCTTCATATTGATGAGTCAAAACGAATTGTATTCCTATTGTAATCTACTGAGTAGAGACCCCTGAATCTTATTTCCTTGGCAACATATCACTCCAGTAGTTGATATGCTGAATTTCAACTAAGACAGTAGTGGATGCTTCGCTCACGGTGATGGCCAATTTTGGGAGGTTTGAATTTAGACAACTAAGACACCTGAAGAACTTATCCAAAAAAAAAAAAAAGACACCTAAACATGTTTCCACCAATAAACGGCCTCGAGGAATCTGAAGACTGAAAAGCTTCTTAGTTCTTTTATACGCAGGTGGTGGCATCTCCAAGGTTCTAATGTAAGGATCAGTTACTAGCCTTGAGACCTAGTTCCAGTCGTGAAGGGATTGAGATTGACCACAGGAGAACCAAGATGAATCTTTATAAGAATAGAGCACCGTTTTTTAAAAAAGAAAAAAAAAGAAAAAAAAAAAGAAAGAAAGAGGGATACACTAAATCCCTCGAGAGACCCATTGTGAAATTATTAATAATGCAAACTCAACACCTATTGGATAATAGTAATACCTTTCTTTTGCCAATATTTTATTTGTATGAAAACCAATCATATTTTCAAATATATTAAATATTAAAGGTCGTGGTTCAGGAAAGAAAAATGACGAGAATGATAAATTCTTTTATGTTATTTTAATAAAAATATTAAAAAATCAACATAAATAAATTATTTAAATTATGTTTGTTTATATAAAAAGTACTAAAAATAAAAATAAAATAAAAGTTAAAGATTTTTTTTTTGATAAATAAAATAATTTTCTATCAAATGTAATAAAAATCTTCAAAAAATTAAATATAAATAAAATCACATAAAAACTTGTATATTTAAATTATTTAGTTTTTTGTATTGATGAATTAAAATAAATAAAAATAATTTTAAAGAAACAGTAAGTATGTTGCCAGAAGAACACTGACATTTATATTCCACAAGCAGAATGTATTCTGAAGATCATTAACTACAACCCCTTGCTTTTGAGTCACCACTATTGTTCATCATAATCAAACCTTACTGTCAGAATCAGACCAAGACGAAGACTTATAAAATCGAAGCTGAAAAGGAGATCATGGTTGAGACTTAAAATCACTAGTTTCTTATTCTAAATTGATGGGGGAATGAGATAAAAATGAGATGATTTTCTGAAATCCTAAGATTGGTAACTCATTTGAAACAGTATCTAGTTAGTTAAGTAAAACCACGATTTTAGTCATTCCAAATGCAACATGAAGCACAATAAAAATTATTCTGGCATGGAATCAGAAATATATATATGTAGAGACTGATGGATTAGAAACCATGGCATTTAAGGTAGTCTGCATGACAAAGATGATGTTTTCCTAAACACAGAAGTTCTACCTAGTACACAAAGGTGAAGGATTGGTTCATTTTTCCATGCTGCTCAATTTACAAATTAATATTTCTGACCAAAACCATCTAAATAAAAAAAACTGCATGTTGATGAAAATTACAAACTAACAGTTAAAGCATGAATTTCTTCTACGTGAAAATATGAATGCATTCTGAAAATCCCAATATCAAAACCATAATTAATAGTACTTCAAAATTTTGAACAATGATTGCCCTGTTTTTATGCACAAATACAGAAAGCTGTAGAGCAGAAATAACAGAGAAGTTTCTTGGTTACTGAGAATTTCGAATGACTTTGAAATTTGGAAAGGTGATTTGTATTAATTTTTGGTAAAGAATATTTTACAGCAAAGCACAGAAGCGCTTAAGATATTTGAGTTTTGTAAAGATTTTTTTCGGGAGACAGAGTCTTCTAGTGGTTTTGTTATTTTTATGTTTAGCCTAGTCGCCATAATACGTTGATACTTCTAATCTTGTACCTTCTATTTTGAATAGCGAAAGATTATCCTCATCCGTGATATGTATACAATTTACCGAATCACTTTAAAAACCAGATCTTTACGTTGATTTTTTTATCATTATGTTCTCGAATTCATATTTTCTCGCTTCAAAGCTTTTATGATTCATAACAAATGGTATTAAAGTCTGTGTTAAAGCATCTCTAATAACAAAATATTGTCAAAAGACACAAAGAGCAAAGAGATGAAAATTTAATTTTGGGCTCAAGGTAGAAGTCGATTGTTCTCATCAAGATGCGCAAGATGGTTGACTGAAGGAAATTTGGATCATAGGGGAGATTGTTAAAATAATTCTCAAATTCCTAATTTGTATTAATTCATTTTGTAAATAATATTTTATAGGATAATTCCTAGTTGTCATATTATTATAATATTACATGCTTCCTCATAAAATATGAAAGTTTTGGCGAACATCCCTATAAATATTCTGCAGATCACAAGGAGACAAAGTTAGAGAGAGATGGGACTTCAGAAAGTTATTCAAGATATGTAGACAAGTAAAGGTTTGAGAGATGCGAAGTTTATGCAGATTTTCGGTATTAAGAGCATCCAAGGTTTTGTAATTTTGTGGAATTTTCCTAATCATCGTAATACTTAATACTACAATCTCAGACTGTATTTTCAAGAATAGCTGAAAAAGATTTTCTTCATTTGTAGATAGGCATAATTGACCGAGCACGTTAAAACCCTTGTACATCATATGTTGATTTCCTTATCTTTGTGTTCTTGAATTCATATTATCATACATAAAAGCTTCTGCATTTATAACATGATTTAATTATGAGAATCAGTCAAAAGCATTTGTCCTATATTATCAAATAAAAAACTTCCAGTGGATAATAATCAGTCATAAGCATCTGTCCTATATTATCAAATAACAAACTTCCAGTGGATAATAAATTCCTCAATAATGTTCCAAAAAAAAAAAAGAAAAAAAAACTAGCAGAATGTTAGTGACAAACTGATGGACAATAACGAAGAGTACCAGGCATGGAAATCATAAAGATAATATTTTCATTTTTCACAATATTTGCTCTTGCTGAACTAAAAGGAGCCCAATGAATTTAGTGAAGTGAAGGTACAAGTTTCTTTTCCATTTTTTTTTTCGACTAATAGAAGACATCAAGGAAAAGATTCCATTAGGCTCTGTACAGGAGCACTAATTGAAGTGGAAGAAAGGGGAGCTTCACATAGAAGCGGCTGAACAACACTATCAGACCAAATTCATCCCATAATACGATACATAATTTTTCCAAATTAAAGAAGCATAATTGTAGACAGTTGTACAAGTGATAGATGATTTGAGCGGTCAAAGAAGAATGGTGGAATTTTACATGAGAATAAGAAAGAGAAGCCAAAAAATGAGATCTTTACTTGAGAACCACACATATGACTTAGTAAAGTTACCACAAGGAAAGAAAGCTCTCAAAAACAAATGGGTATACAAATTGAAAACTGAAAACAATCACCCACAACTCAGGTACAAGGCACAATTGGTTGTGAAGGTGTTCAATCAAAAGAAAGGTATTGATTTTAAAGAAATCTTCTCTCTAGTGGTAAAGATATCCTCTATCCGTGTTCTTCTTAGACTTGTAGTTCGCTTGAATTTAGAAGTTGAGCAACTTTATGTGAAAACTGCATTTTTTCACGATGATTTAGAAGAAGAAATCTATATGCAACAACCTGAAGGGTTAAAAGTGAAAGGAAAATAAAATCTTGTATGCAAGTTAAATAAGAGCTTGTATGGATCGCTGCCACCAAGACAAAGGGTACAAGAAGTTTGACTCTTTCATGATGAGTCATGGGCACAACAGAACCACATCTGATCATTGTGTGTTCATTAGAAAGTTCTTAATAATGATTTTATTATCCTTCTTGTATGTTGATGACATGTTGATAATTGGTCATGATTTTAGTAAGATTGACCGATTGAAAAGAGAGCTTAACAAGTCTTTTTCCATAAAAGACTTCGGATCAACGAAACAACTACTTGGTATGAAGATATCCCTTGATAGGAAGAATAAGAAGCTTTGGATATCTCAAGAAAGCTACATTGAGAAGGTTCTTGAAAGATTCAACACGAGCAAGGCTAAGGCAGTTTGTTCTCCACTAGCAAGTCACTTGAAACTTAGCTCTAAGAAATGTCCTACAAGTGAGAAAGATATGAAATAGATGAGCAAAGTTCCTTATGCATCTGATATTGGTAGTTTGATGTATGTTATGGCCTGTACTATGCTAGACATCGCTCATGTAGTTGGAGTTGTTAGCTCTACCAATTCCTGGGAAGGAGCATTCGTAAGCAAGAAAGTGGATTTTGAGATATCTTATAGCAATTTCCAAGGTGTGCTTTGTATTTTGGCAAGGCGGGTTGTGTTAAAATGGATATGCATATTCATACATGACAAAAAGATGTTGATTCTAGGAAGTCCATTTTAGGTTTTTGACACTTTTTGCAGGGGAACTGCCTTCGGGCAATCTGCTGAAGTAATGTGCTGCATTATCTAAAACATAAGATTAGTACATTGATATTACTGAGGATAAGGATGGGTCCATGAGATTTCACATCAAGTGGTATCAAAGATAGGTTCAAGCTTAACCGCATGTGGGTGCTCAAACAAAATGATGTCGCGCCCTCGAGTGATGGCGTGGTTTCACATAAGGCATGTGTCCGAATGCGTGAAGGAAATCCCGATTGTTTTCGAGACTTCACGGAACCTGTCTCGAGGAGGATTGTTAGTGGGTGTGCACCCAAAAAGCCTCACAATGTCCTACATCGGGTTAGAAATGAGAAGGATTATGAGATATATGATAACATCCAATTGATATGAAGCCTTTGTAAAAAAAGCTCAAAAACAAAAGTCCACTAAGGTTTTAGGCCCAAAATTGGCAATATCATACCATGTAATGATGAAATCAATGCATATCATGATTGAATTTCTCCGGACAAAGACTAATATCATTTGCTCACATTACCTACAAAGGTTTATTGTATTGATTTATCATAGCAAGCAGGCCAAAAAGTAAAGGGGAGCAGGTGGATCTACGAAATGATTTCTAAACTATTCTCTTTGTGAGTATCATGATCTCTCGGGATCCACGATGGGCCCGGACTGCTGGGTCTGGGTGTTGTAAAACCGCCACTTCATTCGGGGCCTACAAGACCAAGGCATTTCTCAAACAGAGAATCTTACAGAGTGTCGCCTGTGTGACGCACTGCTGTCGCATCTCACCCACCGTAGGGCCTAATCTGGACCCGAGGACGCGGTCCTCACTTTTTTTTTTCTTTTTTTGAATCATTTCAAATAATCCAAATACAATTACTTTTCCAAACACATTTCAAATACTCAATGAAAATTTATATATGTAAATACCATTTTAACATAAAGAGGACCCATCATTTGATCACAAAACTCTTTTTTTCATTTGATGTGGCAAGTATCATGCCCATTTGTCCATTTCCCACTTTATGTTGTAACGCGCATTATTAGCCGCTTCAATATCCAAATATTTATAAAAACATAATCATGTTCAATTCATAATAATGTTTGTACAAAATGAGCTCTAAAATTCCCTATGTATGCATGTGATGGAGTTTTACTATCCTTCCATGTGACTGACGATGACTCTAATTCATTGCGGCCCACGCCTTCGTATCAACACTGGTACCTACGTGATGATAAAGCAACGCCGCTAAGCATTTTCATGCTTAGTGGTTCTATACTTCTCTTCCATTTCGCTTTAAGTCAAATCATGCAATTTTTAAACAATGCTTTTTAACCTTGAATGACCAATGCAATATAATACATATCCACTTCATAGACATTCATTTGGCAAGCATGATCATCCTGGGCCATGCACTTTCATATGCAAAACAATAAATCATGCATTTCACAATTCTTCATCGCTTCAATTTGCCCTAAAATCTTAATTTAACCCCGGCGCTGCGCACGTGATAACGTATTCACCGCACGCCTCCGCCTGGGTCAGAGGTCGATATAAAAACATTTTGTTTTATAACACAGTACGGTCCCGCTAGGCTGCTAACTGGTTATTAAAAATCAAATCGTGAACACTACAGATACTGTCCCGTTGGGCTACGGATCAGAGTGACACATCATTACTTTCGTTCGCAGTATTGTGAATTTGACCCTTATTGGTATAAACTTGAATTTAACGGTTAACATTCTATTAAGGGCGTTTAAATCATTCATAACAAAATACAATATAGTATATACCTCTATAAACAAATAATTCATTTTTCAATACTCATGCAATTTTTCATATGTAACTCATTTTACAATTAATTACCTCAAATCAATTAAAACACTTCAGAATGCAGTTTTTTTTTCTTATAAATCATTTCAGCAATTCAAACCATGTTGTAATCATTCTTTGGAATTAGAGAAAGAGAAGTGGAGAACAAACCATAAAGATTGTCGTCCTTCGATTCCTGTCATCGGAATCTCGACCTCAACTTTGGCTTTTCTCCTCATTAGCCCATAATCCATCACAAATGACAATCATATATTAGTTGGGTATTCTAAGGTTTCTATTTAGATCTTATTTCTATCCGACTCCCTTCCGGTACATTGTTCCTTTCATTTTTTCCTATTTCCTCATCCTTAGACATTCTTATCATTCTTTTTAGGCATCAATATGCCTCATTTTGACGAATTTTTTGGGTTCAATGGGGTCCAAATTTGGATACACTTATTTCAGGGAGACTTGTTCTCCTAGAAATCTAGTTTACCCAAAAATTTGAAACTCGATTCCGATGAGTAATGGCCAAGTTATGGCATAAATACCGAAAATGCTCCAAACATCAAAACTGTATCAGAACTAAACAGAATTGACCCGAAAATAAAGCCCCACTTTGACGAATTTTCTGGGTTCAATGAGGTCTAAATTTGGATACACTTATTTCATGGAGATTTGTTCTCCTAGAAGTCTAGATAACTCAAAAATTTGAATCATTCAATTGGGGACAGCGATGCCAAAGCTACGTCTAAATACCAACCGCTTCCAAACACCAAAATCGTATCGGAATCGAACTGCAATCAATTCCGAAAAACATAGCCTCACTTTGACGAATTTCTGGATCTAATGGGGTCCAAATTTGAATACACTTATTTCAGGGAGATTTGTTATCCTAGAAGTATAGTTTACCTAGAAATTTAAATCACTCAATTCGGACGAGTTATTGCCAAGTTATGGCCAAAACAAAAACATGGATTTTGGGAAAATTTTGACAGCATCTCCCATAAAAACCCAACATTTCCTTTATACAAAAATTCCTCATTTGAGGACCATAACCAATCAAACAACCAAAAACAACTTAGAGCAACCAATAAAAACACTTTTATTCAAATTTGGGGTTTTCCCCAACCCAAACACAAGAAAATGGGGTTAGGGGTTTGGCTTTCATTTACCTCAAATTTCTTTCAATATGCCTTTCTTCTTCTTCTTTTGATCACCTAAATCCTTAATCCTAAGGAGGAAAATCACCAAGTCTTCTTATTCCTCAACCGTAGTGTGCCCTCACTTTCCTCTCCTTGCCTAAAATGTAGCGTGGTGACCAAAGACCAAAATTATCTTTATCCATTATATGACTAAGGCCAATGCTTGCTACACATTAATTCATCATTTCTCATTTTTATTTTATTTTAAAGCTTCATTTCACTTTCATTTCCTCTTCATTTCATATCGTTTATACTTTGCCACTTACATTACTCATTTATGACCCTTATGTCCTAATTTGACATTTTTACCAAATTTATTTGGCTCCTGTAAAATTTTCGAAAAAATATTTTAATTTATTTTACACCCTGAACATGTTATAAAACTGTTAGGGTATTTTTAGGGCGCATAACTCTCCCCCCTCCTTAAAATACTGCCTCCTCGGTTACCTTCATTGAACTGAGGGTATTTTCCCACGTGGCTTCCTACCTATGGTTTCTCCACATCACTTACCACCTTGATTCGCTCGTAACTCTTTACTCTCGCCAAGCTCCCCACTCGGCTCCTTCATACTCCTTCCAACCGGCTTAAGCTCAATCGTCTCCGAAGAGACTACATGCGATGAGTCTGACCTTTACCTCCTCAACATTGACATATGGAAAACATTACAATTTTTCCAACTCTGTGAGGTAAAGCCACTTGTATGCCACTGGACCCACTTTCTCTATCACCTCATATGGCCTAATGAACCTAGTGCTCAACTTGCCTTTTTTCCCAAATCTCATTACCTAAGGCGATACTTTCAAAAACACTTTTTCGCTGATCTCATATCGATTATCCTTTCTTCTCATGTCGGCGATTTTGTCTATCCGTGGCCACTTTCAATATTTCTTTAATCATTTTCACTTTTTCCTCGGTTTCTTGAATCAAATCAAGGCCAATTATCTTCTTTTCGCTTAACTCAGTCCAACACAATGGTATTCTACATTTTCTTCCGTAGAGAGCCCCATAAGGCGCCATTCCAATATCTTCGGGACCGAAGTTGGGTTGTTGTACACAAATTCAACTGGGAGGAAGGCCTATCCCAACCACCTCATAGTCGATCACACAACTTCAACATATTCTCTCCAACACTCGATCACTCTTTCCGATCATTCATCCGTCTGCGGTAAAACGATGCTGAAATCTCGCCAGTATCCAAAGCCTCTTGCAACTTTCCCCAAAATCAAGGTAAACTCCTGATCTCTATCCGAAAACGATCGATATCGAATCCCATGTAACCGAACTATTTCCTTAAGTAAAGCTCACACTTTGTCAAGTGAATGGTCACCATTGGTAGGAAGTGAGTTGACTTAGTCAATCGGTCTGCCACGACCCAAACTTAGTCATGCTTTCTCTCTGTCAATGGTAACCCACCAAAATCCATCAGATTCACTCTCATTTCCAATTCTGTATTTTGTCAGCCGTAATAATCTCAAATGAACTTGATGTTCTCGTTTCTTCTCACTTTTCGACACACCATACACTTGGTCACAAATTTCGAATATTCTTTTCATTCGACCACCAATATGAAGTCTTTAAATCGATACATCTTTGTGCTACTGTGTGGTGCATAGTAAAAAGATCCATCAGGTACCTCTTCAAGTAAGGGGATTTCTTTATTCATCATCATCAGTTCATAAACCCACCCTATACTACAAGAATTCATCCTTCGCTTATAAACTCGCTTTCTTTCCCACTCTATTTTGATTTACAATTGCAAGAATTTTCATCATTCTTTGTGTTCTAGCACTGATTTAACAAACCGGCTTATCACCCAAATACTATTTGCACCGTCATTTGATAATGACAATGAGCATTCAACGCCGGGGCTGCCGCTGTAACATCTACTACTACATTGGCCTTCCTGGGATGATAGTCAATCACACAATCATAATCCTTATCGCTCAATCCATCTACGCCAGGTCTAGTTGCTTTAAGGAGGGCAAATACTTAAGACTTTTTTGTGATCGGGTGTGATGAAACACTTTTCCATAAAGATAGTGCTCCCGTATTTTCAATGCGAACACAATGGCAGCCACTCCCCAAATTATGCGGTAGGGTAGTTCTCTCACACGACTTCTCAACGCTTTCAAGCATAAGCTACCACTTTACTCCCTCTGCATACGACATATCCAAGTCCATTTAATTGAAGATCACTAAAAATCAAGTATTCACCGAGGCTACTTGAGTAAGAATCGGTGCCTCGGTTAAGAATGCTTTAACTTTTCGAAACTAGCTTGACACTTTTCACTAACTCAAATTCACATTTTTCGGGAGCAATTTTGTCATCTAAGCCGCAATCATCGAAAAACCTTAATCTTAACCTCTTCTCAGAGTAACCTGCCAATCCCAGGAAACTACGCACTTCCGTGACATTTCTCGATGGTTTCTATTCAATAATCACCTCTATCTTCTTTGGATCCAATCAAATTCCTTCTTCTGATATAATGTGTTCAAGAAAGGACACTTCTCTCAACCAAAATTCACATGTGCTCAGTTTTTCATATAACTATTCCTTTCTCAAGGTTTCTAGCACTACCCGAAGGTGTGTATCATGATCTTCCTGATCCTTTGAATACACAAGGATGTCATCAATAAACACCACGAAAAACCGATCTACATACGGTCGGAAAACACGATTAATTAAGTCCATGAAAGCCACTGGTGCATTTGTTAACTCGAACGACATTACAAGGAACTCATAATGTCCATATAGCGTTCTAAACGCCGTCTTATGCACATCCACATCCTTAATCCTCAATTGATGATACCTAGATCGTAGGTCAATCTTCAAAACGACACTTGCACCTTTCAACTGGTCGAACAAGTCATCTATCCTGGGTAACGGATATTTGTTCTTCACTGTCATCTATCCCGCTTGCCTATAACACACACAACCTAAGCGCACTCATCTTTCTTTCTTAACAAAGAGCGTTGAGCTCCCCATGGTGATACACCGATGAATAAATCCTTCTTCTAACAACTCTTGCAACTAAAGCTTCACTTTAAATTCACCAGAGTCATTCTATACGGTAATGGATGTCGAGCGCACCTGCATCAACGCCACCGCGAAAATCAATCTCTCTATGTGGATGTAATCCCGGTAATTCGTCTGGAAACACATCCGGATAATCACAAACTATAAGGGTGTTTACGTTGTGCCTACTTTTCGTGACAATCACATACGCCAAATGGGCTTCACACCTCTTTCAAACCATTGTTCAGCAAGAGCGCTGATATCACATTAAGAGGTGGTTCGATCTCTTACCAAAGTCACTTCCGCCACTGTGTCCTTAAGGTCACCTATTTCATCACTTGGTGTCGGGACAACCAATCCATCCTTTAATATCACATCAACTCAATGATAATTTGATTTAAGTCTCTCTTGAACTCATAATTTAGTATCAAGGACAATCAGAAAATTCATTCACACAGACACTATGCCCTAGCGGATTTGTCACCAATATATCATATCTAGTTTCACTCTTCGGTAAACTACCCAAACTCGGAATTGAAGTACAAACATAAGAATGAGTTGATCCTGGATCTATCAATGCATGTACAATAGTCTCAAAGATATAGAAATTACCAACTATCACATTCGGGGCATCTTTATTCGATCGTTTCATTTGTACACACGCCCGCCGGAGCACGAGCATCTTGTCTCTCCCATGGTCTATGTCGCTGTCTCAAGACTCCTGGTGATGCAATACTTTATTGTCCTTGTTGCTCTTCGTACCATCAAACTCGTACTCCCTAGCCCTGTGGTGCTATGAAAGAAAGGGCTCAGATAGCCTTACTTCCGTGCTAACTAGATCCACAAACCAAACAAGCACCTATCAATCTCAAATGCCTCACCACCCAGCCAGTGCACATAGTATCATGAACTTCATGAAGGAATATGCGTAAACCATCCAGCGTAAAACTTTACATATGGCCCATACCTAGGGCTACTACTGGCCAACTATGAGGGCGGATGTAGCCACCTACGTTAGGAAGTGTGATCGCTGCCAACGACAAGCCCCCATTTCGAGGGTGCCAGCTCAGAACCTAACAACCATAACGAGCCCCTGGCCCTTGCCCAATGGGGAATTGATATAGTTTGACCATTACCTACCGCCCCAGCACAAAAGAAGCTATTACTGGTAGCGACATACTATTTCAGAAAATGGGTAGAAGTTGAAGTCTTCACCTCCGTCAAGGACAAAGATGTCGTTCAATTTGTATGGAAGAACGCCGCTTGCCGATTTGGAATACCACATTCGATAGTAATCGACAATAATCCAATTTGACAACAGCAGTATGTGAACTTCTACGACGAAGTCAACCCAGAACTTGTATTCAACCCTCGCGATACCCATAAAGCAAACGACCTCATGCGTAATCTTTCCAACAAGGACTTCCAAACAGCCTTTAAAAGCGCTCAGTATTCGGCCAAAGGGAAATGGGTAGATGAGCTACCAGGAGTCCTATGGGCCTATAGGATCACTAGCCGGAAACCAACTGGGATATTGCCATTCGCCCTTACTTACGGGATGGAGGCTATAATCCCCACATAAATCGAGATGCCCACACTTCCCGAATCGAATTCTAAAGAGCGACGCCAATCCACATTAAAGACTGATGGAAGACGCGCTTCCGCGGGTCGCAGCTGCGCGATAGCCATACCAACAAAGACCGACAAGCCCGAACAATAGCGGTGTAAAACTGCGGAATATTCCCTGGATCTTAAACCCGGTCTTGAGAGAGGAGTCTTTGAAAACATTGCTAACCCAACAGACGGGAAGTTCAAACCAAACTAGGAAGGGCCATATACGGTAGTCCGCCCAGTGGAGCAAAATGATCATACGTGTTATGTAGTTAGATCGACTGCACTTGTAATGTGGAATGCCACACATCCGGCTTAGTATTACCGCAAAATTTCCTTTAAAAGTGTTACTATCAATAAAGATCGTCTTTAAAATATTGTGATATTTTGCAACTGTCTCTTCTTAAAAAGTCCAGATATGGCTGATAACTTGCTGGCACTTGCAAAAGACCAGACTATGGTCTGGTACCGGGCACTCGGCAAAATCTTATATGACTATTACTATGTCGGTACTTCTCAAAAGACCGCATCGCGCTCTTAGCCTACCGGGCACTTTAAAGTCCGATATGTCAAATATCTAGCTGTCACTTTCAAAAGACCAGACTATGGCTCTTAACCTCCTGGCACTCGCAAAGTCCGTGATATGGCTATCATCCCGCCGGTACTTCAAAAGACCAGATCAGGACTTTAGCCTGTCGGGCACTCGCAAAGTCCGTATATATTGCCGATATTTTATCGGCACTTTGAAAGACCGCACTGCGGGCTCTTAGCCCGCCGATTACCAAAGTTTAGATATGGCTGATATCCCATTTGGCACTTCAAAAGACCGCATCGCAACTCTAGCCTCGTTGGACACTTGTAAAGTCTAAATACATGATATCCCAATTGCACTTTCAAAATACCAGCATCACAGCCACTGGCCGGGCACTAGTAAAAGTGCAGATATTTGCACATCCTACTAGCACTTTCTCAAAAGACCGTACTATGGCTCTTAGCCCGGCTAGCACTCGTGAAAAGTCCAGATATGATCGATATCCCACCGGGTACTCAAAGACTGGGGATCGCGGGTTCTGAAATTTCACCGGCACTACGAAAGACCAAGTCAGGCTCCATGTCACGGCACTACAAATACTGCATGATCCCAACATGCTACCGCATGCCAAAGCATGCCAGTTACAATCCTCGCGTCCGGCCGGGCATGCCTGCCACGCCTACCACAATCGCTCACCCACTGTCAGAGCCTCCATTAAGGGTATTTAATGGACATAACTCGGATTCCAACTTAAAACATCGCCCCAATGTAAACATCAAAGAATTACAAAAGTTATATCTCATAAATATGCCAATGGCATAGTTAGTTACACGGTGCTATATGTCTAAGCGGTCATATTGGGCCCATTACAAAAAATTACATCTCGTAAACACGTCTAGGGAATCATTAGTTACACTATGGTATATGTCTACTGTACCATTGGGGAAACTACTAAATGAGGGGAAGAAAGAAGTACTAATTCACACAATGGATGTGTTCATTTAAACCTCATGGGGCACTTTACCGCATTCCTCCGCCTACCTCTCACGGCAACACACTCCTTGAAAAAGAAAATTCGGGAGTCAAAGTACAACTGGGAGCTCTAGTCGTCTCTCATAGATATTGTGTTTGAACACACAACACCCACAACCATAGGTGAAAGTTTGCTCTAGAGTCCTTTGCCGGTCTTCCTCCATGGCTCCCTTATCCTTGCCAGTTCACAAGAACAGAGAGGAAGAAAAATCACAACAAGCGAAAGACTTTATGGATAGGCAACACTAGAAGTCAGACCCCTATATACAGGGGTGAAACACCAGCGTATGCATTAAATGCCCCAACAGAAAATCATGCACAACAGATAACGATGGGACGCGCTTGATACCCACACGCCAGGACTAATCACCCTTCACCTTCAAGATGCTTTATGTGTGCATTAATTCTTCAAACGTCCACTTCCCATACTCAAGGCTCGAAGATAGTACCATCATGAAAGCAATCGTGGTTTTAAACCTCTACCGCCGTCTGTTGCCTCGCTTTGGCACGCACGACTCAGAGCCTGCTAGCACCCCCTAAAGGATCAGACTACGGATCTAAGCCTACTGGTGCTTCCAAAAAAGAAACCATACGTGGCCTTCACCCTGCTGGTACATGATCAATGTGACGCCTCAACCCGCACCTACCGTGGTGTCAAGTTTAGGTACTACTGACCGTATGAGTCGACTCTTTAATCCACCTACCTTTTCACAAATAAAAAAACATTTACATTTATATTATAAGGGCCCAATCGTAGTGGTATTCATGTTCTATACAATCGAGTCCCCTTTACTTCAATATACAAAACTTATACTCTATTCCAAAAATATGAGATCATGAAGCAAAGGCGGCGTGAGCACCTATCTCCTCGAGCCGGCCCGCTTTGGCTGGCGTAGATGTCCCGTCTTCTATCCTTGTCTTCTCGCTTCGCATCTACACGGATTAAACTCCATGCTAAGTTTACGCTAGTGGGAACATATACTGTGGACTACTAATAACTATGATCGCCTTCAAATAAATACACTTATCTTATCATTTTCATAACATACACTTCTATCATGTGACGCTTTGACATATGTCCTTCATATCATTTATTTCTTTATTCTAGTACTTATCATTTGACTATTATCTTTCTAATGGTTCATATTTCATGCCATCCTATTCCAGGTATGTCATATTCAGATACATATATTACTTTCATGGTTATATACTACGTCATTTGTTATACCTTATTTTCTTCATGTACTGGCACATAAAAATCATTACCATCGCTTTCACGCATCGTTATCATGTACTATTCATGTAATCGTGTTCATGTATTTAATTTCATATAATCGTATTCATGCAATGTCACAACGGTTTTCATATACTGCTTTTCCCGTACTTCTTCATACACTTTCTTTCATGTACTATACTTGTTCATATACTTTTCGTGTACTGTACTTTGTACTTTCCATATATTGTATTCATGTATTGTTTCATGTACTATGTACTTTTCATCTACTGTCATATTTCATATACTATCATCTTGTACTTTTCATATAATCGGGATATCATATTAACTTTTCGCATCATTTTTACATTCTTATACATTTTCATATATCACAGACCAGATAATCTCATGTCACACTTATCATCACACAAGAAATAAGATGCTTCTCGTGATCATATCATATCTTTTCACATGTCATATCAATCCATTTGTTTTATGTTTCATGCCCGCATAAACCTTATGGATGTTAAAGGAAATTATATGGCCCGGTTGGCACTGTATCACTGTGACGAAATCATTTCTATATGTCACGCTGCTACCATTATACGAGACACCATCGATCATAAGGGGCCCGGTTATAAACAGAATGACCTAAACGGGTCAACTGATCGCGATGTTAGCTACGCATTCTGTTTTCCTTACTGTGCACGCCCATCTATTCCTTCTACTAGGTTCTAAGCAACAATCCATTTTATTTGTTATTTTTCTTCTCGTGACATATCCCACCTACATGAATAACTATTGTTATCATGTATGCTAATGAGATATATCATTTATTTCGTATGTAATACCTTCACATATTTCTTAGCTTCGTATTGTTGTTCTCATATTTTTACAATAATGATATTCATTTCTTTTCTATCATTTAGTTTTGTCTTCGTATCATATATGTAATCCTATCATATCATGAATGCATTTCCATGCACTTTGTATTCATATATCTATATATCTTTATCTATTCATATCCTGTATCGTTTATGCATCATCCTTTATACAAAGCTTCATCATGATTTAGCTATTCAAGTGTACTTCTTCTATATTTCTATCATATATGCTTTTATCGATTCATGTGTTCTATCATGTTCCATCTATTCGCTTATGTATGACAATCATATATCTACATCATATACTCTTATATTCATATCATGTCATCTACTTGTAACACTTTACATTCCATAACTTAATATCTCTGAAGGTACTTTCATCGATCATCATATCTTACACTATACTTATACATTCATGTAATGCTTTTTCGTTTTTATCGATCGCCCCATTCCGAGGGAGCATTAACAGAGACTCTTCTTGATAAATTGTAGGTACTTTTCTTATCTATATTCCTTTACATATCAAATCTACATATATTTCTATTTCTTGTTCATATCTACATCCTTTGTTACCATGTATTCCAATTAACTTTAACCAAGCGATTAGTACACTTGGTACAACAATTCAATTTTCAGACAAGATATGGGCACCAAATGCCATTAAATAGCATATGGTTAGATTCAAAATTCAATGAGCTTTCCATAGAATCCAAGAATAGCCATAACGTTAGCCTCCAACGAAGAGTTATGTTGCAAGTCGTGAAGAAAATCAGCAACCTGTAGCACCTACAACAACAAAGAAGAACCATTACCTTATCATTCAGTAAGAATATAAATAATATTATATCAATTCATACATGGATAGATTCTAGACTCAAAGGTCTTCCATAGAGTCCAAGAATACCATAAACGGTCCTAACGTATGAGTTATGCTGGTGTCATGAAGAAAATTCAGCAACTTTAGCACCTCGCAGCAGCCAGCAAAGAATCAATCGCCTTTGTCATTTTCGGGCATACTCATAAGCTCAATATTACATCAATTCTATATATGATAGACTTAGACTCAAAGAGCCTAGAGTCCAAAAGTACCCCATACAACGGAGTCCTAACGTATGAGTTATGCAAGTTGCGTCGTGAAGAAAATTAGCAACTTGCAAGACTCAGCAGCAAGAACCACTGCCTGGTCATTTTCGGTAAAATATAAGTCAATATTATATCAACTGTATGAAGATATTTGACTCAAAGTGACTCCCATATAGTCCAATAATACCCATAACGAAGTCCTACCAAAGGAGTTATGCAAGCTGTAAGTCAAGAAAAATTAGCAACTCATAAAGACTTACAAAGAGTTGAAAGAAGAATTTACCATCTTTGTCATTTTCGGGTATACTATACTCAGTGATTATAACAATCTACATATGGATAGATTCTAGACTAAATGATTTTCCATAGAGTCCAAGAATACCCATAACGGAGTCCTAACTACAGAGTTATGTTATGTCGTGAAGAAAATCAGCAACTTGCAAGACTTGGCGTAGTATGAAGAGTCACCCGTTTGTCATTTTGGGACTTATTATAAGCTCGGCATGTATCAACTATATATTGATGGATTCTAGACTCAAAGGGCTTTCATATAGTCGAAAAACACCTAAAAAGGAGTCATAACGAAGGAGTTATGCAAATTGCAAGCCATGAAGAAATCAGCAACTTGCAGCACTTGCAGCAGTAGCAGCAGCCACTGGTTTTTGTCATTTTGGGACTTATTATAAGCTCAATATTGTAACGCTTTATGGATGAATTCTAGACTCAAGGGCTTTCCCATGTATCTAAGAACACTCAACCGGACTGACCTGGGGAAGAAGTTAAGTGGCTGTCCTGTTTGTAGACAAAAACAGAAAATCTGCCTGGGGCAGCACTCCACTCGCTCAGCAGATTTTCCCCACTTTTCGCTTTGCGTTTTTCATTCCGGAAAATCCCAAACTCACTTCTAAAATTCTCAAACACTTTATGACTATAATCAACCTCAAGGGACTTCCTCATTACCAAACCTAAAAACATGAACACAAAGAAATCATGGGTAAAACCCAAAAATCCATAATTCCATCTCAAACAAATTTTTGTAATTCATAATAAAAACCACCCCAAACCGGTCTAAAAACCAGCAAACATCATAACTATAAGGTTAATTCATCAAAGAAGGGGATTAGGTTAGGTCACAAAAAATCCATACAACCCAAACATGTATCCATACATTTTAGACAAATCTACTCTGGAATCCATACTAATCTAATACAAAACTAGACTTCCATACCAAGTCATGTAAATCCTACTTAGTTCCATAATTTTATTTCTCCTTCTCTTCTTCTTTCTTCTTCTTCTTCTTCTCTTCCTTTCTCCTTTCTCCTCTTACCACGTTGGAGTTTGCATCAGAGACCAAAAATGAGATATTTTTGGTCTCACCTTTGTATTAAATTCTTTACTGCAATAAGGTCCTCCAACTTTTGACCATTTGTATATCAAATTTATGCTATTTCTACAATAGCATACCTCTTCTTATATTATGACTTCATATCCTTTTGGACAAATTACAAATTTATCCTTGTGTCTAGTAAAATTTCCGCTGACTTCATGTTTATTTAGCCACTAAACATTCAAATTACGCCTACAAAATTTTCTAAATATACTGAAACTGCTAGCAGATATTTTTATTGCTATAATCAAGTCTTGCGACGATCTCTTAGTTTCTGACTACAACTATGCCTCAAGAGACGCCTCGTCAATGGCATATACAACCTTACAAAGCTCCCAACTTAGTGTATTAGTGTCTTTAGATAGACCATCCTAACCAAGAAATTGAGTAGTACAATCGGGAAAGGAATCAATGGCTCAAGAAAACTAGGAAATTATAAGAGCGTTAGTAGTAAGAAATAAGTGATAGTATAAGTAGACCAAAAGGTGTATTTCATTGAAGCACCAATGGTGCCCAGAGAGTACACAAATGATGGCAGCCGACCAAGGCCCCTTTACAAAAGTTATAATTAAGTAAGAACGAAGAAAGATGAACTAGAGTCTGCCATGGTCCTCGGCCACATCAATCTCCACCGGCTCCTTAGTTGCTCTGTCTGAACTTCCTACGAGTGGCCTTTGTAGCGCTTGACCCCCGGGGTAACCAAAGGGGTTCAAGAATAACTTAGAGGCAAATAGTCGCGGAGTCAGCATCCCCTGTAGGACCTCTCGATTCGCCTCCACAGATGTTGTGTTTGGAAAACGCAACACCTGCAATCACAGGGGCAAAGATCACCTGCAGCCTTTGGTATTCTCTTCTCCATGACCTCCTTGTCTGATCATGACTGAGAGGCACCATCCTTGACTATCCCAAGCTCTAGCAGAGAGACGCCCATCAACTTATCCAAGTAATTCTAAACTTCTTCTTTATGCTTAGCCTCCTTCGCTACCACTGCTTCCTCCGTAGCCGGCCAAAGTATCTTTAACCCTAGCCAAGTCACCCTCTTATTTCGCCCTCGTCGCCCTCGGCTGCGATGGCCATTAGTCCGCAACCTCGAGCTTCCTTCCTTAGCCCCATCTCTCTTTCGCACCCGTCGCCCCCAGCCCTCCTCGTCCATTCCCAACCCGACTAGGACTCGGGCCTGTCATGACTCTTCATGGGCACGATGCTCGGAGGAGGCCGCTTAGGCATAGATTCGTAACCTCTCTAAGATCTCCCAAAGACACAACGAAGCTCCCATGGCACCCTGGCGTTCCCGAGTCACAGTCAGAAAGAGAGAAACATTACGAGGAAATCATAACATCAAACAAATAGTCAACATCGAGGTTCAGCCATACCGCCGCGCGCCTCATCAAAGCCATGGTTGCGCATATACATCTTCGCCCTCGAACACGCTGGCCGGAGCAGGACCTCTATCCAAAGTTAATGGGGAAGGGGATGGCGGCTCTCCCGAGCCAATGCCGTGATGAGGAAGCCGAGGTGTGGGTCGCGCATACGATGCATGGGTCCTCTCGCCGGCGCCTCCACGTTAACGAGTGTCCGGCGCTTTAGTCGAGCCGGGCCAGATTCGTCGCTTTCCTTCGACAAGTAAACCTCAGCAATGCGATTCAGGTCGCCGACAAGTACAAACCTCGATGCATACATCACACGTGGGAAATTTCGACTAGAACGCCATCCCCTCTGTTGTACAATCATTTTGAGAGAGGAATCTGGCAAAGACTCTCGAGAAGACGGGGCCCTCAAGGACTTGTTTTGGCGAGTCCGCCAAATAATCACACACGGAGTAGTCGAACCTCATCGATCTGAACGCCTAGAACGCTTGTCGCTGAAACCTCGAGGCCTGGGTGTGGTCCCATCCCCGGAAGCATAGCCGCTGTGTATTCAGAGAACAATCCAGCCGACGAGGCCAAATATCTAATCCTTTCTCTTCGGGGCCGACATTAACCTGTCACCTGTCATCCATTAAACTCTCCATTCCTCACCGGCAACTTCGGCCGCCTGCACTTTCTTCATTTTTATCAACACTTCAGGCGTGCTGGGTCCTACACGCCCAAAGGTAGACACCGGGCCTGATTGCTGGGTTTTCGGACTGCCTCCGCCTTGGCAAGAGCCTCTCTGACAGCGACTAGAAGGTCTCAGACAACAAAAATGCTTTGGGTTCTCAAGACCACGCTGGGCAAGGACGCAGGAAGAACATGCGCTATGTAGGGAAAAGGACTAGCGCCCAAATCCTGGCTGTGCCCAGAATAGAAGGAGCCTGGTGGATGGCACTCTCCTCCGTGATCTCAAGAACCAGCGGATGTGATCCAGCCTCGCCTTCTCCACCTAGTGACCGGTCGGCCTCGTCTGCGCCTATCTACAAATCATAAAAAAGATAGGTATGTCAATACACCTACCACCTAAGGAAGTGAAAGATGTACAAAAAAAGAACAAAGATAAACCCGAGAACATAAGGGACTGGTTCAAATTGAAAGGAAGCCTTGGAGAGTCAGGGATTTAAAACTGATAGGCTCCCACTGTGATTAATTCTTTCGCCTTCGCCTTGAGCCGTGGAGCCCTGGCAGAATTGCGCCGGGGACTCAGGTCTGTCAGTTCTCGATGGCGATTACATACATACATAGCGGAAAATTAAAATTTTCGCCTTTTCTAACCCGACTCAGGATCCATGATCCAATCAAATGATTTAGGATAGAAGAATTCTTATCAGCTGGAAGATCCTTGTTCTGCAGTGTCGTGTGCGCTTGTCAACCTCCAGTCCGAACAGATCGCTTCACCCTCTACAACTATCCACACGAACGAGCCTTCTTCTGAACCGAGAAATGATGCCAATTAATCGGGTCGAGTTTCACGAAACCCCTAGCCACTCCCTCTTCAATCAGGAAAACTAATGAATTAATTCGCATGTGGATCCTCGCTTTAGGCCCAAGGCGCTGGTTTCCTGATTCTATGTGTGTGACCCTATAGGTCCACATAATGTTGGCAAAGGGGCTTGGTGCCCATTTCGAGCCCATGGATCATGTTTACTAGCAAGTAATATGAGCACCAAATTATGTGGATGTCAGACAACTCGATTATAACCTAATTCTATAATAAATGTCGAGTCCCTTTGTCTCAATGGAGTTATCCTAATTGAACACAAGTCATGGACTATGTCCCCCTTGTAAAGTCTAATCATGCAATTTTCAACCCCATGTAAATTGGATACGAAACAAGATGATTAATAACCCTATTAATTCATTTCAGCACGGCTACGCAATTGTCACACATGTCGAGGGACCCACAGATATTCAAAATGAGGGACAACCTTTCATCCACTCAACACCTCTTACATGATTTATCTCTATTTCCAACTACGCATGTATTACCACCCTAATACAAAGATGTGTTGAACTACAATAAACATAGAGCTCCTCATGTAGGGACCTATGGTGGTGTTAGGGTCAAGGACAAAAAGAAGACATTATTATGATAAGAATATATCAGACTTTATAATCCATGTAGTATTCTCATGATATCGATCCAAGACAATGTTCACCAACACGACTTACGAGTCGATTTAAGATTTATATATGCGTGATCAAGAGAAACATGATCATCAATAAACCCATATTAGTCTTAATTCACTATTGCTCCACCACAATGAACGACTGACAATTTAGAATAGTATTCCATTCTTTAAGTCCGAAGGTTCTACTATCAAGTCACACACTTGATGACCATAAGTGGAATCAACTATTCATGGAGTAACCATCAATAGAAATGCACCGGCATGATAATGAAAATGCCTCTTTATTATTGAAATATGAAAGTAATAACAATTTCACTATTGCCCTAGGGCACATCATTAACAGGGTCGACATGGACAGGCGGCCCCCAGTCTCAAGCTTCAAGGTGTAAATAAAGCATATCTCCACCAGCGAGATATCCAGTTGGTAAAGAGAGTTCAACACACTATAACCCATCAAAATCTGAAAAGTGTTCAGATGAACGAGTGCATGAGGTACCCGGTAAAGTATGAACCGCTTTCACTCAAATGAGGGAACCGAGTGCGGCTCAAAGAACAAATGCTTCGTGTAAAATAGACGACGTTCTCCGCCTCCCCAATAGTTGTGGTAGTCGTGTTGTCTGATGTCTCTAGACTAATTTTGGCAGGTATTTGGTTGTATAACCACGCTCCTGCATGAGCAACTAGATCGCTTGCGCAGGCGTTTCTCGGGGTACCTCCTACGTCCAACCTGACTGGTCGAAACCTCTTCGTGATGTCTTACCATTCTACAAGCAGATAAAATAAAAAAATAAAAAATAAAAAAGAGGGGAGTAGAATAAGGGGTCAACTAGAGGTCCATAAAACAAAAATAAAAAAATGAAGAAAGGAAAAATCCCTCGAAAGGAAAAGGAAATCTCCCCTGGGGATTTGACAATCCACCAGGGATAGAACCTAGAGAAAGTAAAATCAAAAACCTTCGCGAAAACTAATAGAACACCCCCAACCACGAAGACACTCAAGAAAACCAACAACTCGGAAAAGGTTTGAGTTGCAAACACTTACTTGAAAGTTAAAAGTCGTCGCATTGTCAAGAGTCTCCGACGGCTCCTTTGGAAGGGAAACTTGCAGAAGCTCAAAGGAGGATGAAATACAGGAACCAAAAGAAAAAGCAAACCTTTTAGAAAACGTAAAAGAAACCAATATTTAGACCACTGCTCCTATTTATAGGGGAAGGGGGTTGACTTACGCATTAAATGTGCCAGAAGAACGAGATGTGAGACTGAGAGCGAGGCGTGCATCTCCCACACCTTAAACACGAAAAGGCCACCTCCGCGCATTTAATGCCCTAATCAAGCCACAAACCTTTCAACTCTCAACATTTAACATTTGAAACCTCAATATTTTCCCCTGACTAAAATAACACAAAAACTCCAGCCGGAGGAAAAGGGGAGCATTATGAGTACCATGATCTCTGGGATCCAAGGCTCGCTCGGGAAAGTAAGGACAAACTTTTCCTGGGCTTGCTCGAGGCGACCCGCCTGGGACTTCAAGTCCGCCAACCGGCCATTCTCCCCTATATGGAAATTCTATCCCATATGGGAAGTATGTTTCTTTAAATAAAAGAGCCGCTGTAGCTGAAAATCCACAGGCACACATTATCGTGATTTTCCAAATTTTCAATCCCTTAATCCTCGGAGAGATAATCATGTAAAAGGGAAAAATAATCCCCGATAAAGAACAACTAGTCATCGATAAGAAAAAGAAGATTTCTCAATGGGTAAAGGACCGCATCAAATACGAGTTTTTAACACATTTGACCAAGTTTGACCAACACTTAGTATGGGGGCCTGCTGACTTTTTTTGAGGATGAATAGTTTTAATAACTAAAGAACTACTGAGGTTCGTCACATACTAGTTCATAGACTCCGGCGGAACGTCACAACCGCCTTACTTGACATAAAAAGTTACCACATGAGAAGTTCAAAAGCAAGATTTACCAATGTCCAAGTCTGCTTTGCTTTACCTGAAAGCGACTTAGTCTATAAACATAACTTTGATGCCAATGAAAACCCCAGCTCTGAACATTCGAGCTCCAACCCTAGGAAAACTCTCCAAAATCGTGGAATTCAAGTTTGGGCCAATTCATTCAGAGCCGTGGGGTTTGGACCAAAGGAGGTTAACCACACCGCCTGGCCACCGCAACAGCTTCGACAGGGAGGGAGGGGGATCTAGACGATCCCGCCGGAGTTCAGCGGCCAATGCTGCCCGACGCGCCGGATCGGGCTCGGCTGGAGCGGCTACACACCATGGGTCACCGGACGCTTTTACTTTTCCTACCATTTCAGACGATTTCGGCCAAATTCCATACCTCTCCCAATTATTTTTGGACCCTTTTTAACTCATTCCCCATGGTCCCTCAGCATTCCTCACCGTTTGAAAGTTACGACGAAACAAAGTCATCACATCAAGATCGAAGTTTTTCACCACCACAAACAGAATCGTTTGACCAAGGTAATGGACCGACATGAGTTCCTGGTATCTTAGGCTTTCCATCGATATATGGTTTGTGAATTTTGGACATCGCATCGTTTTCATTTTCCGGTCATTTTGCAATTACTCTAGTTGGACTGAAATAGAGTACCAATTGGTCAAGTTTGGCAAAAATTGAAGTTTGAGATTAGTGAAATCGGAGGTTTCATAGTTCATTGACTGCTCAATTTCGAAATTAGCTCCTGGTGAAAAGCCCCTCCCACTTTCAGTACTGGCCTATAAGATACACTGTAATCGGGACTGTCGGAGCTCAATTTGGCTGGTTTCATAGTTCTAAAAGTTATTTTAAGGTCTGGGCATCCAATGTTACTATTCAATTATTGAGCCTATGTTTTATTTATATTATGTGCACTCACGCCGGCCGGAGATCATTGTCTTCCCACTGTGAGCAGATTAAGCCATTATACCAGGATGTTTACTTGCTTTTAAATGATTCAGTATTATGTTGATATATCTATCAGATTAAATATTTTACATATATACCGTTTTGATCAAATCAGTTGGTTGCATACAATGTGATTATCGGTCTCATGTAAAACAAGTTATCATTTCATGAATTTTGTCAACATTTTAATCGTCAGAAGTTGTACCACTGCATGAGCCTGTGTGGCTGGAATATTGGTACGTGATTGAGGTCAAAACCACCTGGAAAATTATTAGTTAAAAGTATGGACCTTGAGATTTTGTTAATGACCCTAATACGTATTGTCAGAAAGCAACATGAGAAAGGGAACGATTTTATTAGTTGCCACGTTGACGGCCGTGTTCACCCGTGAGGTTTATTAGGTGCCACGTGGATGGGCTGGAAGGTCTTACCCGGGAGGTTTATTAGGTGCCACGTGGATGGGTCGGTTTATCCTTAGTTTACATTAGCTTGCCACGAATGGTCGGGCCTACTCGAGGTTTGTCGTTGCCACGCCGACAACAGCCTACCCTGAGGTTTGGCTGGCTTGTCACGCGATGGCCTGCTAACCCACGTGTTTATTAGTTGCCACTTGTATCGTGAGGTCTGCTTACCGACTCGGCTTATATGATGGGTACATGTATAAGACGTCGATTTCTCGAATACGCAGATAACTATTTAATACGTATATTATGGTGCATTTCATGGTTATTTTATTACATTTGGTGGGCTATGTTTTATGATTGGCTTCAAAGTGTTGTGTACTCAGATTATAGTTTTCTTAACATCGTGCCTATAAATTCAGCAGCATGATTTCTCTATATATGCTCGACTTGGGTAAAGTTGGGTTTTGTGGAAATGTTTCTAAACGGGAACCTTTTAAAGAGGAACGGGAGGTTGAGAGAAGAAATTGGAAAATAAAAAGAATGTTATTTTTCCTTATAAACTATGCCACTCATCAGATTCATTATCTCACATTATTGTTTTTTAAACTGCTCCCCTGTGTCCAGATGTACGTAGGGCTGATTTACAACATTCGATGATCGCGCTCACAAGCTAAGCCGTACACCATCGCATTCATCTCTGCTGGTTTTTTGTTGTATTGACTTGTCTATCTCTACTTGTACCCTAAATTCACAAATATCTTAATGCTCATTATTCGGTATTGAACTCATGAGTCCTTATCTATATATGTAAAGGGGTCTTTTATATGTAATTAGATATTAAATTAATGCATACATTCTCCTTATATGCGTAGAGTTCCACTGTGATCTTCCTAGGGATCATGACAAAGGGGATTCTTCACAGGCTGGCCACCCGGAAATCTGGGAGGGTATCCGGTCAATCCTTGGCCACTTAAACTCAGAGGGAGATAAAATCCACCAAGAAGGAAGGAGGGGATTTTGGTAAACCAAACCTTATGTTCAAAGATCCCATCGGGAAAGTAAGCAATTTAACCATTCCTATTCTCTTCTCCTCCCCTCTCCGCACCTTGCTGACTTAATCGGTTATACTACTAACCCAAATACATCGAACGCCTTTTGCAAGTTCACATTCCGATGCTGATGCTTTGGAAATTTGACGATCAAGACTCCTATATTTTGACGTTCGGAGGATCCGACGATCAAGGTCCTAACACTCTTGACTAAGATCATTCATCAACATTACCCTCAATTGTTATCGTGAACCCCCATGTGATTGAATTTTCTGACCTTGTCTTATCCCTTGATATTCAAGAGAATGCAACCTCCATTGATTATCAATGAAGGCCTTGTGATAAGAGAGACTGCTTTATAATGGCAGTAATTATGTATTCATCGTAACAAACATTTGAAAATATTCATTAGCAAATTTTGTTATGTTCATTGAACCCTCTAGATTTCACGCAGAGAAACCCACGAAGAAAAAATTATTCATCCTGAGTTTATAAAGTCACTCTTCGGGAGTCAATAGGAAACGTTGCGCAGCTTAAGTACGTAAGTGCTTTTCGATTATGACCTCGTTGAGTGGCCAAGGCGAGAATGGCCGAAGATTTAGCCTAAAAGAACTATACCTTTTATTTGTTGAAAATGTGAATTTGTCATTAATGTATTCGCCGATAGGTAAATCAAAGACATATTAAAAGTATTTAGTTTTGTTGTTATCTCCTTACCAGTTTGAATAAAACAAAGTTAAGCATCAATACTATTTCATTAATAAATATTTACCCAAATTTAAATTGAAATCACTAACATACATAGAGTTATGAGAAGCCAAAACTTTTTATCATCTGAACGCTAAAAGTCAGATCACTCCATCAATAAAAAGTATCGACACACATTGAAGTCCTTTAAAGAGTATGAAGTTCCATTATCCTTTCATTGGTAATAGAATAGACACTTTAATTGGTTTAATCGCTATAAATGCTTTTTATCAGCGCTTGTTAAACCTGACCACCCTACTAATCCAAGCAACCTAAAAACTAGACCTGCCGGGGGACCGGTCCGGCCAACCAGAAACTTATAGTTTACAAAACCGATAAACCGCCACCACGGCTGAACCAAGAATCTGATGACCCTGGCCAAGCTAGCTTCATGCTTTTCTCCCTCATTTGATCATGCGGCGCCATTTCTTAAAAAACTACACAATTTTTTAACTTTTTATTTTATTGATTTTTTTTAATTAAAAAAATAAAAGTCAAAAAAAAGAAAATTGGAAAACTGTCGAGCACAGCAGCAATTGATTGCATTAATAGTATTGACTTTTGGATTATTGAAGAAGAAATTCCTGATTTCCATGATGAAGAAGTGAATAATATTGTTAATTAGAGTCAATCCAAACATATGTTATTTAAGACTTTCAATATTGTTGGGGCCCGTGTAATTTTAAAAATTTGTGTTATTTATTTATATGTATTTATTATTTTAAGTTAAATGAGTTATTTTTAAAAAAATTTTATGACAACGATTTATGAGTGGATATATTCGGAGTTAGTGATATTCGCAGTGGATGTTCAAGTAATCCGCCTTTAGTGCTTTGAGATGACGATATCTAATCTAATGTAACTTGCTAACTGTCTAATTTTATTATTATATGAAATATGAACTTGATTATGTATTTGATGTATCTCTTTAATATGTATTGGAAGTATCTCTTTAATTTTATTGTTTAATGAAAATTAAGTTTTATATATAAGAAAAAAATATATTTTTTATTTTGTATATGGGACGGGGTTCATCCCATCTACGAACCCCTGCTTCGATCCTCGATTGAACGACTTCTTTGACCATCTCCCTCCCCTGGGTCACCAAAAATGGTCCGAAACCTTGGTTTTTATTGATTAATGGACAACTGTTTTATCATATAAGACAAATATCTTAAAGATCTCAAAGCACAGCTAAAAAAGAGGAATATGTCTCAAGAAAATTGCTGATTTTAAGGAAGTTGCTGATTTCACATGACTCAGATGTTAATCCTATTTAGTTATAGAGTAGTTCTATTCATACCCCTTTAATATCTCTACGCACCCCATTACTAATTACACCCCAAAATAAACTCTTTACACCCCATTCCTTTCCCATCCTACCCTCCATACACCCCATAACCCAACCTCCATCCTGTTTGTTCCCCCCAAACCCATCCTCCCCGTTTTTTACCTAAAAATCATCCGAGAACCCCAAATCCGGAGATTCAACAAGAACCCCCCGTTTTTTTCCTAAAAACCATCCGAGAACCCCAAATCCGGAGATTCAACAAGAACCCAAATTTCCACCTCCATCCGCATATAGAAGACCCAACCCCATTCTCCCTTGTTACCCAAAACCCATCCCGACAACCCCCAACCGAGTCACAAAATATCAAGTAAGTTTGCTTTTTGTTGTGTTTATTCTTGCATTTTCACTGTTAAATATCAAGAAATATGAAGAAGTTTGCATTTTTTTTTTTTGAAATTCGTCTAGTTTTGGTTTCCGAATTCTATGTTATCGGATTCTCAAATACATGAAGTTTGAGTTTACCCGATTTCATTAATCCCGAGATCTATTTTTCTCGGATTTACGATGTCCGAGAAAACGATTTCACCCGATTTCATGATGTCCGAGAAATTATGTTATCCGATTTTCATGATGTCCTGATGAAGTTTTTTATCCCATTCCATGATGTCCTATGATATCCACTCCCTTCCACTTCAACTCTATGATTCATGATGTCCCATATTTAGGGCAAGACTGTAAAGTAAGATCCAGATTTCATGTGTGTAGCCTTCCCACACTATTTCAGATTATTCACTTCATACTGTCAGACTATATCCAACATGAGGATAGATGAATGAATTATAATTACAAAAAAAGCTTATAGAAATGGACCTGGCTATTAACTGAATGGTGTATCAACCCATTTTTCAATGTTCAAAGCCAACAAGTTCCTGAGAATACTGACATATTTCTAGCCATTAAATGGATGTTTTAACATGTTCCACATTCATGTTGCAGATCTTCACAAATAATCATAGTAACTTAAATTACCCGCAGAATCTAAAGGCAAAAGGATGATTTGATAATTATCATAGAAATTTGTGCTGATATCCAAAGACAGAAATTTGAATGATACACACATAACTGACAACATGGTCATCACAAACATTCAAATCTTGGACTCTAAAAATTTGTTTCTGTTATGTGGTTAACCATGTTCTTCTCCCAAGCCCAAACTGATGAGTACTGCCAAATGCCTCATTAGAATTGGATTTCAGCCAGTCCAATTCCAAATGTTCCTTCCAAACTCGTATACATACGCCCCTTAAACCATGTTTACTGTGTGGAAACACATACTAACCTGACATTCATCCCAAATTTTCATTTCAAATAATCACTAAATTCTCATTTCAAAATATTTTCCCTATTCTCGGGTGGCTTGTTCTTTTCCCCAAATTAAAGAACACAAATCTTCAAGTGATTGGTTTGCGCCTGACTATGATTTCAAAAATTTTATGATTATATAATTTAAGATTATGAATAGTGAGTATTTAAAATAATGATTATGAGTAGCATTATATTAATTTAAGTTATCAATGTTTATTTTCTTAGAAATAGATATGCCACCACGCACTATAGATATAGCACTAGTGCACCTCACAGACTAATCTTACCTGGATCTGAGCGTAGACGACTTATACCGCAGAATCGGTAGAGGCCGAGCCAAATAGCCAGATCGAGATCCGGCTGAGCATCTACCAAGTGATACCGTAGAGCAAATATGGACTTCGTTTGACCTAGTAACTAAATTCATACTCTCATACTTAACCTGCTTTTATTATATTGCTAATATTAAGTTCACATATTATTTATGTAGCGAATGCCGAGCATTGACTTTATTGAGGCATGTGATAACAGGAAGAGAGCAGTCTCGATCATTTTCGGGGTAAGACCGAACGAGGCGCATGCTGATACATTTGTCGGGTCGATGAGACTTCTAAAGATCTCACGCGAGCCCATCACCCGCTCCAAAGATCTCACAAAGACTCCATCACCGCTACGCTGCCCATTTTTTAGTCTCTCCCACTTTTTGCTCTATCCTCCAACAAGATCGTTGATCCTCTACCACCGATGTTCCTCCTCTCTGAAGGACGCTTGCTCTCCAAAGACTGGAAGGATCCTTCAAAGACTCAGATCGGATTCTACTCAATCTACCATCAGATACGTTTCGTCAAGAGGGAAATAGAAGACTTAGTTTAGTGCTTTTATGTATTAGTTGTTAGACTTTTTATTTTAAGAACTCTAGAGGGACCATGCCCTTGAACTTCGGGAATTTTCTTTGTATTTTCTTAGCCTTGAAGGAAATATCAACTTGTTGTTTTGTTTTTTTTTTTTTCTAGTCGCTTATTTCTACCGGGGTGTCTAACAAATATATTTAATATTTATTTTGTTATCTGTAACAACCTCATATGGCTTTGACTCAAGTAGAGGATGTGCAAGAGTGATAATAAAGTAGAGTTAAATTTACCTCTTTCCCCTCCAAGGTTAGTTTGATGACTAAGAATCCATTTTGTTGCGATCTTAGGATGCGTTCCTTACTTTTATAACACTTGAAAACTACGCTTTTGATAAAAAATTTAAAGTGTTAGAAAGGCTATGACTGCGTTCCCCTCTGTATGTTTAATAGTACTAGTTGTTGTGCCTCTTTAAAGTTGACCCCATACATGTATTTGTTTCCTGTAGGGGCTTGAGTGGTATACTTTGAGTAGAAAGGAGAGTTTTAAGGTTTTCAAATTTTAATGTTTTTCCATTAAAATAGTAATATCCCACTGTTATATTCTTTTATGACATAGTAGATTTATTCTCCTTTAGAGTCTACATATAAACCTACGTGTTCTTGTTTCATTTTTCTTGTATCTATTCTTTCTAATAATATTTTATAATTTGTCTAACATTTTTCAAAATAATTATTTAAAAAAATACAACTTGTAGTATGGTGGAAAATAATGAAGATGCAAGGATGGCCACTTAGGATGTTGTCCCATAAATGGATACCAAGAAAAGAAGGACACATAGTGACAAAGCAAAAATGATTGTTTAAAAATATTTATCATGTAAATATGCTCTGGTTTCGGATTTATAAATCCGCAATATAATACTTCGATTTTCAAACTGTCACATAAAACCGACGTAACCGTAAGATAAGTTTATTTAGAATCTGACATTCACAACCGCTTTCAACAACGCCTACATAATTTACATCCACTTTAGCCTATTATCCGATTGTTAAATCCTATGATTGAAGATATTCCTGGGATTTAAATATCCTATTAATATTTTAATATCCTGATTTTCGAATCCCATTAAGTGATTCCGAAAAACGAACCCGTTAACCGTTGTCGCGCGCACAGTAGATGTTGCTGCTAAAAACAATGTAAAAACAGCAAGCATGGTCACAGCTTTCGCCAGACGTTGCTTTTTAATTCACAAGGTAGAGTAAATGTATGCGGTAAATATAATTTCTCTTAGTTATATTCTCCCTTTTTTTATAATTTAGTTTATTATTTTATTTATTGGTTTTTTGGGCTAATCCATCTTATGCAGAATATGAAGGAAGGCAATTTGAAGCTTCTGCATGAAATTCACAATTCCTTTGTGGGTGAAGAAGATGCCAATCAAACAGTTGATTGATGGCTGGGACAGGATGAGAAACAGTTGATTGCTGAATTCAGCGACTGAAACTGAACCCTAAAACCAGTTCCTGTCATCCACCCTCCTTTCGGTGACAACACTACATTTTATTTACCCCGGAAAAAACCCACAAAGCCAAGTGCTCTGGTACGTTTTAGGAATATTTTGATTGGGTATTTTAGTTTTTTCAGAAGTTATAATGTGACTTTGTTGTAGATTGAACTGTAAACATAAGGCATTTGAGCAGCAGCTATTCAGAAATTCGCTTGCTATTTTAGACTGGTGGTATCATAACATGGTTCTAGGAATTTCACTTACATTTGATTTGAAAATTAATACTTCTTGCCTGAACAGCCACCGTTCGTCACCGATCTGCTCGGGTTGTTTGGGAATTGAATGTACAAAGTAAAAAAAATCGGGCCGAAGTACATACAAGGGTGAATCTTGACTCGAGTCTGAGAAGAAGCAGTTTCCGAAATTCAGCCTCAACTATTGTTTTTCTTTTAGCCGGCTGCCGCATGCTCAAGAAATGGCCGTTTGTTTTATGACATTATTCCAGTGGAGGCTAAACCTGTTCTACTACTAAAGGAGAATGGAATTCTTTTGGGTGTGAACTCGATGAGGTTGGGAGCTTTTTGGGTAATCCCTTTTTTTGGACGCTACATGCGCGTGAAATGGCTAAGTCTTTCCTGACATTATCCGAACCAGAGCTGGGAAAGAAAGGAAAAGAACAAATGGTGTCATTCATTAGAAAACTGGATGAGGTTACAGGAGTTTCCGGAGATGTGGAGAGAATCTGGGCATGCTATTAAACTTGGGTGAGTGAGATTAGGGGAAGTGGTTCATGAGGCAGATGATTACGTTGATGATTTCATAATTAAGGTGTAAGAAACAGAGCAGGGATCAGAAAGAGCTTCCATCGCTGAATTTGGGAGTGAAATTGAGAATATCAAATCGCGGGTCTCAGAAATCATGAACAGAAGGCCTCAACTGGGGTTCTCCCCTGGCTTAGAAGACTTTCAAAAATTACTCAGATCGAAGTTTGATGAGGGAACCCCTCTTGTCTCTTGCGTGCTAAGTTACATGAATCTGCCCTATGACCTTAAACTCTCTTTGTTATTTTGCTGTGCCTTCCGTCGAAAAACAAAAGCTGACTTAGTTCGAGTCTCTGCAGTTGCAGGTCTAGTACAAGAAAAAAGTCTGAGAACTGATGAGGACAAAGCCCAGGAGAATTTAGGAAAGGCTGGTGGATCTTGAATGCCATAGTTGTGTTATACATTTGGGACTTTTTAGTGTTCCGAGTCCATACTATGAGTTTTCTCTGAGTGTGATGAAAGCAGAAGATTTTTTTATTTCTACTGCAAATTCAGATTCTATCATACCTCCAACGCTCGTCATGTGTCAATTCTTGAGGCAGCAAACACCATCACAGGCATGAACAGCCTCCCACATCTCCCTGTTTGTTTCAGCAGCGATGGCCTTTCAAAGGTCAGCTCGATTGTTTGAGAAATGTAATGCACAATGCAAACTCATAATGTTGGAGTTGGAAATACAAACTCAAGACTTTGCCTGATGAAGTAGGCAATTATGAACCTAAGGTATTTGGGTGTGAGGCATTCCAATATAAATAAGCTTCCTGAGAGCATCAGCAATCTTCGGAACCTACAAACCTTGCACAACTGAGGCACGTGAAGATGTTCCGGCCTAGCGATGATGGTGTTAGAGTTCCACAAGGTATCTCAAGACTTAGAAACCTCCAGACTCTAGAAGGCATAAGGGATGAGGTGGTGGCATTGCGGAGGAGCAGTATCATGACCCAACTCAGATCACTTGAAGTGAGACGTGTCTCAGAGGATCATGCTGATGAACTCTATTTCTCATGAAGCTACTAGGCTTCAGAATTTCTCTTTTTGTGGAGAGGGAAAGGGAATCATACGACTCCAGCAGCTCACTTTGGTATGAAAATTCGATTTTCCCTTGCTTAGAATCCTTCTCATCACCTCCGCCACTACTTCAAACACTTAAGCTTGAAGGGCGTTTACTTGAGATGCCTCTATGACTTGGCTCAATGGAGAACCTCACCACGTTACTTTTGTGGTACTCCCATCTTTCTGAAAACCCAACCACAATTCTGCAGTTCCTTCCCAATCTGAAATATCTTCAAATGTTTGAACTTTGAAGCGTACAAAGGGAGGCGAATGGAGAAAGAGTTCTTCAGAGCTGGAGGTTTCTCTAAATTGGAGTATCTCTACATTTCTTCGTATAATAATAATCTGGTGGAATGGAAAGAGATTGAAGGGGGAACACTGCCTTGCTTGAAAGAACTATCTATTTACTACTGCATGGAACTGATGGTTCTGCCTGAAGGACTGCAACATGTGACCATGTTAGAATGGTCCATATCAATTTGAATTTTAAATTCAAATTGAATCTCTCATCACACCTTTTCCCAACGCTTGCAACTCTCTTCGTAAGACTCGCGGATACCGGGTCTCCGTATAAAGAAGAGACACCGTGATATTTTCGGCCTTGTTTACTTAAAATAGCTGCATCACCCACCATCGTTTGTTTTAAAGTTATTTAGCAACTAAAAAGATATTATTTTGGTTTCTTAGTTTCAACAATTTGGTTTCCGCTTCACTGTTTCTCGTTCTCTGTTTACAATGGGCTTCGAGGTATGTATATTCTGGCATTTTGCTTCCGCATATAATCTGATTGGATTGCTTGATTAAGTTTCCAACATTTGGTATCAGAGCATACAAGAACCGCTACCTTGATTTTTGTGTGTCAGTGTTTTGTATAAGTTTTTTTACTGGATTTTTTTTCTTCAGAATTCTGGATCTTTTAGTTTATGTTTTTCCATTGTTATGAAGCATTAAATCTCCTTTATATATGATTTTCACGTATTTTGTGATTCCTATGACATCAAACTCCGCATAAATAATGACATATGGCACTTATCGGCTGCAATATACCCCATGAACCTCAACGTAAGAAGGCACTATTTAATAATATTAAAAAAACTCGGGGTTTTTCTCGGGTAGAAAACCTTTTTAAAGGTTAAAGATGAATCTTGCCGGGTCGACCTATTGCTCATATTAACATAAAGCATAAAATTAATACGATCGTGTTTGAGTCGGGCTTAGCTCAAAAGTTTAAAACAAGAGCTAACTTTTTAAAATAATAAAAAGGTTTCGTACGGTATGCATGCAACCAGAGCGTTGTTCTCGATGCATCATTGGCCCATGAGGCACAATTTTTGATGTGCGCCTCTAATTAGTTAGTGGGCCATCGGGACAAGTTTCATTAGCGGCCTTGCGCTCGCTTGGCGGTTTCCAATTTCGGGAGCAAGACTTTAATTACTAGCTGGCTACCGGGATACCATCGATTCAAAATTTTGTTAAAAGGGGTTGTTGTCTTGTAGTCTTCAAAGTAATAGCTTCTACCATTGTGTTAGGTATTCGCATAATATCGTTTTACTCGGGGTTTTATTTACTCATATTTAAAAGGATTAACGTTCCCATAACAAATTAATGAAAGTGGGATGTCTCTTAATCATGGACACGCCTCCACCATACATGCTAGGTTAATGTTCTAATTTAACCTACAACCTATTATATAGAAATACCGTAATTAAATTCATTATTGAATTTATTATGATTGTTGCATGAATATAATTTTTACATGCTTATAATATTGTTCTTCTTTAAAATTGTTTAAAGTTTTTATAATAATGTTAGTGATTTATATAATTTTAATTAATACTGAATAGTCACAAAGACTTCAATTAGTTAAAATTATATTAAGTTTTAAGATCATTTGAGTCATACATTAATTTTAATTAATAATATGGAATGTGATAAATTGAATCCTGCATAGGAATTTTTATTACATTTGTATGATTAATTTGATGAAATATCAAATCATATTTAATTTACCCATAGGGATATAGGGAAAATAACACGATTTGATAGTTTCATATAAAATTAATTAAATCTAATTGAGTAAGACTTTAGCCCACATGCAAGATTTATGTTTTTAAAAGCATGATTTACACTTGCAAAAACATAAGATTGTGATTCATTTAATCTGATTATTAAACACGTATATTTACCATTTTCAAGATTCCACCAATATTTATGATTTTAAGTGATATTCTCAATTAAGGTGATAACTTATAAGGTATGGAAGGAAAGAGTTCTTTTGCATTTGAGATGGATGGATATTGACTATGCTATAAGGAAAGAGGAACCCGATCCCATTATCGAAACCAAAGATCAGCAGGTCGGCCTGCCTTATGATAAGTGGAGGTCCAATCGCTCTCCATGATGTTCATAAAGACCAAGATATCTACTGGTAGTCTCATGGTTCCGCCGAGCAAATTACTAAAGTCAAACCACTAAAGCCATCGACGGTGAGTTTGAAACTTTCCAGACAAAGTTCTTGCTGGCATCTTAATTATGCAATTACTCACCAAGCCAATGACAAGAGAAGTGCGTGATCATATCATGCGCATTTAGGATATAGCGCGCCCAATCGCCAAACATTGGGTTACCATGTTACACTTTCTCGTTTCATTATATATCAACACTTCTCGCTTCACACATAAATTTTCAAAATTCTTACAACACACATAAAGCGATAAATGGTCAATTAATGAATTGCTTATTCATACAGTTAAGGCGATAAGCACGATGGAAGAGGGGCGAATGTGTTAACTCGACTCGCTACCTTTGGAAAGAAAGCAAACGAATGCCTAAGAAGTGGAAGATTCCTATTCAATCAGGCATAAAGAATGAGTCAAAGTGTTTTTTCTACAAGAAGAAAGGACACATGAAGAAGGATTGCTCAAAATTTAAGATCTGGCTTGATAAGAAAGGTACTCAATTTTCTTTTGTTTGTTATGAATCTGATATGGTTAATGTTAATCATAACACATGGTGTATTGATTCCGTTCTTACAACTATGTTTCAAACACTTACGTGGTATGCAAAACCTAAGAAAGCCAAAATTAGCGAACAATGGTCAACAAAAGAAGATGAGTTCATCAGGAAGTATCGCACTTTGTAGCTCAGTTGTTAAACGTTTACTATAGAATCGAATATCATGTCCTTTCCTTCACCTCACCTCACCTCATCTCATTCCCGCATATTTGAAGTAGTTCATAATGTACAGTATGTACTGTGTCATATCTTCCTATGTCCGCTTTCATATTACCCAAATCCTTCTTGTTATCATTACTGGATTAAAAAAGATGTGTTATAAATTAGGAACTTTATGTTATGACATCTGAGATCGGGACATCTCCATTGAAAGAATAAAGAAATCAAGTTAATGATGGGGTACTTAAGATTCTTGATTTGTTTGATTTAAGATCAGCGCTAATCGCATTGGGCTGCAAGAAACCAACAAGTCTAAAAAGGGTGCAAAAAGGAGCACAAATCTATTAGAGATTATACATACCGACATTTGCTGTCTCTGACATGGAAGCAAATAGTCCGAAATATGATCACCTTCATAGATGATTTATTCACGACATATGTATTCTGTTTCTTAATCAGCTCAAATGATGAAGCTTAGACGCCTTTAAAGCTTTTAAGGTCAAATAGAGAATCAATGCTGAAACATATTAAATAGACTGTGGAGATCGATAGAGGTGGAGAGTACTTCATGGTAAATACATTAGAGAATGGACAAGCTCCCGGTGCATTTCATGGTTTCTTCAAGAAAATGGGATTGTCGCCAAGACACTATGCCCGGGGTTCTCCGTGGATCGAATGGGTGTGAGACAAAGAAGAAACCGAACTCAGAATGGACATGGTAAGGAGTACTAAGAGTAATACAAAACTACCTCAATACTAGGATCAAACTCAAAAGACTCGGGCCAGGTATATATTAAATCGAGTTCCAACCAAGGTCGCCTCTAAGACGCCTTTTGAGTCATTTAAAGGTTGGAAACCGAAGCTTCATGGATATATACGTGTTTAGATGCCCAGCCTCAAGTAAGAATTTATAACCCACAAGAAAAGATGTTAAAATCTAAGGACCATTGAAAGGGTATTCATCGATAGTGCTGAAAGGTCCAAGGGGTAGATTTTATTGTCCATCTCACAACACTAGATTTAGGAATCAAGAAATGCGAAATTTCTCGAGAATGACTTAAATCAACGTGGAGTGATCGCTTCAGGACATTGTTTCGAAGGATCACAGAAGGTCAACCCAGTGGTTTAAGTGATAGATTGATTGTCATTCACACCCCTCAAGACAACCGAGTGATACAACCATTTCCCCTAAGTTCCATTATTATTGTTGATATCAGATCCCGGTAGATCAAGTTGCTAATGAAGAGTTCTTAAATTGTTGAACAAACCAATTGAGCAAATGTGTTGATCAACAAATTCTCAAGAGAATGTGATGAAGCAACATTAAGAAGATCTACAAGAGTTAGAACAGCAACCCTAATGATTATATAAAGGTAGCCGCATAAGAATCGACTATAACATCGAGCCGAAATGATCTAGAAATGCTACAAGCCATGAGTCTTAAGGAGTTCAACTCAGGGTACAATGCCATGAAAGAAGAAATGAATTCTATGGCATCTAATCGAGTTTCGGGATCTCGAGACGCCCGATGGTATAAAAGCCATTGATGTAAACTGTCTTTAAAATAGCAGACTCACTGGGCAACACGAGAGACATAAGGCTAGACTCGCTGCCAAAGGATTCAATCAAAGGAAGGAATCGATTACACGAAGACCTTTTCTCAGAGCCCAAGAAAGATTCTCTTTGGATAATCATGGCATTAGTCGCTCATTTGACTCTTTGATTTACATCAAATGAATGTGAAAAACTAAGAGATTCCCGGGTGGACACCCCCAACCCGGCACCTGCTCAGCTTAAGGTGTCATTTTTTTTTTTTTTTTAACTTATAGCCTCTAAGTTTGTTCATTTATATAATGTTAAACAATTAACTTGTATTATATTCTGTAGCAGCAGATTACAAAATATATATAAGCTTCATATATGGAAGTTTTCAATATTTACAATATTTACAATATTTACATTGTTTACGAAATAAACAAAATTTTATATACAAAATGCACCAAAGAGTTCTAGCAAGACTCAGCCGATTTGATGGCCTTTGACCATTGAAGGGGAATCAATCCCATCCCTCCAGTTTCCTCTTCTATACCTACATGGATGAAATCTGCGGCTAAGCTTCACTAGCTGGAATTAATACATATGGATGACTCCTTAATGAGGGTCTCCACACTTCTATACAAATGCATATACTTATGACACATAACATTTACATATACTTATCATTTTCGCTATATACTTTTTCACAACATGTTTCATGTCTTATCATATTTCATACTTTCATGTCATTCAGGATTCTTCCTTATACTTTGTTCTTTAATTAGAGTACTATCATCGCATAGCAAAGGTTATGCTTCTCATATCATGTCATATATTCTTACATTTCATTTGCATATACTTGTCATTTTCTTATGTTTCATGTCTCAAATACCTTAGAAGCGGATACGAAACAGTCCTCCAGATGTACCCGGCTGGGTACTATCACCGGCATACAAGACAAGATCTCATCTCAGATATACCAAGGTATCATATCACCGGCACTAGACAATGGCCTATGCCATGTAATGTGACCCAAACAGATATATACCAAAAGGTGGTCACCAGACGACGGTTGACCTATGCCATGTAATGATCCAAACGGGATCTATGTCATCGAAAAAAGGCCTCGATATCTATAAACCGTACGCTAAAAGAATCGTATCTCTCCCTAGGTATGCCTATCTATCCCTCTTACCAGTTCTAAGTAGACAATCCGGTGTATTTTATGTTCAAGATATCTCATATTATGCATGAATAAGTATGATTACCACATAAAGTTTCATCGCTTTCTTTTTCATGATTTAACCTGGCGCGTAGCTCCATTTTCATCATGCTATATATAATCGATTCTTGACTCAACGGATCTCCATGAGTCCAGAACACCCGGAACGGAAAGCTCGACGAAGGTTTACGCACCTTCGTCGGAGCACACACGTAATAAACCTGTACCGGAGCTTTCTTACCCGACTCGGGTCGAGCCGACGGACCTGGCCGAGCTGATTTGACCTGGCCGAACTGATCTACTATCCTCCACAGGAACATGAATGGATTCTTGACTCAATGGGCTTTCCATAGAGTCCAAGAACACCAAACGGTTCGAACGTAATAGCGTTATGACTGGGTCGAGGTCACACGTGGCAGTCAAATCCACTGCCGACCGATTGGTCGAAGCCGACTGACCCGGCGTCGAGCTGACCGCCCTACCGAGGTGCACCGGGTCGAGCTGGTCATTATCGAGGTGCAATCAAGCCGAGCCGCATCGGGCCGAGTCGCACCGTCTGTGTGGAAAAAAGCCATAACTTGGGCTACAGAGTAATCGAATTAAGAAATTTAAAAGCCAACATCGTTCCACGATGTGGCTGCTAACTTACCGTGAAAGACCACCGCCACCCCTTTATTTCTTACAAAAAAAAATCAGTTCTAAGGTCCGCTAATGATCGCAATAAGAAATTTTCGTTCAAATTGCAACAATACTTTTCCCAAAACACAATATGGGGCCTTAGAGCTCTTTCTCTAACTCAACCCTAACAAGAAATGCCGGAGTCAAACCCAACCCATACACTAACAGAGGGTTCCAAACCAAGCATCTATACTTTCATACCAAAACTAGACAAATACCATACTCAAATACATACAAAACACTAGACTCCATACTAGAATCCATACCACGATCTTCTTTTTCCCTTCCTTTCTTCTTCTTCTTCTTTCTTCTTTCTTCTTTCTTCCCGTTTTGCTCTCTCTTTCTCCAAGACCAAAATGAGATATTTATCTGATCTTATCCCCTTATTTGATCTTATCCCCTTTATTTCACCAGAGAGTCCTCCAACTCTTCTAATATTTGCAAATCAATTTTATTGATATTTTTACAATACAGCCAATAATACTCCTTGTTATTTTAATTTAACTTATGCATATTCCTACTTTCACATATGAACTTATTATATATTATATTTTGTCCCCAATTGATAAATTAGTAATTTATCCTTAACTTTTGTATTAATTCAAAGTTCTTGCTTATTTTATTTTTATCTTTATTTTATTTCGGAAAAATATACTTTTACTTTTAGTATACCCTAAACATGTTATAAAACCGTAAGGGTATAATTTGGGGTGTTACAATTCCTTAATGGTAATCTAGAGGAAGAGGTTTACATGAAACAACCTAAAGGATTATCCTCTAGTGAAGGTGAGCATTTAGTTTGCAAGCTTAAGAAATCCATATATGGATTAAAATAAGCGTCCCTCCAATGGTATTTGAAATTCCATGAAGTCATTGCTTCATTCAAGCCAAGAGAATATCATGGATCAATGTATATATTCAAGGTCATGGGAGTAAGATTTGTTTTCTCAGGTTATATGGATGATATTATGCTTGCAACCAATGATAAAGGTTTGATATGAGATGAAACAATTTCTTCTAAGAACTTGATATGAAGGATACGTGGTGAGACATCTTATGTCATCATTAAGATCCATAGGAAGATCTCGAGGCATTTTTACTTGTCTCAAGAAACCTATATCAATAAAGTTTTGTAGAGAGATTTAACATGAAAATTGTTCACTGAAAGTGTAGCACTCCATTTTGAAGGGTGACAGATTCATTTTGAATTCAAGGCTCTAAAAATGATTTCTTCAACTGAACACATGAAGAACATTCCATATGTCACCAAGCAGAAGCCTAATGTATGCTCAAGTCTATACGCACTAATATTGCATTTGCCGTTAGAGTATTAGGGAAAATATCGAGAATTCAAGTCTCGACCACTGAGCGTCGCCAAGAAGGTGATGAGAGAACTTTCAGCGAACGCGATGAAGGCTGCATGTGACGGAACGTATAGTTTCCGAGGTGATCGCTACCCGATGCGGACTTTCGGCTGACCGGTGTTTCGATTCTCAAAATCAACGCCCGGCCATATTTTCAAGCCAGTTATTGGAGACGCGTTCGAGAAGTGCTGAACGTGACCGCGACCCACTTCCACTATAGCTTAAGCCCGATTCCGCTTGAGGCTAACTCACATGGTGTATGGCTAAAGAGTTTCATATCCGGGCTGTAATTATGGATTCTATATCTAGGCCATTGAAGTCAGACCGCGATAACTCAATTGTCGACATGGCTAAGAACAATAAGAGCTTTAAGTCGGCAAGATATCGACATTAAGTACTTAGCCATAAGAGAACGTGTTAAAGAATTGAAAGTGGTCATTGAACACATTATATTAAGTCGATAGATTACGATCTTAACTAAAGGCATGCCACCTAAGTATTTTAAGGATCATGTAGTACAAATGGGACTTGGTTCCATGATGTAATTTTATTGTACGTACATTCATTATTTTAAATAAAACTCTTATTCAGTATGATATTTCTTCTATGGTTTTGTACATTTTAGATTATTATTATTATTTTGAGAAATATCATTAAGTTTGGACCTTGAATAAACATATGGTTTATTCATTCAGTTTAAGGGTTTGTGTTGAGGAACTTGATATATTGTAATACATGGAAGATACTACTCACTATAGGAGGACCTATCGCCATGATTTATATATTTAGTTTTTTTTTCATATGATAGGCGTTAAAAGATATGACTCAAGGGAAAATGTTGAATATCCCATCAATTTGAATTTTAAATTCAAATTGGAATCTCCATCACACTTTTCCTCAGTCATTGCAACTCAAGCAGAAGACTCGTGATGACTGTCTCCATAAAGAAGAGATATCGACATTCGGGGTCCTAAGCCTACTTAAAAATACAGAACAATTCACCATCAAGTTTGTTTTGAGAAAGGGTTTAGAAGAACCAAAAAGTGATTTTATTTTGGTTTCTTAGTTTCAACAATTTGGTTTCTAGTTTTCCACTGTTTCTGTTTCTCTGTTTTTACAATGGCTGGAGGTATGTATATTATGATATTTTGCTTCCGCATATACTCTGATTGGATTACTTGATTAAGTTTCCGACGGACCACACTCCAAATATTGAATTTGTGGGATGTGCATGAGGATCCCATTTGGAGGTTGAGCCCTAATGGAGGTCCGGAGAATTATAAGATCAAACACATTCCACGAGTAAACTATCGAGGGCATATGAGTCACGGATTTTGGGGTGAACGGTCTCCTTGAGCGACAAATTTGTAAATGTTTATCAGTTACAATGGTGTTTGTTTATGAAATCTTTCTTCGACTTGATTTTGTGGTTAAGACCTTGAGTTCAAGTTCACGATGCCTTCTCTTGTTCTTTTTTTTCTTTTTAACTTAAAGGAAAGCATTACCACACCCCCTGATAGCAACTAATGAAGGTGTAAACATTAACCATTTGAACAAGGCAGACAGAGTTGATTTTCCTTTTCTCGACACATGGTATGCAAATGCAACTATCATAAATAAGATCATTTATATTGATGAGCCAAAACGAATTGTATTCCTATTGTAATCTGGCAGAGTAGAGACTCCCTGGAATCTTATTTCCTTGAAAAGATATCACCCAGTAGTTGATATAATTGAACAACTAAGACAGTAGCGATGCTTCAAGGCTCACTATGATGGCCACAATTTGGAGTTTTGAATCTTAGATAAAATTAAGACACCTGAAGAACTTATCCAATAAAAAAGAAGAAAAGAAAACACACCTGTTAGATGTTTCCACCAATAAACTGGCCTCGAGGTATCTGGGAGACCTGTGTTTTTAGTTCTACACATGCAGGTGGTGGCATTTCCAAGGTTCTAATGAAAGGATCATACACTAGCCTTGAGACCTAGCTCCGGTCGTGAAGGGATTGAGATGTACTACTAGAGAACCAAGATCGAACCCTAAGAATAGATCTCTACAACTGATTAAAAAAAAGAAGAAAGAGGGATACACTGAATCCCTCGAGAGACCCATTTAGAAATTATTAATAATGCAACCTCACGTGTCAACACCTATTCGATAATAGTAATAACTTTCTTTTGCCAATATTTTATTTGTACGAAAAACTTATCATATTTTCAAATATATTAAATATTAAAGGTTGTGTTTAGGGAAAGAAAAAATGATAAGAATGATAAATTTTGCAAGCTAATTTTTCATAAAAATCTTAAAAATTAAATATGAATAAAATTATTTAAAGGGTGTATTAGATTATAACTTTTAATGACTTCTATGGAATTAGTAATTACTAAGTGATTGGGTATTGGATTACAATTTCTAAAAACTCTCTAAAAGTCATGAGGTATTGGATTAAGACTTTTAAGACTTTAAAAAAGTTTATAAATGTCAAAATGTATTCAATCACAACTTTTATAAACTCTCTAAAAGTTATGTGTATTCAATTATGACTTTTATAGACTCTTTAAAAATATATTGATATTGCAAAAATCATCGACTTTCATAGACATTAGACTTTTAATTATTTTTCTAGTAGGAGTATAAATACCCACCCTTCAAAATTATCCTGCGCTTTTCCAAAAGATTTGAAACAATTTTTTGATCGAGTGAAACCAATAATTTTTTTTAGAAGTAATAGTTTAACCCTAGATCTATCCGTATTATAGTTTTTTTGAATACGAGATAGTTTAGAGTTATTGAAATTTTGATTATTCTAAATTTTAAAATCATACATGCCTATTGGAATTAATGAAAGAAAATTTGATTTTTTTTATTCAAATTGTAATTTTTGATTGTTCCTAAAATAAATATTTTTATTTTTATTTTTTTAAAGAGTGTTAGAGGGGAAAAATAAAAAAAAGTATGATTTTTTTATTGGAATAAAATCGTATAATGCATACATAATATGCATTGTAGTTAGTGGAATAAAATATAATTTTTGTATTCAAATAAAATCATTAATATATATATATATATATATATAAAACAATTTTTTCAAGTATTATTTTAAAATCCAAGTTAACAAATATGATTTTTTATTTGAATAAAACCATATATACCAGGTAGTTTTTTATTGTTCTAAAAAATCGGAACAATGTATTCAAATATGATAATCAAGTTTTCAATCTTATAACAATCAAGTTCACAATCTTATAACAATCAAGGTCTCATTCCTCTCAAACTACAGTAGAATAAAATATAATTTTAAAATCAGAATAATGTATTCAATTAGATTGTATTAAAATATGATTTTAAAAATCAATACAATATGAAAATTTAAATACGTTTTATAGTTTTTTATTCATATTGAAGTTTAGAGGTATTTCAAAATCATATTTTATTGGTATTATAGTTTTTGAATACATTGTTGTTCTTAAAAAAAAAATTTGTAGGTATTGGAGAACGTTGAGTTTGAAATTTTAAACTGTAAAGTTGAAAATAAAAATTTTTTAGTTAAGATTGTTAATTTATGCATTATCAATTTAACAAGTCTGGTGATTTTTTTGAATTTTTTTTTAATAACTTGTTTAAAGAATTTATGATTTTGTATGACATTTTTTTTTGTTTTGATGATGATTTTATAATTATTTTAAATTTATATAAAGATTGACAATTATCAAAACAAAATATTATTATTAAGAGCTATTTGAAAACACAAAGAATATTAGTGGATATATTCTAGTTTCTTAAAAAGAATTTTTTTTTTAATGGAAAAAACTTGACAATGATTTGAATACTATTTTTCAATAACTTTTTTATTTGGGTGAATTTGTATTTAAAAGAATGTTTCAAAATAAACTCTAATATTTGGGAAATAGTTTTAAAAATTAATTTTTATTAACAATTTTTTATTTTTTTCACATAAAAATCGTGTTTGAATAAGTAACAAATTATGTTTTCAAATCTATATATTTTTTTTAAATAAAAATATGTTTTTCATAACAAATTTGAAAACAAAATAAATTCTAGATAACATTGAGTATATGGAGAATAGTGAATATATAAAAAGTTGGGAAATATTATTTTAAATAAATCTGATACTTTTATTGAACACAATTATTTAATTATGATAATTTATTTTTATTTAAAATATGAATTTTTTCTAGTTATTTAATGTTTATAAAAGTATATCAATATTTACAAAAGTCTATTAAAATCTATAAAAATCTTTTAAAATAAGAGTATAAAAATCTATCAATATCTACAACTCAAAATCAATAAAGTCTTATAATAAAAAGTCAAAGTTACATGTACATTTACAAACTCTACAAAAGTTTTTAAAAATCTATCAAACTCTATAAAAGTCATTTTCTTATAAAAAATTTCATAAATATCTTTAAAAGTCCTAATATAATACGCCCCCTAAATTATGTTTGTTTATATATAAAGTACTAAAAACTAAAAAAGTTGGGAAGAAGATAATTTTCTTATTTTTTATCGTCTAATAAAAATCTCAAAAAAAATCACTTAAAAACTTGTATATTTAAATTATTTAGTTTTTGTATTGATGAATTAAAATAAATAAAATAATTTTAAAGAACCAGTAAGGAAGACAAGGCTGTGAAGAACACTGGACATTTATATCCCACAAGCAGAATGTATTCTAAAGACTATTAACATAACCCTGCTTTGAGCCACACACTATTGTTCATCATAATCAAACCTTACTCATCAGAATCAGACCAAGACTCAAGACTCATAAAACTCGAAACTGAAAAATTAAGGAGATCATATTGAGACTTAATCATTCTTTAGTTTCCTCATTCTCAAATTGATGAGAGACCGAGATAAAGATGAGATGATTTTTGAACCTCTAAGATTGATAACTCATTTGAAATTAGATCTGTTATAAACGGAAGGGGTTAACTCCAATGCTGAGGAAACCACAATTTCAGTCATTCCAAATGCATCATGAAGCACAATGAAAATTATTCTGGCATGGAATCAGAAATATATATGTAGAGACTGATGGATTAGAAATCACCGCATTTAAGGTAGTTTGCATGACAAAGATGATGTTTCCTAAAACAGAAGTCCTAGTACTAGTACACGAAGGTGAAGGATTGGTTCTTTTTTCCATGCTGCTCTCAATTCTCTAGAAATTAATATTTACCAAAAACTATATGCAGCACAACAAAACCTGCATGTTGGGATGGAATTACTATTAGAGAACATTGTGGTTACCTTTTATCGTTTCTTCTTTTATTTATTTGCCCTTGTTTTGGTATATTTATATATATCTTAGCTTCTTAATAATATTTAAAGTCTCTTTGTAATATGGTATTAGAGTCATAACTCAATAATGTCCTTTTAGCTCACATTGTTCATGATCTACCCCTTCTAGGCCCCATTCTTCAAATTGCCACACATCTTCCATCACCGCCGTCGTGCCCTCCCTCGCACCCACCTGCCTTGATCGAAACCGACCAGCCAGGTTAATCGTTCAACGCCGCAAGCTAGCATCGCTTCAAACTCACACCCACGACTACTCTTATGTGATCTACTACAATTCACATATATCTTATTTAGGTAAAACTTACTTGGGTTCGTCGATAGCTCAAAGACGTGTCCTCCGGCAACGATAACTCTTCCTGATCCCGCTTCTCCCTCCCCAAATCCGAATTATACTTTCTGGCTCCGATAGGATAAATTGCTTCTTAATGCAATTAATAGATTTGTCTCTCCCACGCTCGTGCAATTTCTCTTCACCTCCACCAAATCTCTGGCTGCGTCGACCACCCTCGAGAAGACATATTCCTCTCCCTCCCGCGGACGAATCATGGTCCATCGCCAAAATCTTGCTAGTCCTCAGCAAGGTAATTAGACCATTACAGAATACAAGCAAGATGCCAAACACAACATTGACTCTCTTGCTCTCATGAATGTCCCCGTTGACTTTGATGAGCTCTCTATCCGTGTCTTGAACGGACTCGGTCCGACCTACTCGAACTTATCTCATGCTCTCCAAGTTCAAGAGAGACTCCACCACGCTCGAAAGCACCCTAAATTACGAGGTCTAACCTCGAGCATTCGTGCCTTCAGGCTCCGCTCACCTCCATTCCTGATCGCCTTGGTTCCTTTGCTTAAGTTCCTTGTCCCATCAGTTGTCGACATGTAACGCCCCAAAAATACCCTGCACTTTTATAATAAAATTATTATATATTCTGTATAATCAGCCAACTTGGGTATTTTTTCCGGGGAATTGTTAGATGAATATTGATTAAAATGATTATTGAACTGGAGATAAACCCAAGTGAAAAAGAGAAAATATGGAAATTGTAAATGGGGACCTAAGGGTCAATTGTTGTAAGTAAGTTTATATGTATATGTCAATTATATAAAATAAACGAAAGAAAATTTAAAATAATAAGTGAGACTTAAATGAAGGAACAAGAGAAATGAGGACCCAAATATAAAAAGAAATAAAGAAAAAGAAGAAAAAATCAAGGAAAGGGCATGTATGTAGGAAAGAGGAGGAAGTTTCCTCCTTTAAAGTAATGATTAAGGGTGATCCATGAGAAGAGTGAGTAAACAGAAAAGAGGAGATAGCTTGCAGTGAGAAATTCTCACTCTAGATTCCCCAACGACGGACCATAGGCTCACAAGAAGAGCAAAACCTTCCCAAAGGACAAGAGTCAGTAAGTAGAGACTGAATCTTGAAAGTTTGACAAACTTATAAGTGTAGGTCTTCTCCCATTGATTATTTTATAGCCTAAGGGAATGTGGTGGTTATCTTGCCTTAGGGAATGCTTCTGGTTGTATTTAAACCATGGGAGCCGCATATTTGTGGTAAAGGCGATCTAACCTGATCTTAGATCTGATTTTTGGGTACAGTTAGCGGAACTGGTAGTGAGTTCTTCTGTAAATTGTAGCCAAATCAATGAACTTGATGTTAGGCTTTTGAATTTTCTCGATTTGACCTCAGAGACCAAGTTATGGTCCTTTTAACGAGGTCGCCACTAGATCTCAATGTCAAGACGGCCACTTCGTCATTCTAAATTTATCTTTAACAGTTTTAGGTCAAAAAATGTGAGAATTTGGAAATTCCTTCTGAATTGTAGCCACATCGCTGAACTCGATGTTAGGCTTTCAATTTCAATTTGACCCTCAGAGACCAAGTTATGGCCTTTTACTCGAACTAACTCGGGTGAGAGGTCGCCCATAGAGGTCGGCCCAGCCAGCAGGTCGGGCAGGCCTCATGTGCCAGAGCCGAGACTCCTACGCAATGCAGGTCAGCAGATTCCATTCCGTGAGGTCAACAGACTCGTCCGAGCTTTCCACTGCTCCCCGAAGAGCTTCCGGCCATGAAGAGTCATTGGCCTCCGTAGCTCGCCATTCAGCTTTGTGGCCAAATTTCACAGATTCGGGATTATCGCACGACCTCTTAACTCGGCGTCATATCTCCTCTGCTCGAACTCCTCGATTTGGTGTTCTTGGACTCTATGGAAAGTCCATTGAGTCAAGAATACATTGATATGCCTGAGGAGGATATTAGGTGTCAGACCAAGTTTACAGAGGTCACCACAATACCTCTGTTCGGTGTGACTACGTATGACCTCCAACTTCGTATCATAACTTCTTCAACCGAACTCCGATTCGGTGTTCTTCGACCCATGAAAAGATCATTGAGTCAAGAATTAATCTACATGCTTGGAGGAGGATAGAATATGTCAGACCGAGTGCCGTAATCGAATATCGGCGTCATACTACCTGGGCCATCACTGTCCGGGTGCGGACTACGTAGACCTCAAACTCTGGCTATCATAACTTCGTCCGAACTCCGATTCGTGTTCTTTGGACTCTATGGAAAGCCGGCTGAGTCAAGAATTCATTCACATGCCTGAGGAGAATAGAATATGTCAGACCGGAGGTTACCAGTCAGGTCACTGTCCTGGTGTGATCACGATGACCTCCAACTCGGCTGTCATAACTTCTTCTCGTCCGAACCGATTCGGTGTTCTAGACTCTATGGAAAGCTCATTGAGTCAAGAATTCATTCATATTCCTGAGGAGGATATAATATGTCAGACCGAGGTGTCAGACCGAGCTTACCGGAGGTCAGGTCAGTTTAACCGCCGCCCTACTGGTAGACTAATTATGACCTCCAACTCGAAGGCCATAATCCCTTCGTCCGAACTTCGTTTCTCTCGGTGTTTTCGACCTCAGAAAATCCCATTGAACCCAAGAATCCATCATATATAGCTGCTGGAATTGAACTCATATTAAACTCCGAAAATCAATCCTAATAAAAACGATTAGTACACACGGAATAACATTATTCTTTAATGGTTTTGGAAGAGAATTTATGAGGAGAAAAAGCCAACCGAGATTGAGATTCCAAGGATTGGAATCAAAGTGCAAAGATTGGGTTTGTTCTATCGACTTCTATTCCTCTTCAAGTTTTTGCATGTTTGTTCTTCGACTTTATTCTTATTTCAAGTATTTTGGTAGTTACTGCTAAATATGAAATAAGTACATGTGATTGAGTATATCCTTGAAAGATCGTATACGAAAGTGAATATGGAATTGAAATGTGGTATTTGGAAACCGAATGAATTGAATGATATACATAATTTAAACCGCCGACGGGATGCACCAATCGGCATCCGCCACGGCGCACCCCCAAATAGTCCCAATGTCCTGACTCTTCGCGATGCGCCAATTCCGGCATCCGCCATGATGGCGTATGGCATCAAGAATTGTCCCACTCATGGGATGCACCAATTTGCATCCGCCATGATGGCGTATGACATTTAATTGATACCACGCCGATGTACAAAACGCATCCGCGATGGAGACCAAAATGTTAAATGTGTAAGCACATTATCAATGATAATGCGGAGGGATTCATCAAACTAATTCGCCGTAAATGTGAATCAAATTACCGAATGATAATAAGGGCGATTCATTAAACTAATCCGTCGAAACATGAATTAAATACCAAGGTGAAATAACCAACATTGACTTAGCATAAATGGAATTTCTATGTATAAGCTTAAATTCATAAATTGAATTGTGAAATGAAATGTTGCATTGAAATTGTATGATGTGATTTGCAATGATTTAGAAATTGAAAGCATGCGAAATAAATATGAGTATATGCTAATTAATAGGCATGGTTTAATGTTAAATGCATGCTAAGCTACATTGAATATTGAAATAGAATCAGATAGAACCACTAAGCATGATAATGCTTAGCGATAATTTATCTATGCGTTGTGTTTCGAAAGTAGACAAGAAGCGGAGACAAGATCGCAGCAAATGTGAGTCATAGAGAGAGTACTACAGATAAGTATATACTGGTCATTTGCATATCATCTCGAACAGTGGTATTTGTAAACAAAAGGGTTAAACCCCGAACCTGATTTTTGTATAATTTTGAAAGGGCATAGAAATGCCTTTTCGTAAATGTATTTTGTTAATGTTTATGCCTACCGAATCGCTTTTGAAATTTGTAAATGATTGTGGGTTGCCTAAACTGGAAACCGCTCCGCAACTAAACAAAATTACTTAAACGCTTTAATAAGATAAATAAAAACGTCGAGTAAACCGTGCCCTGCCGATCCGCCATTCGGTCGGGCCGGGGATTCGGGTCGCGACATTTTTGAAAAAGAAAACTTAATAAAATGTAAAATAAAAGAATTAAATGGGCGTCCCTTGGGCCATGGTTTCGACTCGCCTTAATCTGGTCGGGTCAGCTCGGGGTCGCATGTAACAATCATGGCACAACCACAACCGATCTCGCAGTCCGACACCACCCCACGTCCTCAGAATTTATGCTCTCGACCGCTCTACCAACCTAGATCGGCAGAGTCGTGATTTCGGCATGCTCCGCCCATGTCTCCACTGCACTTACCCATTGCCAATACCCTCGCATAGTCACCCTGGGTGTTGTCGCCTTTATGGTGGCTAACCGGACACTCTACCCAAGAACGCAATCATCTACCCACCCCAAGACTCGACCTCTCTCGCCCACTCCCGCCCGTGCCCGCCTCCCAAACCTTCACTGCGACCTTATGCCCACACCGTAGTCCCTCCTCCACTCCGTACCTATATGGATCGGGTTGTTGATTCGGTAAGCTTCTCACCATGTGACCACCTGACGCACGTCTGCCTTCATGCAATCGTGCAGACGCTCCGATAGTGTAATTATTGACGATGGATCAGCTTATCGCGCTTGCCAACATCGCTCCTTCTCCCTTACCTCTCTCTCTACACCTTTACTTTTCTCTAATGTCCTACATGTGTTTTCCATGTCGAAGAATCTTATTTTGGTCTTGGCACTTTGTACCGATAACCCTATTAATGTCCTATTTTTTTATTCTTTCTTTCAAATGCAGGATCAAGCCACACGTGGGTCACCTGGGTTCGCAACAGAGAGATATGTTCATTACTAGCCGGTTAGTCCTCTTTAGTCTTCCTCAAATTTCTGGCCCCTCCCTTTGTCGCTATTCTATGTGGCAATAATCTGTCTCATTATTCGTCTCGCTTAATTTTTCAAAAAATTTCTAGTGCTTTAAGTATTTATTTTCCAAAGAACATTATGTTCCTTCTTCAGACTCTCCTATAATATTAATAAAGTCACAAGTTACCTTCGCTAAATCAAGCATCAATTCTTCCTCTCACTTGATTTCATCTTTTCTCGATGTGGGGCTCTACCGCTTCCTTTGATGGTTTTCATTACTACGCTATTTTTGTTGATCATTTCACAAAGTATATATGGTTTTACCCATTACGTCTTAAATCATATGTTCATTCAACCTTTGTTGCCTTCAAGCAACTTGTTGAAAATTATTTCACCACCACCATTAAAATTACATCGATAATGGGTGTGAATTCCTGCCTCTTCTGGCCCTTCCTCGCGACCCGTATAACCTATCCCACTACATCTCCCACACTCCCCGAAACATAATGGGTATTCGTAATTGTCGGGGGACATCAACATATCACGAACAGTCTTCACTCTCTAGCATCAGCCTCCATTCCTTTAACCTTCTCGCCGTATAGCTTTTCTACGCTGTTTATTTAATCAATCACTGCCCAAAGTTGGTCTCTCTCGTCTTCATTTGAAAAGTTATTCCACAAATTTCGACCCATCCAAACTCCGTACTCGTTGTTTATGTTTTCCCCCGGTCAAGGCTCCTACTTTTCTCACAAACTCAACACTAAATCTTAGTCCATGTGTCTTTCTACACCCCTTACTTAGAGCGCCTTCCTCTATTTTGACCCCACTCTAAAAAAAATCTGTGTCCCGTCATGTCAAGTTTGTGGAGAATGTTTTCCCGTTCTCTTCCCCCTTACACCCACATCACCGGTAATAGACACGCACTTTGCTTTCCCTCATCACTCACCCGCAACCTTCCAAAGACGCCGAGCCTCTGGGCTGCACCCTCCTCAAGTACTTCTCCATCACTCGCTCTGACCTTCCACCCACCAACATCTCTGCACTGCACTGCTTGAGCTCCAAAGACCTCTCCAGTACCTCCCCATCACCCCGCCCGACCTCCCTCAGATCTGCATTCCCGACCTCGCCCACACCTTTCCATTAGCCATCTCCTTCTACTAGTATGTTGGGTCCGACGCCCTCCCCCTCCTCACTTAGCCATACTCCCGACCCCTTACCCATCCCCTCCCCCACTAAACCATCATCCCATGCAAACCTTATCTAAAAGTGCTATCATCAAACCCAACTCGAGATATGGCCTCACCATTGTATTTCCACCTATCTCCGAACCCTGCATTGTCGCCCGAGCTCTCCAAGATTCGAAGTGGGTTCAGGCCATACAAGACGAGTATGATGCTCTCATCCGGAACGACACTTGGTCTCTCGTTCCCTTGAGCCCAAGGCATAACATAGTAGGCAACAAATGGGTTTTTCACATCCAACAAAATCCCGATGGCTCTATTGTTCAGTATAAAGCTCCTTTACTACTACAAAGGCTTTCACCAAATAGTCAGGTTGATTCTCATGACTTCAACCCGATAACCATCACCGTCCGCATCGCGGCTAAGCATTTCACTCCATTGCCAATGGGGCCTTTGCCAACTTGATGTCAATAATGCCTTTCTCAACAGGCATCTCACCGAGGAAGTCTATATGGCGCAACCATAGGGTATGCGCAACGCCGAGTATCCACATCATGTCCGGCCATTTACACGCCATTATGCTCAAACAAGCTCAATCAAGCTGTACCGTGAGCTACCCACTTTCTTGCTCTCTACTTAATACATCCCGTGACTCTTATCTCTTTGTCTATTCTATATATATTCCACCCTATCTACTCCGACGGCGTTGATGATATGATTATTATATGTAGTGACCTCACCTGTTGACACTATTATCGCAACTTGATCTTTCTCAAATTCTCTACCAAGGATCTTCGGGCCACCGCTCACTTACGAGTCGAGGTTCGCCACCCTGCCTTCTACTATCCTTGCAGAAAAGTATGTCATTCATCTTCCGAGCAAACATAACATGCTCTATAACGCCCTAAAAATGCCCTAACAGTTTCAGAACATGTTTAGGGTATAAAATAAAAACGGAATTTTTCTAAATTTAAACTAAGAACGAAAAATATATAACTTTAAAATTTTTGGCTGTGAAGCCAAATAAATTTAGTAAAATGTCAATGGGACTCTTGGGTCCTAAATATATGGTGTTAAAATATGAATGAAATGAAATGAAACAAAATGAATGTGGAATGGAAGCTTTAAACAGAATAATGAGAAATGGAATTAGTGTGTGTGCCAAACAAGGCCTTATGAAGGATTTTTGACTAAGACCAAAATTGTCTCAGAAAATAACTCTATTTGTGCATTTGGTTTGAGAGAAAGGAGAGATACTTAATTGAGTATTTAAGAATAGGAGAAGTTTATTGTTATACTTTCTTCTCCAGCAAACAATAGATGAAGTGATCAAGGAGGGAAGAAGAAAGAAAGGAGAAGTTAAGAGCTTAAAGGTATGAAAAACTGTTCCTAACCTCTTTTTCTCAGATTTGGATTTGGGAAAACCCTAACTCTTATGTAAATGTGATTTTGATTGGTTGTAGATTAGCTTTTGGTTGTGCCAGTTGAGCGCTTTAAAGTGTATTGTTGATTGCATTATTCGATTGGTTTTCGAGGAATGTTTGTAAAAGGAAAATGTTGGGTTTTCAAAGGAAATGTTGTTTTGACTATAGATTAAGTTATAATCATCCAAATGAAGTGATTCCAATTGGTAAAGAACCATAAGAGATAGGGATACAAATTTATATGATAAGGACAAATTCAGCACTAAAGCTCCTGAATATGGGCATAAAGGTGAGTTCGGGTATCTCACGGGTATTCTCTGTTTTGGGTGTAGTTGTGGTGTTTTGGCCATAAGTTGAGTTTCACTCATCAAAATTGAGTGATTTAAAATTCTAGGAAAACTAGACTTCTAGAGGAATAATTTAATTGGAGGAAGTGTAATTAAATTGTAATCCCAAAGTGCCTAGAAATCTGTCAAAGTGGAGCTATGTGCAAATTATGTTTTGCAAATTAGAGTAGTCTAGATGTAAAATGCAATAACTTGAGTTTTGGTGACCCAAATTGGATGATTCCAATTGAAGAAGAAACCTTAGAACCATAGGGACTAAATATGAATGAACCATTACCAAATTCTATGGCAATGAGTTGCGATATCGACTAGTTTGACATTAAATGTCTTAACTCGAATGTGTTATCCAAACGAAATGATTCCAATTCCTATTGAAAATAAAACCTTGTGAATAACTGACTAATATGATTGTTATTGTATTTGAATAGGGGCTGACGAGGAGGAAGCCCGTGATTGAAGCTCGAGATTCAAGATTGGAATCAAAGCGACGATTTTGCTCGTTTTCAAACTTCTATTTCTAAAATATTTGAATAATTACGGAATGATTTGAATCTTGGAAATGATTGAAAAGAAAGTGCATATTTTTTGTGTATGAAATGATTTGTTTTAAGTGATTTGAGACAATTGCTTGTGAAACGAATTTGCATAAGAAAATTACAGGAATGTGAAAATGTTCTATTTGGTGCATACAAATGTATATATATACTTGTAAATTGTATTGAATGATTTAATGCCCTTAAAAGAATGTCAACTGCTAAGTCGAAGTTAAGGATAAATTATACTTCATTAAGAGTCGAACAAACGTATCTATTGTGACATACCGATCCGTAAATTTCAAATGGATAAGACGGTGAGGTACACCAAATCGAAGACATATTTTTTTTTATATATATATATTTGGCCAGAAATTAACCCACCGTGCTGATTCGCTATCCCGTGCAATCGAAAGCATAGGTTAAATTGATATGCAAAATGATAATGATTGAAAAATGACACGATTTGTGCTTTGAATGAGTTTTTTTTTCTTTCTTTCTACCTATGAAAATGCATAGCTTTTGAGATGAATTTAACAATTGTAATTGATTTATTGAATAAATATATAGATACATATTGCAATACATTGGTCATTGAAAATTGTACAAAAAGCATTGCTTTATAAATATCAGACAAGCCTAATTTAAACGAAATGAAGAGGAATAGAATCAGATAGAACTACTAAGGCAAAATGCTTAGCGTGTTTGCTTTATCAATGCGCAGATACCCCAGTGAATAGGTATAAGAGGAAGATCCATAAGCATAGAGCCAACGTCAAAGCCATTTGAGGGAGAAGTAAACCTCGCATGACGATGCATGAAATTGAATTGACCATTTCGTATAAAGTATCTTGTGAAAGCTAAACTCGATTCTATTTTGTAAATGCTTTTGATATTGAAAACTTTGATAAATTTTGAAATGATGGTACAAATGTGGGAAAGTATCCTAAATGACGGGTCAAAATAGTTATTTCCTAAAAATGTTCAATGTATATTTTTACGTATACCCAATGAGTATTTGAATGCGTTTGGTATTGAAAACGTATTCACATTTGTATTGAAATTTTTTTTTGTATTTGGATTGGAAATGAAAGTGAGGACCGTGTTTCCTGATGAGCCTGATCCGCCTAACCCAAGCTGGGCCTGCCTAGCCAAGTGACTGGCATGATTGGGTTCTTACACTTAAGTGGTATAAGTTTACATTTAAAGTACAAATGATTTTTAAAAATGGTTTAAAAAAAAATATGATTTTGAAATAGTTTGTAAATGATTTTGAAAATTGTTTATGACATGCATTGCATTTGCATATAAAGGATGACATGACTCTGATGCGATCTTGTCGATCTTAATAGGTAAGCAATGGATAGTTCAGGACCCCATAGGGTCAGAGGTAACTTAGGAAGTCGCCCAAATAGTCTTGCTAGTGTGGATGGTGGGTAAGCATCCCATGCTCCACCCATGAACGACTAAGGTCAAGCGACAGGAGGTGCTATGGATATCCTCCAAATAGACAAATGCCAGCATCGCAAAGAGTAGCAAGAACTACGCAGCTTGTTCCCCAAATGATTAGCCATGTGAGAGAATGGGAAAATATCAACCCATGGATTTCCCTCGAAGAAAGACGATGAGCCTTCCATATGGAAAATTGGCTCGAAAGTAACTCAAACATCGTCACAAGAAATGCATCGTGACACCGTGAGAGAACTTAGTGTGCGTACTTTACTACAGATTTATATTTATCGCTGGTGTCTTCCATGACTAGGACCAAGACCAACGAGAAAGACATGGGAGTTCTTCCCGATAGAATCTGTGAAGCACATGGGTCGTATTTATCCGAGCAATATGAGACGAGTTTCATAATCTGTTAAAAGACGTATGAGTGTGACAGAACATCGAGGGAATTCACTCGACGAGCAAGTATGCTCGAAATGCTGGGCCATCGGGCTAGAAGAGAAGTGCCGTAAGTTCAAGATGGCCTCAATGATTATATTCGAGCCCATGTCACAGGATTTTGCCATGATGACTTTTCTAAGATTGTGACATTTGCCTTGAATGTAGAAAGAGTGAAGAAGGAAGAGTATGAAAGAAAAGAAAGAAGACATGGTAAGAAAAACCCCGGCCAGTCAAGTTCTTATCAACACCAGAGTAAGAAATTCAGAGGACCAGAGGGTTCTAATCCGCCTACAAATCTAGTGGATCAGCCTGTGCCACCGGTAGTAAGACTATTATGCCTAAGACCGCACAGTGAAACTGGAGTGTTCTTTCGAGTGTGGACTAGTTTTCTTTTGCACACATCAGGGGGAGTGGAGACATAATGGAGAGTGTTGGAGACTAACAGTGCTTGTTTGGCTTGTGGATCCAATGAGCACAAGATAAAAGATCGTCTGTAGCTCTTTCCTTCACATCACCCGATGTAAAAAGGCCTTCAGCAAGCATAAAAAGAGCAAAAAGGAAAACAAGAGAGTTGCATCACCGATTGCATTGAGACAAGCGATTACTGCACTATAAGCGTGACAGATGCCCTGTGTCTCTAGCGCAGTGATATGCAATGAAAGCAAGTAGGAAGACAAAGACGACTGGGAGTGGATAGTTTTGCAATTTTTCATTCGAGACTAATGTATATGCATCATTGATCCAGTTCAACCCATTCTTATGTTTGCACTCTCCATTCCGGAAGCCTGGGTAGTCTACCGGCTAGAAACCGAGTATGATACATTTTCGTGACAAATCCATTCACATAAAAATATTGTGAATAAGAGTTTATAGAGATCGCTCCATCGCAATACGAGTATGAATTTCCGCGATTTGACTGGGTTGTCATTTAGAGAGTTTGATGTGATATCAGATGGATTGCTGTCCCACACCAAGTGGCAGTTTGATTAGAATAAGAGAGGACTTTATGACACTGAGGAGAGGAAGTGACTTTTATCGACGAGAGGTCAAACCCCCTCTCTAATGTGATATCCGTCACTACTGCTAGAATAATAGTTTGAAAGGGGTGTGAAGCCTACTTGGCGTATGTGATAGATACAAAAAGGGCAAAGTCTAGCCTATTAGACATCCCTGCAACTAGATTATCCTAACGATTTCCGGGAGGAGTTTTAAGATTGTTCTACAGAGAGAAACAGTTCTCAATCGACGTTGTTCAGCCACTCCAAGATCCATTACATCGTAGAGCAGAATGGCTCCACTGAGTTAAAAGAATTGAAGTTTCACTGAAAGAATTGTTAGAGAAAGGATTTATCTGTCTGAAAGTGTATCACCATGGGGATGCCAAGGTTTTGTTAAGAAGAAAGATGGTACACTTCTGGCCAGGTGTGTTGATTTCTAGGTAACCTAATAAGATGACAGTGAAGAACAAATATCCATTACCTAGGATTGATGACTTGTTCGACCAATTGAAAGGTGTAAGTGTCTTTTCAAAGATTGACTTGCAATCTGGGTATCATCAATTGAGGATTAAGGATACTAATGTGCATAAGACTGTTCTCGTATCGCATGGACATTACTTAGAGTTCCTTGTAATGCCAAGCCGCTGACAAATGCCCGAGGCTTTCATGGACTTAATGAACCGTGTTTTCCGGCCGTATGTAGATCAGTTTGTCATGGTGTTTATAGACTTCATCCTTGTGTATTCAAAGGATCGGGAAAATCATGATACGCACCTTCGGGTAGTGCTAGAAACCTTGAGAAAGGAAAGGTTATATGCAAAATTGAGCAAATGTACTTTGCCGAGAGAGTGTCTTTCTCGACACATTAAGAAATAAGAAGGAATTCAAGTGGATCCAAAGAAGGTAGAGGTGATTATTGAATGGAAACCACCGAGAAATGTCACAGAGGTGCGTAGTTTCCTTAGATTGGCAGGTTACTACAGAAGGTTTGTTAGGGGGTTTTCGATGATCATGTCCCATGACGGCAGATCGCTTCTAAGAGAACGTGAAATTTAAATGGGAGGAAAAGTGTCAAGCCGCTTGAAATTTAAAGATCTTAACGAGGCATCCTGCCTACTCAGCCGACCTACTGTATGAATATGTGATTTTAGCGATGCTGTCGTTAAATGGATTCCTGGGATACACCCCATGCAAGAGGTAAAGGGTAGCTTATGCCTGCTGCACCGGGGCCGCATGAAAAGAATTACCCTACGCATGATATGGAATTGGTCGCTAATGTATTTGCAATGAAAATATGGAGACATTATCTGTATGGGAAAAAGTTTTTATCTACACCGATCACAAGAGTCTTAAGCATTTTCCCTCACAACGAGAGCTTAACATGAGACAAAATAGATGGATGGAATTGATTAAAGATTATGATTGCATGATCGACATCACCCCGTAAAGGCCACAATGTACAGATGCTGAGTAGAATTTCAAACAGAAACACCACGCATTGAATGCTCAATTGTCATCGATGCACGACTCAAGAAATAAAGGCGCAGCTAATAGCCGTGACCTGATTTGAATCAAGTGCTGGAGGCACAAAAGAATGATGAGAAAATTTTTGCCATAGTGAGTCAGATTGGAGAGGGAAAAGGAACCTAGTTGTCCGTGAAGGAAGATGGATCCTCAGATATAAAGATCGGGTTTGTAAATTCAATGATAGTGAATTGGAAGAAAACATTCTAGAAGAGGCACACAAAGGGATCTTTTGCTATGTATTCAAAAAGGCCAAAGATAAAATAAGATTTAGTTTTCACACTAGTGGTCCTGGGAATGAAAGAGTTGTATTTGACTCAGGACTGCGTTTTATTTGTTCTAAGGCTCTGTAACTTGTTCATTCTAGTTTCGTACACATTTGAGTAGAAAGTTAATGCCTTTCTACTTGAAAAAAGTTTATGATTGGAATTTTGATTATGATTCGCAATTTTTAGGCCAACCTTATTCAAACCAGGCAAGTTGGAGGTTGCACGCTCATATTATGGCTGCTTCTTTTGTGACATTATTCCAATGAGGCTTCGACTCTGGCGCTCTGCGCAGAAATGAAATTCTTTGCGTCAAGGATCTGATCGAGTTGCTCATTACTAACTTGATGCGACCGAAGCTTTACTGAGATTCGCAATGACCGGGAAGATAAAGTGGTCATGGAAGTCGGGCGAGCGAAGTCGAGGGGAATGCTACTGTTTCAGGATTTTGTTGATGATTTAATAGTGGCTTGTATGGCAAACTATAAGACTGGCGAGTCCATTGTTAAATTCGAAAGAACTGTAACATCAACTCAAGAGTCTTGGAAATCTTGAACATAAGGCTTCCTCGAAATAGACCGATGCTGCTGTAAGAGATTCAACTGCTTCTTGGCATTAAATTTGTTTATGATGAAGAGAAGGAATTGATCTTCGTTTCGCATGTTAAATTATATAAAACACCTCATATGATCTCAAACTGCCTTTGCTATTTAGCCGTGTCTTTCTTGGGAGGTACGGGAGTGGCTGCAGATGGGAGTAGTTCGAGTTCCCGTAGCGGTGCTTAAGACAAGAAAAACTCCGAGAACCGATGGAGGACAAAGCCCATGAAAATATAGATAAGTTTGACGCCGGGAATGATCAAGAACTCAAGATCATTGGACTACTTAAAGTTCCCCACCCTTACTAATTATCTCTGGGTGTGATGAAAGCAGAAGATTATTTATTTATTTATTTATTTTTTATTTCAACTGCAAATTCGGATTCTATGGTGTGAGTACCATGATCTTTAAGATCCGCTACTCGATGGGGCCTGGGGCCTATTCGGCTTTGTCCGATTCCACTTGCCTCACCAAGATCAAAGTGACACTCCTGCACTCCGGGCAGTCTAAAGAGGTCGCCTAGAAAGCAACGGTCAAACCTCTTTCCAAGTGCTTCGCTTCGAGGCAAATTGTCTCTGATTCAAAGACTACTAGCCGGCCATTCTACCCTATAAGGGAATTCTATCCCATATGAGAAGTTTGTTACGAATAAGCACTTAGAAGCGGAAAATCCACAAAAGAGATATTATCAGCGAATTTTCCAGCTTTCGAATCCCTTACTTCTCGAAGAGATAGCCCTAGATAAGGGAAGGATAATCCCTGATAAGGAAGAATTAGTGGTTGATAAGGAAAAACATATTTATTCCTAAAAATAGGAGATTCCTTCTCGAGATAGGAGGGAGATTCGGCAAACCATTGTCCATAAATCAGGAAGATCCCCTACGAGGGTGAGGTAAGCAATTTAAACTGTGCCTATTCTCTTTTTCCTCTCCATATTTTTCCTGACTTAATCATCGGAGGCGGTCGTACCAGTCGTCGAGGTAGATCCCTTTTGCGGGTTTATCTATTCTGGCGATACCCGAGAGTCGGATAATCGAGGTTCACATTCTTGGCCCCATTGATGCTCGAAGTTCGACGTTCAAAGTCCCAACAATTGATGTCGTATGTGGGAGATAAAGTCTTGTTGTTAGTTGCAGGGCTTGGCCAGCGATACTCTATGACCCCATCGCTGCAGAGCTCTTTGAGTCCCCCTTGCAGTGATCTACCCGAAGCAGATGTAATGTCGAACAATCCGATGCATCAAACACGAGGTCGGTTCCTCCGTGGGCTCGGGGATGGAGAATAAGCGAGGAGCGGTGAGGCGGATCTGGGAGTTACAAGCTACGTTGAGCGTTTCTGATGTAGGAATGATCGATTCTGGAACCAGGTGAAAAAGTCCGCAACCTTGGAAAGGATGTACGAGATGGTGATTGTCCTAAACATCTAATACCCTGAAGTAAAGGAAAAGGCCCATTATTTCCAACGACGACGACGCCTTAGAAGATGATGAATTGTCCAACAGGGAGGTCCCCATCCACGAGTCTTCCGCTAAGAAGGAATGCTCAAGGCATCACAAGGGACATATCGCGAAGGAAGTACTCCCACCGCCACGCCTCAGTGATGCCATTAGTGGTGTTTCCTGCCGGGCTGGAAGCGGCGGCGAGGCGAGGCAATCGCTAAACCCGGGCAGCGTCGGTGTTACCGAAGCGCGATCGCGCTGATGTTGCCTATACATCTCGCCTTGTAGGGCCGACATTCTATACACAGCCTACAACCTTGATTCGGGGGCCTGGTGACATGCTCTCTTCACCCCTAGGGCAACACATTCTTAATTACGAGCCATCCCACAGATTTTTCATGTCAGCTTTTACCATGTTCAATGGCTCTAATGACCCTTATGATCACATGCTCGACTAAAATCAGGCAATGAAATTAAACGCTAACAACAACCGTCTGGTATTGCAAAGTATTTCCGGCTGAGTACGCGGGCTTGCGCTAGCTTAGTTCCTGACTCGTGTAATTGATAAACTCGTTGATGAGCTTTGGGCTGCATTCATCTCTCAATATCTTTGTTTGGTACGACAGAAGAAGAACATTAGCTTTTTTTTGTAGACTATTCTAAAGTAGGAAGAGGAATCCATACGAGACTTCACAAGGAGGTTCGAGTAAGCCATCCAGCAGGTAGAGGCTTATAGCATGGACGTAGTCCTTCAGAACTTCAGGAGAAGCTTTGGGCCATCCACTCCTTTCTTCCACTCACTATCTTTAGACTCGCCAACGACAATGGAAGAATTATACAGGCGGGTAGATAGGTACTCGACCCTGGAAGATAATATCACATAGCAACACAAACTTTCATGATCCGCGAAGCAAGTAAGTGAGAGCAACAGCGAGAAGGAAGAAGTAGATACGAGTCCAAGGAAGGTGAGTAGAAACCCCGAGAAAGTGATTGCGTGATCGATCCGAAAAGAGAGCGTGATTCGCTGAACATCTCATCACGAAATTTTGTTGCCCCTTATTCGCGAATTTCCAGATTTCAAGTGGCCCACATCGATCTAGATGGATCCTTCTCAAAGAAACCCATCCATACAGTGTGATTATCATAGAGATCACGGGCATGAGACTAACAGGTGCCGAAGCCTAAAGTTCCTGGTGGAAAGACTAATCAAAGAAGAGCACCTCAGAAGGTATGTTAGGGAAGTTGATAGTGGGGCTGAATCTGGGAAACTAGTAGACAGAATTATAGCCGGCATAGCCTTCCCGTCTCGTCAAAACCCAGACCAACCATAAACTATATACTAGGAGGCTCGTCTGAAGACCAGTATCAATCGAAGCGCCAATAGAAGAAGCTCTTGAGAGAAGCTACAGTCAAGGCCCAGGTAAATGCTATCCACACAGGAGGTGGCCATGAAGAAACCAAGCCGATAGATAGCCCCATATCCTTTCTTCCAGTAAACCCGAATAGGGTCATTATGCTCCATTATGATGCACTAGTATTCACCCTATGTATTAGTGGTTTTGATGTGCATAGGGTGCTGGTAGATCTGGCGGTATGACACACTTGTTCTGACTACTAGCCTTGATCGAGATGGAAGCTTTCTGATACTGGTGATGGGCGATCATCTTTGGCCTGCGTTGCCAAAATCCGACATTAAACGTCGTATCTTTATTGGGATGATGCCAAACAGTTTTATCTGATCATCGAGAACGAGCACAAGTATATGTTCGGGACTGTTATGCTGATCTGAAGTAAATTACATGACATGCTGGTGATGATTCTTTGATGACATGGCGGGGTGACCTTGTAAAACAATTAATTTGCCATGAGTGCCCTCGGCTGTCATAGAATGAGGAAGAGAGATCGATGATCTTTCTGAAGATGCTTTTCCCTTTATAGCAACCACGGGTTCGCGCCTAGGTTAGGGGCGGAGAAGGACCCATTAACCGTGGATCCTAAGGTTAATGGTCTTTGAATGGAGCCGAGAGTTCACATACATCAGTTCTCTACTATCTAGTGAAGAAAAAGAGTAGCTACAACATGTATTGCTAAGAAACATAGACGTGTTTGCCTGGAATCACTCGAATATGACTAGAATTGACCCATTGCTAGCCTTTGACAAGCTGAATATTATCCCCGTGGCCAAACCAGTAAGACAAAAAGTGAGGCGTTTCCACTCGAATCACCATTAGATTATTCAAATAGAGGTGAATGATCTTTTTTGAGGCGAGTTTTATCAAAAGGTAAAAAAGTACCACCAAATGGTGGCCAATGTGGTGGTGGTTCCAAAGAAGGACGGTAAGTGGAGAGTATGTTTAGACTACATGGACCTCAACGAAGCATGCCTAAAAGATAGCTTCCTCCTACCGCGTATAGATCAAATTGTTGATGCCTCAGCTTGGCATGGGATGCTATCATCTTTGGATGCTTTCTTTGGGTACCACCAGATTCCCATGCACCTGCCTGATGCAGAGAAAACGACCTTCATTACACCGCACGGGCTATACTGCTAAAATGTAATGCCTTTTGGCTTGAAGAATGCGGAGCGACCTATCAGAGGTTGGTGACCAAGATATTTCGACTACTGATGGGCAAGACCATGGAAGTCTACATCAACGATATGTGTCAAATCCAAAGAACGCCCCGATCACACGAAACACTGCAAGAAACCTTTGAGTTGCTGCGAATGTACGACATGAAACTCAATCCCCTAAAATGTGCGTTCGGAATCAGTTCGGGCAAGTTTTTGGGCTTTATGTTCAACACAAAGAGGGATAGAGGCCAATCCTATTCAGCTTAGAGTTATTATAGAATCTCAGACTCTAGCTCGGAAAAGGAGTGTATTTGGTAGCCCGGTAGCGCTCTCAGATGGTTCATATCTCGTTTTACAGATCAATTAAAGCCGTTTTTCACCACCTTAAAGGGAGCCAAACTGACCGGTTGGAATAAGTAATACGACCAGGCTTTCATGGCAATCAAGTAGTATCTCACTTAGAAATGCTGATGCATTGCCTCGGGCGGTGATACGCTCTATCTTTACCTAACAGTTTCAGATGTCTCAATGAGTACAACTCTGTTCAAAGAAGATGAAAACCGGAAATAGAGACCAGTATTCTTCTTAAGAAAATCCCTATCTAAAGCATAAACTCGGTATACTTGTCTCGAGAAAACAATGCTGGCTCTCCGTGTGGTAGATAAAAAACTCAGCCCTTACTTCCAAGCACACCCTATCATCGTGCTGACCAATCTTCCCTTGCGAAGGGCCATACATAAACTCGACTTGTCAAGAAGGATGGCCCGGTGGGCTATTGAGCTAAGCAAGTTTGGTAACCAGTATAAGCCCTGCTTGGCAATAAAGGGACATATATTAACAGACTTTTTGGCAGAGATCCCCCAACAGGACACGGACCCAAGTAACGTCGACTGGTGGATCCTTAATGTGGATGACGCTTTAAGAAAATAGGAGCCGATGTTGATCTGCAACTTAATGCCCCAATCGGGGAAAGGATAGAGCAGGCTATACGGTTAGACTTCTTAGCGTCCAATAGTGAGGCAGAATATGAAGCAATCTGGCCGGGTATAGATCTACTTGATCTCGGTATCCTGTGAAGAAGATCATCATGTACAAAGTGACTCGATTGGTGGTAGAAGAGAGGCAAGCGGGAATACGAGATGCGGGACCGGCGCTGATGAAGTATGTATGCACGGTTAGCTACGATTGGAAACCGTGGCTTGGAAGCTTGAGCATATCCCAAGGAGTTCAAATGAAAAGGCAGATGCCTTAGCAGTAGTGGCTACATCCATACCAACCAAAGAAACAGTTCTCCTCCCTGTCTATTACCAGTCGAAGTCGTCAATTGCTGCCAACCGGGTGAATGAAATGGAAGAAGCATGTCCCTCTTAGATAACTCTAATAGTCCTCTACTTGAGCTCGGGAGAACTCCCGGATAGTATGGTCGAAGCCCACAAGATTCGAGGCGCCATCAGTAGTGGCCCGAAGATCGATGTACATCTATAACCACGGCTTCAACGAAACAGCTGAACTGGTATGGTTGAACTTCTACCGTTTTGAATATTGGATTCATGTTATGATTTTCTTCTGACTATTTTTTCTTGGCAGGCCGTCATCGCCATCTGGAATATGGCGCGCCAGCATAAGGAGCTTCACTATCAGTTGGATGACGTTGAGAAGTTGCGGCTCTATGCCCAGTCGGCTACCTCTAAGCCCCGTGCCCTAGAAAAGTCCTTAGACAAGGCTAAGTCTTGGTCTAAGCATTGGGAACGGAAGGCCAAGGAGGGCTCGAAAAAGTTGAAGAGCACCGAGGAGGAGCCTCCTTTGTTCCATTTATCGGGATCCATCTTTTAAAAAAAAATATCGGGCAGAGCCTCCTTTATTCGGGGAGCTCTACCCAACATACAACCTGAATAACAGTATAATCATAACCCATCCAGGGTCTCAACAGAAGTAATATTGACCTGAGGGTCCATGCAATCCCTTATCTCAATATACATCCCTTCTGGGATCCATTCATTCACATTTAAATCTAAAATATGAAATAAAGCGCTTAATTATAGTCCGCAAAGAGTCAGATCCACGACCCTTATCATAATTACATACCCGACTATTTATACAATAGTCCAAACGAATTTAATTACAAGTCTTTTTACGTAAATACTTTTTTACAAAAATATTGTCAAGGCCACATGTTGGCCTTCTTCACAATCACGGTCTCGTCGGAGCGCCGTCTCCCTATAAACTCCTTGTACTTGAAAAGGGGGTCCCGCGACGGGGTGAGCAATGCCCAGTAGTGATAATCTTCTACAAGGGTTACTCCCCACCTAAATGATCATACAATGATCAAACCCGACCATACATCCAAGTGAAAATGCGTGAATGTAAGTATGTCATGCATGGAATCTTCATGCCCATATCCTAGTCACTAATCGACTCCCTTACACATACCTATGCCAAGTGTGACGGCAAATCCGCTTTGGTAGTACCAATGACACACGCCTGCGAGACCTTACCGGCTCACGATGCGCCAAAGCAAGTACCAGTAAAAACTAATCTTGAGTCATCAGGCTCACATCACCTGACTTCGAAGTACATGCGATAACCATGGCCGGAATTAATGTCTTCTTTGGGCAATAGAACTTTTTGGCTTACGCCGCGGGTCTCTTACACCAATACAGAACTTTTCGGATCACACATTGTAGATATCTTACACCCATGTTCCAGGCTTTTCACGGATGCGGCTCCTTCTTGCCATGACACAATTAATTATATTTCACTTTTTATGTTTTAAGCGTGAGACATTTATTAGACGTCGTCCAAAGTACGAGTTCACTAGCCATTCATCAATACTGATGATGGATGACCATATCCATGCACACACACCCAATATGATGATGTCCCTGTGCATATGAAATGCAGATATGCCATTTCATGCTATGTCATGCTACATGCATAATAAGAGCTACATGGAACATTTATAAATTTCGGTTAATTATATTTCCTACATATAATTTCCATTCATCACCATTTCCATGTTAATACATCATGTAAGCACATATTAACATGATTTTTACACACAACATCATGTTATTTAATATTTTCCAACAATAACACACAAAATGGCCAAAATCTCGGACCCACATAAAACAGGGCACCTCTTGGTCCCTTCATGGTTCGTCAGCCAATTCTTTGTGATGCAAAACACACCCACAAAATTGAAGACATCCCAGTCTGGATTAAAACCAAACCCAAACCCATTCCGAGACTGCTCGAAAATAGTCCTAAAAATTCAACCCGGACTGTCCGAAAACAGTCCTGAAAATTTAGCCAGGATTATGCAAAAACAGTCCTGAAAATTCGGCCCGAACTGTCCAAAAAAATCCTAAAAAATCCTAAAAATTCCTACACTCAGTCCCAAAAATTTGAGACTGAAATTTACGGCCTCTAAGAAAACCTCAAGCCATTAAATGACATTTAGGCTAGAAATAACCCAAGTAGGAAAATTTCCTACCTCGTGGAGTTTAACGAAACTTCAAGATTTTGGTACCTATGCATAGCTCTCGATGCGTGGACCGACTTTGGTTTTGCTCCGACGAAAACCTACGGTCCGATTTCTGTAAATCTTAGAGAAAAGTGAAGAAAAGAAAAAAAAATCTCTCTCTCTCTCTTTCCTCTCTCCTCTCACTCTCCCTCTCTCCCATTTGTTCCTCTCCTTCCCTTTTAGACTTTTTTTTTTAATCATATTTTCTTTTTTTTCTTAATTAATTTTCTTTTTTTTTTCTTTTTTTTATCTTTCCCATTATTTCCTCCACTTGACACTTGGCTCAATGTGAACCATTCACACAAATGCACCACATGTCATGCCACGTGTCACCCGACACCCGATGCCTCGAAAAACGTGAAATTCCGACTGTCTCATAATCTGACTAAATTCGATGGGTTTACTAGATTTTGCGAGACGAATTCAACGGGGAAGTTCGTTTCGTCATCCGAGATCTAGAAAATTTCCGATTTTCAACCGAAATTTTTTTACCATTTTTCAGAAAAATTGAATTTTTCCCGGGTTAAAGCATACCTCATTCCACCTGGTCCGTTTGGCTCCTTTTAGGGTCGTAAAAAATAGCCTTAACCGGTATGTAGAGTAGGATATAAACTGCTTGAGAGCCGCCAACCGGCTAGTCAGTTGTTGTACTCCCTTTTGGGTGGTAGGAGCTTGAGAGTCCATTACCGCTTTAAGCTAGATGGGATTGGCCTCTATTCCTCTCTGGGTTACCATAAAGCCTAAAAACTTGCCCGAACTGACTCCGAATGCACATTTCAAAGGGTTTAGTTTCAAGCCGTACCTTCGCAACAACTCAAAGGTTTCTTGTAGATGCTTCATGTGGTTGGGGCGTTATTTGGACTTGACGAGCATATCGTCGATATAGGCCTCCATGGTCTTGCCTATCAGTGATTGAAATATCTTGGTTACTAGCCTTTGATAAGTCGCTCTAGTGTTTTTCAAGCTAAAAGGTATTACACTGTAACAGTATAACCCGTGTGGTGTAATGAGGGTCATTTTTTCTGCGTCAGGCGGGTGCATTGGAATCTGGTGGTATCCAAAGAAAGCGTCCATAAATGACAATATCCCGTGCTCGGCTGAGGCATCAACAATTTGGTCTATACGCAGCAAGGGGGAAGCTATCCTTGGAGCATGCTTCGTTGAGGTCCGTGTAGTCTACACATACTCTCCACTTACCGCACTTCTTTGGAACCACCACCACATTAGCAAGCCATTCGGGGTACTTTATTTCTTTGATGAAACCTACTTTTAGAAGGTTGTTTACTTATGTCTGAATAATTTGATGGCGGTCCGGGTGTAAGCGTCTCACTTTTTGTCTTAAGGACTTGGCCACGTGGACAATATTAAGTTTGTGGGAGGCCAATATCGGGTCGATTGCGACCATATCTGAGTGACTCTAGGCGAACACGTCCAGGTTTTTTAATAGCACCCCTTGTATATGCTCCCTTTCTTTAATAGATAAGAGAGTACTGACGTATGTGAACTTCTCCGGCCCGTCCAATATTACTATTTCTAGGGATCCACAACCAATGGGTCCCTCTCTTTGGCCCTAATCTGGGAGGTAACCTGTGATTGCTATGCTGGGGTGTGATATTTAAAGGGAGGATTTTCAGAATTGTTCGCCCCTCTTTGCACCTGCATAGACATTTGTCTTTCTTGTTGTGCGACAAAATTTGGCCTTAAAGGTCAACTTGCCCAGCGTTAGTCAAATAACTTATCGTTTGGTGGTAGGTTGAGGGGATAGCTTTCATCGAGTGTAGCCAAGTCCGCCCCACTATGGCATTGTAAGGCCCCAAATCTTTAACAACTGAGAACAAAATTTGCTGAGTGATTGGTCATGTTGTTATAGGAAGTGCGACATCTCCTAATGTCATGGTAGTTGCCCCGTTGAAGCCAGAGAGGATTCGCCTAGCTGAGTTTAGCATTCATGAGGAAAGCTTCATGCACTTTAAAGTGGTAGTTGTAATAAATTTCTAACATGTTGTCGGGGTCCATTTAGTACCACATGTACATCAAACCATTAATGTCTGGTGAGCACTAGCGCATCATAGTGGGGCACAATGACCCTACTCGGGTTGACCAAAGGAAAGGATATGAGGCCATCTATTGGCTTAATTTTTTGCACGACTGCTCCCCGTGTGGATGGCGTTCACCCTGGCCTTAATCGTGGCTGCTCTCAAGAGTTTCTTCTATTGGTGCTTTGATTGATATTGGTCGTCAGACGGACCGCCCAGTATATAGTTTATGGCTGGTTTAGATTCTGGTGGGGCTACTGCATTGGCTACGATTCTGTTTGCATCTTGCCTTGGTTCCGACCCTTGGTCAATTTCCTTGATATACCTCCTGAGGTGCCCCGCTTTGATCAGCTTTTCCACCAAGTACTTTAGACTTAAGCATCTACCGGTCTCATGCCCATGATCTCTATGATAGTCTCACCGCAAGGATCTGTTCCTTTGGGAAGGATCTTTTATCGGATCGGGCGGGCCATTTTAAACTACGGCAAGTCGTGAATGATGACGATAGCCTCTCGTAAGAGGCGTTCGGGAGTAAGTGCGAGGGCTCTCTATTCTTTTGTGATTGATCCGCGGGATCATACGATCTGTTCGACTTTCCTTGGATGGGGGCTGCTTCTGGCGACTATTTCCTTCGATCGTCGGCTAGTAATCATATTGATGCAGGCCATTTGCATGGATATTGTCCTCCCGGCGGTGAGTGTATCGGCTCATTTGTATAATTCTTCCATCGTTGTTGGCCTAAAGATAGTGACTGGAAGAAAGGAGTGGATGACCCAAATCTTCTCCTAAAGTTTTGGAGGACGACGTCCATGCTATACGACTCTATTTGTTGGACGGCTTGCCCGAACCTTTTTGTGAAGTCATGAATTGACTCTTCTTCTTGTTTGAGAATGGTTTGTAAGGAGCTGATATTTCTCTTTTGTTGCACCGAGCAGAGATATTGTGATATGAATGCGGCCCATAGTTTGTTGAACGAATTTATTGAGTAGTCCGGGAGCTTATGAAACAAAGTCAGCGTTGGCCCTCTCAAACTGGCCGAGAATACTTTGTATAACAGCCGGTTGTTATCAGCATTCAGTGTCATTACTTGGTTGTAATAGAGCATATGGTCGTAGGGATCAGGCGAGCAATCGAACACGGTGAAAGCTGGAATGGCAAACCCGTGGGGTAGCTCACAATCAAGGATGTGTTGATTTAGGGGTGAAGAGAGCATGTCATCGGGTCTCAGAATTAGGGTCGTCGGTGGTATGTAAAATGTTGGTGTGTGCAGCGGAGTTGTGCGGGAGTGGCGGTGGCAAGCATGCCTAAGGGCGACCTTTGGCCCGGAGTTCCCCTAGGGCTTGACCCTGCAGGTGCATCTCACGCCTGCGCCTTGCCCTCTCTCCTTGCCACATGGATGCCTTTGCTAACAGCATCAACGAGAGGCGGGGTGGCGAGGCCTTTTGAGTGATATGGTCTTTGTGATTTCCTGAGTATTCTTCTTGGCAGAGATTAGAAGTGATGGGGAGTTTCCCTGGGGTGATTCATTGTCAGTTGGGGTGTCGGCGCGTCATCGGGAGGAATGGAACCTTCCCTTTATCGCGAGCGATCGGTTGCCGTGTGGCCTTTATCTCATGCGTCTTTTACTGAATTGTATTTTTTCAATATGGGCGCTACTTAGTGGTCATTCTCACACCATAGCCTTCGGCACGATCACGTAACTCTTTCATTTGCCTTGCTTGTTCCTCTTACTTTCTCTCCATGTCCTGAAGCCAATGGAGGAAATGATCTTTTAGAGATTGGTGTATCGGAATGCTCGTCATCGCGATTGCCTTGAGTGAACTAGACGTAGGATGGGGGATCGATAGAGCTCAGTGATGAAGGCTACTTGGCGTGGGGTCAGAAACCAAGCTCTTACCTTTGTAAAGCAAGACTTTGTTCAATTCCCACGAATGGCGCGATTATTTGTTACAGCAATTGTCTAACCTCTAGGGCATCAACGATGTAATGTAAACCTGCCAAAAAGGGCGATCCGGCGACGGTGGGCCGACCGCATTTCCTATGATTAACTTAGCAAAAATACGGAGAGGAAGAAGAAGGAAGTTCACACAGTTAGGATTGCGTACCTCTTCATCATGGGAATCCTTTTGATTTATAGAAAGTGGTTCATGAATCCTTTCCTTTCTTTCTTCGGAAAGAATCTCCTTTTCTTAGGCACAAAATTTCTCTTTCCTTATCTAAGACTGATTCTTCCTTATCAAGGATCAATCCTTTGAGAAGTAAGGGATTTAGAAATTAGGAAATTCGTGGATAAATACCTTTTGTGTACTTTCCGCCTTTATCCATTCGTCCGTAGAGAACTTGCCATAAGCAGGAGGACGATCGAATGGGGGACTTGGTGTAGCGACCCCCAAGCCCGGTCCGACCCGGTTGGCGGATCCAAACCCAAACCCGGGGATGCTCGGTTAATTCTTTTTATTTACCTTTTTATTAAATTTTCTTTTTCAAAAATGTCTTGGCCGAATCGACTTGACCTAAATGGTGGATCGAACCGGGCAGTTGCCTCAGCGTTTCATTTATCTTATCAAAACATTTATTTATGTAATTTCGTTTTAGGGTTTTCAATTACGCGGAAGCATTTTCAAATGGTAGGCCCATAAACATTTACTCTTATATAATTCGGATCCGCCATTCGGGTTGGGCTGGGGATTCGGGTTGCGACATTTTGGAAAAATAAAATTTAATAAAAAGGTAAATAAAAAGAAGCGTCCTCGGGGTTTCGGTTCGGATCCACCAACCGGGTTAGACCAGGCTTGGGGGTCGCTACACTTAAGTGGTATCAGAGTTCAACTCTTTTGTCCACAAAATATCACATGTTCAAAAGATATGATATGCAAATGACGGGGTATATACTTATACTTCGCAACTTTCTCTATGACTCTATGCTTCTTGCTCTTGGCCTCCTGTCCATTTACTCGTAACCTGCGCATAGATAAAAACTATACGCTGAGCATTTTCATGCTTAGTGGTTCTATATAATTATATTCCAATTTTCATTTTAACATGACATGCATTTATCATTAAATCATGCCTTTTATATCAAACAATACTCATGCTTATTCATTTTCGCATGCTTTCACTTTACAAATCATTGGTCATATCAAATATGCATTTTCAAATGCAACAAATCATACCACAATTCAATTCATGAGATTCAACGTACATTCTTAAAGATGTGTTTAGTTTACAAATCCCATTTACGCTCTTCAAGTTCGTTAATTCACTTTGTCTATGCAATTCACATTCATGGCCAGTTCAGTTCGATTGATCCGTCCTTTTATCGATCGGTAATGTGCTTACACACTTCAATTCGATCTCCCCATCATCTTGGATCTTGGAATTGGTGCATCGCCAAGTGGAACATTTCTTCAATGTCATACACCATCATGTGGATGCCACGATTGGTATCCGGCTGATAGGACATTGGATAATTTTGAAGTGCCTTCGCATGGCGGATGCGGTGGGGCATCCGTAGAGGCTGTTCATTGATATATCGATTCAATTCAAGATGTCGAATTGACCAATTCATTACAATTCGATTAATCTTTTACATGCAATTAATCGTCCAATCTTTTCAATTATCACGTTTTCAAATCCATATGCACTTAATGCAATATCATTTCAAAGATATACTCATTCCATATAATAATTTCAGATTTATTTGGTATACTACCAAAACACTTGAAATAAGGATAGAGTCAGTGAACAAACCGAAGTTGTCGGCTCTAGTTTCCTTCCCTTCGATCTTGGTCCTAGGTTAGGTGATCCTCACCCATCCCTAGTCAATAACAATCATGCCACTCTTAGTGGATAAACAATTATTATACATTTTTATTGAATGTTGATTAATTTTCGTTAACGGTCTTGGAGTTGAACCCAAGTACCTTTCGAGAAGAGCCCAGACTCGAGAGGTGGCCTTTTTGGCCCTAGGCCTTGCCACGGTGAGGTAGTTGCTGTGCGGCGTGGGGCTACCTTTAACGCGAAGGTCTTAACTTATTCTTTGTATATTCAGATTTTTGCCAGTTTTTCTCTTTGCTCATTTTTTGCTATTTTCTCCAAAAAATCCTCGAAACTAAGCTCATTAAGAAACTCTCAGTGTCCAAATACCATCCTAAACTGACCATGAGCAAAACCGTGGATGGATTAAGGGTTTTCTAACGAACATCAAATACAAATTTGAGGCTTAGTTACATACCTCAAATCACTATGTACTTGAAGCTAGCTTTCTTAACCTTCCTTCCTCTTGCAAGATCTTGCGCCAAAACATGGAGGATTTTTACTTGTGAAATCTCATACTCCCAAACCCTAGCTTCTCCTCTCACTCTCTTCTCCAAATACGGTTTTGCTCCAAATGAGCATTCTAAGACCACATTTGGTCTTATTCCTCCTATTAAGTGTAAGGCCATGTTTGGCTTACACACAATTTATATTTCTCATTTTTCTCCCTTTTGGTCTTAATTTAACTTCCATTTTATCATTTAATTGATTTTAGCATTTAATCTTATCATTTGACCCTTAGGTCCTCATTTTATAAATTTCCAAATTTACCATTTTTTACTTAGGTTTATTTCCGGGTTCCATCAATTTCTCATTTTAGCATATAATACTTAATCATATGCTCACATTTTCATTTTACTTTTCACGATTTAACAATTTATGTTTCAAGAAAAGCGAGGATTTGATTTGATTTATAAGGAATATATAATAAAATTATTATAAAAATTATAGGGTATTTTGAGACGTTACATGAGTTTTAATAGGTTACCACGAGGTGGCCTGCGGGAGGACACCTCGACTTTATGAAGCCAGGACCTGGGTTTCGAGTCTAGTTGGTGCCCTCTGGGGCTTTAATGGAGGTAGGCTTGGGGCGCCTGTATCGGTGAGCCGAGGCGGACTGGTAGACGGCCCGAGCCTTGGGCCTATCGAGTAGTGGGTTTAAAATCCATGATACTCACAAATCACATGAGTTATGTGTCAAAGTAACATGTTTTTTGAAACAAATATTGATTTTAACTCATTTTTCAAACTTATATTCAATTTGAACTCCCAATGTCATGTAGGAATGCGACATAAAAAAGAGATTCTCATTTTATTATAAAAAATCGTGGTTGTAAAAGAGAAATTTATGTTCAAAAAATAAAGTCGCAATTAATAACTATAACTTTAATTTAAAAATAAAGCCGTAGTTATCTAGCGGTTTTAATAAATTTTTTATATTAAAATGTGAGTCTCTTATATGACATTCGGGTGGGAAGACCAAATTTTTGAAGAATAAGCTAAAATAAATATTTGTTTCAAAAAATAAATTACAGTGACACGTAACTCTTAATCACGTAGAGAAAGGATAACATATGAGAGAGAAAATCTCATAACGAATGAGAACTAATCACAAAGAGATCAGAGGGTGACGTCTTTTACTGTTTCTCTTCTTTTTCTTCACATGGGAGTTTATTCTTAGATACGAGAGAAAACAAATATAAAAAAGTAGGGTCCAGCCCATATATGTGAGCTGTCAAAAGCAGCCGCACTTGGAGGAGGGGAAAGAATATTTCTCCTTTTCATGTGAATTCATCACCATGGGCCTCACCGCTGCAGCCCCTTTTTCCACCAATGGAAACAATTGTTTTCTTGACTAATGAAATTGGCCTCCCTTCTTCTATAATCGGATCATTTGGGTTTATATAGAGACAACATGAGAACAACGGACAAATCTAGGAGGAATTCCAGCAATTGAAAGGAGTTTTAAAGATTATTCTTTTAATCACATAAAGTTAAAAGGATTGGTGTGAAACATCGAGGTTACCACATCGAAGAGAGTGATAAAAACATAGTCTTTACATGAAAAGTCTTAGAGGTAAAACGAATGTTGTGAGTGTCTTGGGTGTGTGACATCTTATGCAGTTTCGATGCTATAGTGGATTATTTTTACACCAGTTCTGGCGTGAAAGAAAGTTTCATCATTAGAGGTTTATCATATTATATAAGATGTGTTATTATCTTATCTTCTTATTCTTTGTAGATTGGCTTAGCCATCCATCTACACTTTCATTTTCTGAAGGTTGACATAATCACCCATTTGTTGCTTTTATTATGTGGATTGACCCAACCTCCTAAACTACTTATTTACATTTCAATGGATTGACACAACCATAAGCCCGATTTATAATTTTGAAAGTTGACATTTGTCACCCCAGTGCTATTTGATCATATTGGATTGGCATTTACCACTATTATTCTTATAATTATGGTGGATTGATAAACCACCAAAATAATCTTGTTCTTGATATTCCATGGTGACTAAATCATCCCAACAAAAAGAACCTTTTTTTTTTCTTGATCTAAAAATGGTAGTTCTGGTAATACAAAAAATTCTTAGAAACTTCTCGTTTATATCTTCATTACAATGGATCGGGGTGAATTACACACACCACTTGAATTTGTGTATTTAAAACCGGGTGCATTGAATAACAATCCAACCACTTGAATAAATTGGATGTCGGGTTCTGACGCGGCTCCACAACTCAATGATCTCGGCACATGCACGGGAGGCCTATACAGTCTGGCTATATTACGATAATCAACAATGACCACCACGGTCACATGTAAAAGGTAAGATAAGGTCGTTTGAGCATGGTGATCACGACGTATAATGGCGTATTTGTAAATATGAGTGCTGGGTTCAGACTACATCACTCTGCACAAATAAATACAACCCTTATATATTTACAAAATGCATATATTAAGCCCTGTCAGGCTTTCTTCCATATGGTCTGAATGAGTGACCGTCGCACCTGAGCTGCAAGGGGTCCCGTGAGGTAAGCAAAGCCCGGTAGTGATAATCTCGACCAAAGGGGCTACTCTGCTAAGTGCACATGCAATGGTAGCATAATCAAACACACATCCAGTGACATAATATACACACAGATATCACACATGCCATGAATGAGACTCGACTACATGCTCATATCAAATGCCTCCATCACTCAATATGTCGTGAAGTAATATCAGTCACTCGCATTCACGTCTCACATCATCACAGCAATTGCTTGTGATTGTAACGGTATTAAATTCTCCCAAATGTGACGCCTGGCCGGCTCCCATTGCAAATCAAAAATTGATGACGACAATCTCAAGTCAATCCGACTCTCTGCCCTGGCAGGCGTCTCATGATGGCTGCATGATGTCATCTTTGACAGCCTGCTTCGGGTGATACATGGTCTCTTTGTCTGAGAACTATGATGCTCAGCGGTTCTTGCACCCATCGCCTCGAGTTCTCACTTACTCCCTCAAACATGCATTTTGCCATGAATGAAAACCATTTCCAAACAAAGGTATTTGTTTTTAGTGGACAACCCTCCGATATAAATAGTGGACAGACTCCGATAATCTATTTTGTGGACAACCCTCCGTCTTATGTCGATTGGGTGAGCTGACGATTGATATTATAACAGGTAATGCTCAGTCTTGTAGTGGACCTCCAGATAAATAGCATTAATAATTATTCAACAATTCTCTCGAGAAACCACCTCATATACTCTGTTAAGATTTTACAGTCAATATAAAATCTGATAGGCTATTTCCATTTTCTTAACCGATGCGACTCATTGAGCGTTGTCGCATTAGTCAATCCATAATCAACACCCTCTGCGGTGTTGATCCACAACCGATGTACTCACGACACACCATCGAACACCTAACACGTGATTAGCCGATCCTCAACTATGCACTCACCTAATTTCTAGGTTGCCCGATTGTATATGGAATGCATGATGTCAATTCGACACATTCATGCTAATATATTCACATGCATATATATTAATATAATTAAATCACATAAAACATGTTATGCGAATTCACAATCAATTACACAGAATTAGCTCTGTCCCCAATTAATAAGCGTGAGCAATTCATTTTGAATAACTCAACCATACACATTTTCACAAAAAAAATTTATGTCACTATTCCGTTACTATTCACGTTATTCATTTTCTAAGTAATAACACACAAAATGGCCCAAATCTCGAGACTATATAAAAGCAAGGCACCTCTTAGTTCATGTGGTTCAAATGTGCGAATATTGTGTCACAAAACATGTGCATGAGAACCCGAAGGCGTAAGTCAGGCAAACAAACCTCAACACGGTCAGGAATTTGCTGAAAATAGTCAGAAAAGATTACATCTTGGTATGCAAAAGCAGTCTGTGAAAATTCGGCAGGGCGTCGATCAAATAGTCCCAAAATTTGGCCAGTTGTCAAATAGTCAGAAAATTCTAAAAATTCCTACACTCGGTCCAAATTTTGGGACTGAGTATATTGCTCACGAGCCTCGCCAATTCCAAACCATTAAATGACCTTTATACTAGAAATAACACAAGTAGGAAAATTCCCTACCTCATGGAGTTAGACAAAACTCCAAGATTTTGGTGTCGGCGTGGCTCTCGTAGCGTAAGATCAACTTTGTCTTGATCCGACCAGAAAACCTCTGAATCTTATTTTATTATGCTCCCGAAAGAAGCGAAGAGAAGAAAAAATAAAATAAAATCTCTCTCCACGCTCTTCTCCCCGTTTGTCTATTTGTTTTGGCTTTTATGCTTTTTTATTTTTTTATTTTATTATTATTATTATTATTATTATTATTTTATTTTCTTTTTCTTAATTCACTTTATTTCTTTTTATTGCGTGCATTGATCGTGTGGTGATGGGCGTTGAGTGCGCCACATAGCTCTCTTTGCCACGTGTCGCTCTCTGGGGTGCAATGTGACATCAGGCACCATATGCCTCGAAAAGCGTGCAGATTAAATTTAGTCTTGGAACCGTTGAGGGTCGGCGTGGTAGCTAGATTTCGCAAGACCCGAGTTCTTGGCGGGTCGTTTCGTCATCCGAGATCTAGAAATTTCCGGTTTAACCTAAAATTACTTGTTTACCATTTTAGGAAAAAATTGAATTTTTACCAAGGTTTCATTCTCCTTAGCAATTTGCGTCCCGAAATTCACGCGCGTCTGTATCACTCACATGCATATGCTACCTTGTACAACTCAAGACCGTGTCGGGTATGATAACCGCCTCGAGGTCACAATCTGCAATGACCCGATGGGTTGTCAAGCTCATCCATGTCGAGAATGACATCAAGGCTTAGATATGTCTACCATATCGGTAACTCTTACCCTAGATCTAAGGGAAAATTTTCCCATACAATGGCTTTTCCAGAGGCCTTAACCTCTATTGAGCTCAAGAAGGTTGATCCTCTTTCTCTTCCCACCGGCTTTCTGCTGTCTCAGATACCTTGTGCGTCCTCCATCTCTCTGCCATTTAGAGGCGCCACGACCGTAGAGCCCATGTCTTGAGGCGGAGGCCCACAAATCTTACCCTGAATGGACAACCGGAGTCCATTCTCTCAAATCTGACACAGGCTAAATACGTGGCCACGTAGTCATCACGTATTGCGACTCTAGAACTCTTGGGCCTTGGCATGTCTAACGTGTAGGAAAATACTTGTCGTAAGAGAGCCATGAACTCTTGATCATGCCTCTAAATCCTTAAAGGTCTTAGCTTGGTCCCACACATGGACTCACCCTCTATGGCCCAGGCAGTTAGCGATCTTAGGTGCATCGAAGGTAATATCCATGGCCTCGATACATTCTCAATCTCTGAGACCAATGGTCTGCCACCATCGGATCCACTACCCCATAAGCGAAGGATGATGTGACCTAAACCTCAAGAGGTTACTCGGACCTCCACGACTGCATTTACTAGCACATTGCAATGGTAGCATTTGCAACTCAACGGCCTAATCGAGCCTGCTTGAGTCAAATATTGCTAGTGTGGCTAACACCTCGTGGGCTGACCTCTATGTCCTCGACCTCGACTTGCCATCCCCACACATGTCAAATGGCAACAAACTTTATTTAATCTCATTTCCCGGTCTAACTAATGTGCACATGCAATTGCTAATAGATTTAACAACCATGAACTGACCCGTTCATACGCTAAAATCAGAAACCCCGCTACTTACCAACCACTCATTTTATTTGACTGATAAAATTCAATACTTCGAGTTCATTTCGTTTTCGAACCCCTGGGGATATAGTTCTAACCTTAGCATTCCACTTCTTCACATATGATATGCCATGCATATAATTTTCCGCGCAATAACCACGCAATCTTGCACAATCTAGGCATGGAACACATGTCAAGACACAAACCACGAAACACACCATGCATGCGATGGTCTAAACGATCCCATGAACTCCCTAGGTATTAGTGTACTAAGCCTCCCGATACTACCAAGCCTGGCGCTATTATCAATTTCACTTAATAGCAATGGCTAAGCCCATGTCCTCAAACCCTAGTGAAGTGTTAGTGCCTATACATAAAATTTTAAGTTGGCGTGGCAGAAATTGGGTTGACAGCTCGTCAACCCCTGAATACTCGTGAATGTCGGGTTGCAGGCACCACTCCGCAATCGGGCGGAGAGAGTCTCCTTCGTACGGGGAGCTCTACGAGTACAACTGTCCCAATAATCAACAATGACCACACATAGTATATATCTGAGTAAAATAATGACATGGACCCTGCATGTGTAGTATATAAGCACGACTATAAACTCTAGTCATAGAGTTTAAGTGTGCTCTTATACAAATAAATACAACCCATATATATTTAAAATATATATTAAAGCTCAATCCAGGCTTTCTTCATGTATCTTGGTCCAGAATCTTGGTGTGGTAGTGCACACATTTATTACTGAGAAAGTCCCACATGGGTCGTAGCGATAGTGATAATTTCCTCTGAGACTCTCCGCTAAGTGCACGCATCTACGTGGTGGCATAATCAAACACACATCCAAATTACAGCATACACATGTCTCACTGGTATCTACATGCCATGAATGAGACTCGACTCATATACCCATGTACGAGTTCTCGCTTGCTCCATCACTCCCGATAATAATACGATGAGTAATATATCGAGAGTCACTCACTTGAGCTAGTCTCACATCATATCGTAATTGCTTGACAATTGTGCGGTATTGCAATGACAGTATCGAGCCCTCGGCGCTCCATTACCCAAATCTGATGTCGATAGGCGTGATCTGGCGTCGATCAGGCTCACATCCTGACGACGTCATGGTAACGCGATCGTGTCTTCTTTGGGCAACATAACTTTGAGATGATACGCGATTCTCTTACACCCATAGAACTATGATATCGCGGGTCTCTTACACCCAGTAAAAGCCTCACGAGTTCTCATGACTCCTGAACGTAAATTGCGGCAGATGAAACCATTCGACCAGTGTTGTTTTTGGCCGTGAACTGACCCTCAGATATAAATGGTGGAATGATTCAGATGGCGATAATACGGCGGACAACCATCAGATTAACTTCCGCTATCAATTGGGCGGATTAGGCGATTGATGTTATATGGACCAACCTAGATGTATCGATTGGGCGGACTCAGCGGTTGATATTATATGAATGACTCTCGGTGTTGTAGTGGACACACTTCGATAAATAATATTGTTGGTAAACCCTCCGAACAATTCTCTCAAGAAACAACCTCATGCACTCACTCCTATTGTTCTAGGGTGCCCCAGTGCATATGAAATGCAATGAGCCATTTCCATTTTCTTAACTTGATGGACTCATTTGGACGTTGTCTTATTAGTCGAGCCTGCTAATCGCACTGAGTGTTTGATCCCTGACAAATGTACTCACGACCTGCATCAATTACCTAACACGGTGTTGATCTCAACTGTACACTCACACCTAATTTTACAGTTACCCGGTGCATATGGAATGCATGGTGCCAATTCCAATATATTCATGCTAATATATTCACATGCATATATATTAACATAATTAAATCACATAAATCATGTTATGCAAATTCACAATCAATTAAACCAAAATTAGCTCACATGGGCTAATTAATAAAAGCAACAATTCATTTTTTGAACCGCTCCCGACCATACATTTCACACCAAAAAAATGATTGGTACTCACTATTCACATTACTATTCAAAGTGTTCATTTTCTGTAATAACACACAAATATGGCTGTCCTCATGCATATAAAGCGCAGGCACCTCTTGGTCCACTTCACGGTTAATCACTTAGAATATTGTGATACCAAAACACACCCACAAAAGCAGAGACATCGATCCGGGCAAAACAAGCTCTCGACACGGTCCCGGGGCCCCACTTTGAAAATGATCACAGAAAATTGTCATGGCTTTGGCCAAAAGCAGTCTCGAAAATTGGAAAGCCCCGGAAGCGTCGAAAATAGTCAGAAATTGCTTGGGATTGTCAAATAGATCCACGAAAATTCCTAAAAATTCCCTATGCGATCCAAAAATTTGGCCCGAAATTCTGACCTTTCACGGCTTCTAAGCCAATTCCAAACCATTAAATGACCTTTATGGTAGAAATAACACAAATAGGAAAATTCCCTACTTCGTGGAGTTTGACAAAACTCCAAGATTTTGGTATCCATGCGTAGATCTCGTCGCGTAGATCAACTTTGTCTTCAGTCCTGACGAAAACCTGCGGTCTATTTTCGTAGATCTGATAAAGAAGCGAAGAGAAGAAAAATAAAAAAAATAAAAAATCTCTCCCGACGCTCTTCTCCCTGTTTGTCTATTTGTTTTGACTTTTATGCTTTTTTATTTTTTATTATTTTATTATTATTATTATTATTATTTTATTTTTCCTTTTTCTTAATTCCTTTATTTCTTTTTATTGCATGCGTCGATCATGTGAAGCCCCAATTATGAGCCACACACATCTGAGCGCACCACACATAGCTCTTGCCATTGTATCACTCTTTGGCGAGGTGCCATGTGGCATCGTACCATACGCCTCCCGAAGCGTGCAATTCGGCGAGTCTCAGTGAGCGGGGTCGGCGTGGTAGCTAGATTTCGCGAGGCAGTTTAGCAGCGCGGTAGTTTCATCATCAGGAATATATGAAATTTCAGTTTTCAGCCAAGAAATTCTTGTTTACCATTTTTCAGAAAAATTTAATTTTTCTCAGGTTTTACATGGACACTCTAGAAAATTATGAGTAGAAAAATACTAGAAAGAACCTCTAACTTCACCCTCGAGCTTGAATAGTATCTAGAAAACAAACTCTAAGGGCACGTTTGGTTTATGTTTTTAAAAATTGTTCTTGAGAACAATTTTTAAAAATTGTTTTTGTTTTTATGAATTTAGTGTTTTTTCAGAACCAAAAAAAAAAAAACCTAGAAACCAAACGTGGCGGCGGCCACGAAATATTAGGTTGGGGGTGTGAGTACCATGGTCTTTAGACCTAAACTCACTACTCGATGGGCCCAAGGCCACTTACCATATTAAAACCAGGCAGGAACTAGCTAGACGGGAGAGTCTAAAAACTCATTTGAGAAAGCCAGAGTGTCCTATTAGAGACTCACTTCATGACAGCCCGTTTAGGGTTTCAAGTCCCCTAGTCGGCCACCCCACTGCGTATGGGAAGTTCGTTATGGATAAGCATACAAAAGAGGAAAATAAACAAAAAAGATATTTATCAACGGGATTCCCAGTTTCCAACTCTCTTATTTTTCAGAATATTAATCCTTAATAAGGAAGAACAAATTTTATCCCTAAAATTAAGGGAAGATTGGCGAACCATGCCCTATAAATCAGAGAGATCTCCCACGAGGTAAGGGCATTTGAACGGTGCTAAAACTCTCTGCTTCTTTTTCTTCGTTTTTTTTTACTGACTTAATTATCGAGGAAAGGTGGCCAGGCACACATGGATCACACCTTTTTGCGAGGTTTCACATTCTTGCCCAGGTTGATGTTTGGAGGATCCGAAGATCAAGGTAACAACAATGCCCCCATTTTCCCCGGTTGAAGGTTTGTGCTTTTTCAGTTGGGGAAAATACGGTGTTTCTAAACTTTAAGTGTGGAAAGTTGAAAGGGCTGGAGAGTGCATCATTACGATGGTCTGCCGTAAGGTGGCGCATTGAATGCGTGCGTGGGTAGCGCATGTTTCCTAATATATCTGCGGCGCATGATGTCCTGATGGCACATTTAATGCGTTCGTTGATGTTTTTCCCCTATATATAGGGGTTGGGATCCGAGGCTTTCTCTTTTTATGATTTCGCAAAGCTCTTTACCTATTGCAAATTCCTTTCTCCCGTGTTTCTACGAACTGTTCTTTAAGAGGAATTGTCGGAGATCCCTTCACAACTTTTAATTTTTTAGTGAGTTTTTTTTCTTGAAACTAGTTTGTATCTCTATTTGTCAAGTATTTTTGGATCAGAAAGTTCTCGTTTCTTCTTGAGGGTGCGAACATCATTTGTCGATGGGGCTCTTAGGTTTTGTCGCTAGCGGGTTGTTAGACATATAGAGGGGGATTTTTTTGTCTTTTGGATGATCCCCTTTTATCTGTTTGTTTGCTTGTAGAATGACGAGAGGTCACGAAGAAACTTCCATCAGTTAGGTTGGGGCGTAGAGGGACCCAGAGGGAAGCATGCAATAGTAATCGCTTCTATGCATGGGGACTTGAGGTCCTTGAGACAGAGTCCTTGCAGCCATTGATTTAAAAAAAGGATGTTAGGCGGGGCGCGGCTACCTGACAATGGGAGCGGGATAGTATCGTTTATTTTTACTCGAAGTCGATTTCTTTGTTTGGACTTTGCCTCCGAGTCAGCCTTCTTTGGTGGAAAGCGGGTTCCTACGCCAAGCTCAGGGCGCATACGCACTTGTACATTCGAATGTCTTTCGGATTCTTATGGGTTGCAGTGTGCTAAAATTTCTCTACTAGTAGGATATTTCATTGGTAGAGATTTGTTTCATTTACACTTTGAAGCTTGGTTAGAGATGCCTATCTATGTCGACCCATGGCCCATTACAATTTGTAACTAGGCTCTGAACTCCACAGGCCAAAAATGAGAAAGGGTTATTTGGTTAAAGGTCCGTGGTACGAGACTCCGGGCTCTCCAGGGCTTCCCTTTGACCTGAACCAGTCTTTCTCATTCCCAGGTTTGTTTAAGCTTGGTGGGACTTGTATTACCTTAGGTCGTCTGTGTTTTTGACATGCCCTTCATTTCTAGAATTTTGTGTGTTTTAACATGTTCTTCTTTTCTGAAATTTTTGTGTAAGCGCAGTGAGCCCATTGGTTAATTTGGAGTGGAAAGGCTAGTGCAGGAGCGCATCCCGGATGGCTTCTAAAGATCCTTTGGGGGGCGCAATACGACGTCCTCTTATCATGAACTCCCGCGGGAATTAGGTGTCGCCACTCACACATGGATTCTCATCATCCTGGCTTGTTGCTTGATGAGGCTTGTTAAAGGCGAACACTTTACTCTTGCCGACCTCCACAAAGTCAATCCTAGGTAGCTCTGCTGCGAGATGCACTGAAACCTCAGTGAGATCGCTGAAGAGCCTTGGTTAACCCGTTTGGCCCGATCGTCGCCCTTGTAGAAATATGAGATTCACTGATCTACCCCCGGTGGCGAAGAAGAGAAGAAAGGCAAAAGGTTGGACGGTCGAGGTTGAGCCACATTTGGCCCAGAAAGCTTTGTGGATTAGGTGGATCCAATCTCAAGTGAATCGGCTGAGGAGAGGGAAGAATATGTTTGGCGCAGTTGCTAGATTTGCGTAGCGGTTACAATGGCCGCGAAGTGCTCGAAAGGAGACTACCTCGGCTTTGAGGGGACCAGGGCAATGACGACTGGCCCCATGCAGTTGGATCGAGAGGTTCGAGAGGCCGAAAGTGATGCGTGGACTCTCGGGAGCGATCCTGCCAGTGCTGCGTCGGCTTTGGGAGGCGCCTTTAGAAGTGTCCCCAGGGAGGCTTGTGCATCGCTAGAGGACAGGATTTCAGTCAGGGGCCTCTTGGCCCGTGAGTAGCATGCGTTGTGGGTGAGGCTCCTGCGCCCAGGAGCGGTAGTTATCTTGGTTGCTCTCCTATTAGGCGGGTTCAACCGCAATTGGCGGCCTCGAGTAGACGAGGGGGACCTGATGGGTTGGTCTTGAACACCAGGTCGAATCCGATGAAGTGGGATCACCCTCGGCCGAATGTATATCCGGATTGATACTTACGGTCGATCATCGACCGTTGGAACCCGCTTGATCGGAGGATGCTTACATTGGCGATATCACGGAGATCTACCCCACCAATCTTTGAATATCAATGGTGGCTCTCTCTGAAGAATATTCCATCCCCTTCCTCGACTACTTAGATAAAGATCCACATGACGTGTGGGAGCGAGCGAGATACATTAGCGACCATGGCAAGCGGGGCGGTACGGTATTTGGTATGTTGGAGACTTTAATTATTTGATTGTGAGTCTCACGCTGGCCAGTTTTCTTAACGCCTCTCTCCTTTCATAGGTTATCATTCTTTATCTAAGTTTATGGAGCAGCTAGCGTAGGGAGCTCCATCTCGGTTGGGCGATCTGAAGGCTACGACCGCTATGCTCGGTCGTTGCCCGAGAAACCTTTAGGCCTTTGGAAGATGGTTAGGTGAGACGAATTAGATCTAAGCACTGGGAATGGAAGGCCAAGGAGGGCATAGAGAGGATCGCGGATGCGAAAAAAAAAGAGGGATGAAGCTAAGGCAAAAGCTTAGGTCGCCCGACTGGTTGTTGTCCTGGCAGGTGAAGCGAAGGCACGGGTGGAGGAGGAGCTAGCTAGGGTTCGAGATGCCTTGACGGCTTTCGAAGGGGCCGGCGTGGGGCGGGTTGGGGTTGCTCCACTGGGGAGGGTTGACGGGACTTCCTTTTTGCTGAATGTCGGGGTGGTTGGGATGGAAGTGTCTTCTCTCTCGATCCCGACGGGTAGAGACGAGGAGGCCATGGAGGAGGACTCTTAGTAGTGCTGTGATCTCAGTCTTTGCAAATAGTTCACGGGTGTTAATGCGTTCAAACACAACATTTTGCTAAGAACGACAGACGTTCCAAAGCGGCATGCGGGCTCATTAGACTGCTCCCTCGAGTTCTTGTTGAATCCTGGAGTTTTGTGCATTGATAGCCATGGGGCAAGCGATAGCCTCAGGCGACTGAGCGAATGGTAGAGAAGGTAAGGATCCGAGAGGAGAGCTCTGTGCAGGGACTTTCATTTGGTTCATCTTAAAGTTCTCCCCTCCATTTTTTATTTTATGGCGGCCCACATTTGGTCGCCAAAACTTATATGTATTATTTTTTCGACGTTGTTGGCGTATTTATGAAATACAATTTTTTGTTTACTTATATCATTGATTCCTTGTATCTCACAACTCCCTCCACGAATCTTGACTAGGATAGTTTCTTTAGAGATATCAATGTTAAGTTTTTTAGGAGCTATAAGTTGGTAGGGTTTGCACTTTGTGGGTAAGCGGGCTCATTCTTGGGCCTTGCGCTAGCTGACAGTGTTTGAAGCCTTGATAGCGCTTAGGCGTAATGTGCCGTGGAGTTAGGAGCCCGTGGCCTTTTTTGAAGCTGCCCGACCAAGTATGGGGTCACATTTGGTCTTTTAAAGGGGTGCGGCGAATCTGTGACCCTGACTGGTCTTTTGAGAGATGTGATAGGCATATGAGCCACATCAGGGTGTGATATGGGGACTAATCAGGAGATTAGAGTAGAAAGGCCTATCTGAGAAATTAAGTTAGTGTACCTTTGAGGAAGTACTAATTGATAATATTCCTAGAATCGAATAAATGCTTTAAAGGAGACTTTGTGTTAAGTCATAAAGTTTTGTTCTGATAATAAGCTAACTTAAGATGCATGTGAACTACATCTAAACCTTGGTAAGCCATCAGTTGTCCATTATGCTAGTTGAAACACCTTCAGCTACATAGTGTGACCCCTTCCCGATTTAGTTTGGAACTTGCATTGTTAGATTGTGTGTTTGCAAAGACCCTCTTCTTAAGACAAGGTCTGAAACTTGGGAATGCCATGACTTCCGTGCATTATGTGGTTTGCCATTCTTTGTTGGTATGATGCCATACGTACAACCGCAGCTTCACGAAGTTCGTATACCATATCTAAATCTTTGGAAATGTCTTTAGTATTAGCCTTCTCAAGGATTCCCATTCGAAGCGTGGGCACCCCAATTTCTGTAGGAATTATGGCCTCCATCCCATAGGTGAGGGCAAACGGGGAGGCTCTAGTCAGCTTCAGGCTAGTTGTTTTATAGGCCTAAAGAACTCATGGTAACTCGTCTACCCATTTTCCTTTAGCCGAATGTAATCATTTTTTCAAAGCCGTTAAGAGAGTTTTGTTGGATGCTTCTGCCTACCCATTGCTCTGCGGGTACTATGGGGTTGAATACAAGTTTTTGATTTTCAACTCATGGAAATTTTTTTTGAATATTTTGTTGTCAAACTATGGCCCATTGTTAGTTACAATTAACTGAGGTATTTAGAATCAGCAAACTATATTCTTCCAAACAAATTGAAGGACTTCTTTATCTTTGATGGAGGTGAATGCTTCATCTTCTATCCATTTTCTGAAATAGTTAGTGGCCACTAATAATAATTTTTTTTGAGTTGTGGCGGTAGGCAGCGGTCCAACTATATCGATCCCCTATTGAGCGAAGGGCCAGGGGCTTGTGATGGTGGTTAGATCTTGAGCCGACGTCCTTAAGATGGAGGCTTGTTGTTGGCAGCGGTCACACTTCCTGACGTAGGCGGTTGCATCTGCTCTCATGGTTGACCAATAATAACCTTGCGTATGGGCCCTATGAGCTAAAAGTTCTACCGCTTGGATGGTTTTCGTATGTTCCTTCATAGTGTTTTGCAAATACATACCGCCCCTACTGACTGGTGAGACACTTGAGATACGGCTCGTCTAGAGACCATTTATATAATTGTCCATTCACAAGGGAAAATCTAGCCACCTGGACTTGAATCTTGTGGGCTTCAATCCTATTATCTAGCAATTCTCCTGAGCTCAAATAGAGCACTATTGGAGTCATCCAAGAAGAACAGGTTTCATCTATTCCATTTATCTGGTTGGTAGTAATTGGTGATGGCGGTTGGAGATAGACGGGGAGGAATATCGTTTCTTGTATTGGGAGAGATGCAGCTATTGCTGCCAACACATCTACCTTTTCATTTGAATCCCTCGGGATATGCTCAAGCTTCCAATCTACAAAACTCTCTAGTTGTTGCTTGACCAGACTTGCATACCTGACCATGCGTTGGTCTTGCGTTTCGTATTCTCCATTTACCTTTCCCACTACTAGTTGAGAGTCACTGCGTATGATGAGTTTTCAGAGGATACAGACTTTGCAAGGTTGATTCCGACTAGGATTGCTTCATATTCAGTCTCATTATTAGACGCGGGGAAGTATAGCAGTAAGGCATGTTCTATACTTTCCCTAATTGGGGCTTTGAGTTGTAAACCAACTCCAGCTCCCATTTGGCGAGTAGCGCTGTCCACATGAGGGATCCACTAGCCAACGCCAATTGGCCACATCTGTCGGGTAGCTCGCTAAAATTCTTCCACACCGTCCTTTCACGTGCTAACTGAGGCTTATACCGACAATCGACCACTTAATTTAATCGCCCATCGGGCCATCCTTCTTGATAGGTCAGGCTTGTGTATAGTGCTTCGCAAAGGGAGATTGGTCAACACAACGATAGGGTGCACCTGGAAGTAAGGACGAAGCTTCTTAGTTGCCACACGGAGGGCCATTATTGCTTGTTCGAGATGGGTATACCGAGTTTATGCTCCAGATAGAGATTTTCTTACGAAGAATATTGGCTTATAAAATGATTTCACCTTCTTTGAACGTAGCGCACTCCTATTTCGAGGCTTGTGACACCGCCAAAGATGAGTGTATCGTCGCCCTAGGCTGCCCAGAATCATTGCTCAAAAGATATCAAGCCATCGCAATGCCTACGCATTCCGTATCTCTAGTCGAATCTTACTCTCTAGAGCATAAAAAATGGTTTTAATTGGTTTGTGAAATGGGATATGAGCCGCCCCGAGAGCCGCCGCCATTAGTCTGCATCATTTCTGAGAGATGTGAGTTTAAGAAACAATTATAGCCAGTTGAATATGATTGACCTCTATCCCTCTATAGGTCCACCATAAAGCCTAAAAACTTGCCCGAATTGACCGAAATCCATTACTTCTAAAGGAGGAGTTATTTGCACTTTCGTAATAGCTCAAAGGCTTCTTGTAGATGGCTGGTTTGGTCAAAGCGTTCTTTGGATTTCACAAGCATATCATCGATATAGACCTCCATAGTTTTGCTTAATAGTGGTCGAAAAATCTTAGTCACCAACCTCTGATAAGTTGCCTCGACATTTTTCAAACCAAAAGGCATCATCTTGTAACAAAGATAATCTATGAGGTGTAATGAAGGTCGCTTTTTACGCCGTTTAGTGCACGGGAACCTCGATGATACCTGTAGAAAGCGTCCTGAACGACAAGGTTCCATGCCCGCGACATCAGCTTTGGTTTATACGGACAAGGAAGCCATCTGGGCATGTTTCTCGTTGAGGTCAAGGTAATCTGCTACATAATACTTTCCACTTTCCTCATTGATTCACTACCACGCTAGCCATTCGGGCAATTTTAATTTCCTCCCATGAAACCCGCTCTCAATAGGTTGTCTACCTATCTCTGAATGGATCCGATATGACCGGGTGGAAACGCCTCATTTTCTGTCTTACCGTTCTGGCCGTGGGGATAATATTTAGTTCATGAGAGGCCACCGACGGGTTAATACCAACCATATTTGAGTGGCTTCAGGAGAATATATCTATGTTATTCAGCAGCATGAGTTGTAACTGCTCTATTTCTTCATTGGACAAGAGAGAACTGATGTAAGTGAACCTTTCTGGCCTGTCCAACGTTTCTTTTTCCAGGGGATCCACAACCAATGGATCCTTCTCTTCCGCCCTGATCTGGGTGGCGAACTGTGATTGCTACGCAGAGGTTTGATCTTCAAGAGGATGTCTTTCAAAGCTTTTCTCCCCTTTCTATTCCCACGCAGATAGTTGATAACATTGCCGTGCAGCCAACTGATTGCTTAAAAGGTCAACCTCGCTCTAACGCACAAATAGCTTGGACCGTCTCGTAGGTTGAAGTGGATAACTTTCATCATACTGTGCTCGCCCATTACTCGCTAGTGCCCCAAGTCTTCGGCAATTGATAACAAAAATTACTGAGTGATCGACTCAACTTTTATTGGGAACGCGACATCTCCTAGAGTTACGGTAGTTAGCCCACTAAAAAAAGAGAGGATTCGCCCAATTAAGTTCACCATGCCTAAGGAAAGCTTCATCTGCTTGAAGGTTGGTAGTTGCAACAAGTCCGCCACATTGCCAGGATCTACCAATACCCTGTGCACATCAAAACCGTTAATACAAAGGGTAAGTATCAGTGCATCATAGTGGGGTACAATAATCCTGTTTGGGTTGACATGAGGAAAGGATATGGGACCATTTATTGGCTTGGTTTCTTCTTGTCTGCCTTCCGCGTGAATAACATTTACATTGGCTTTAACTATGGTAGCTCTCAAGTGCCTCCTTTGTTGGTGCTTCGACTGACACTGGTCGTTAGACGGTTCGCCCAGTATATTGTCTATGAAGGGTTTGGATTCTAACAGGACTGACGTGCCGGCTGTGACTCTGTCCTAGCTTGCCCTAATTCCACCCCATGGTCGGGTTCTATGATATACCTCCTTAGGTGTCTCGCTTTGATTAGCTTCTCCACCAAGAACTTTGTCGACACCTGTCGATCTCATGCCCATGATCTCTATGATAATTGCATCACAAGGATTTGTTTCTTTGGGAGGGATCTGTTTGGATTGGTGTAGGCCATTTAAACTCTAGCAAGTCGCGAATGATAGGTAATAGTAAGAGATGTTTAGAGGGGTGAATCGTTGAGCTCTTCTTCTTTACGACCGATCACTCTGACCGCTGGGTCTATGCTCCGCCTTCCTTGGATTCTTGACTGACTCTTTCTCGTGCGGCTTATTTCCCTCGACCGGCTATTTTGTAATCAGGCGCCCGGGTTGTCGCATCTGATGGTTGTCCTCCGTATTATATCTTATCACCGCTTGTATAATTCTTCCATTATTGTTGGCGGATCTAAAGATAGTGACTGGAAAAAAGGAGTAGATGGCCCAAAGCTTTTCCTAAAGTTTTGTAGGACTGCATCCATGTTATAAGACTCTATTTGCTGGAAGGCTTGCTCGAGCCTCCTTATGAAGTCTCGAATAAACTTTTCTTTCTTCTTGAGAATAGTCTGTAAGGAGCTGATGTTCCTATTTTGTCGCACTGAACAAAGATACTGTGATACGAACACCTCCCATAGTTCATTGAACGAGTTTATTAAGTTGCGTGGGAGCTTGTGAAACCAGGCTAACCTGTGCCTCGCAAATTCAGCTCTAGAATACTTACACAGCTCTGTCAGTCCAAAGGTTTAGTATCATCGCCAGTTATAAAGGGAGCATAAGGATCGTAAGGGTTAGCAAATCCATTGAATGTGGAGAAAGCTAGTATGACAAACCCGCGAGAAGGCTCATAGTCAAGAATGTGTTGCCCTCAGGGCGTAGAGAGCATGTCATCAAGTCTGCGAATCAGAGCTGCAGGCGGCATGTGGAACGTTGGCCTTGTACCAAAGGCGCTGCTGACATCGGCGAGACAAGGCCACTGGCAATACAAGTGGCATCGCACCTTTAGTAATACCTGAAGCGTCCCTAGGGCCTGAACCGACCGTTCAGCCCGCCGCTCTCTCTTCTCGCCCGCGGATGCGCCACTAATGGCATCACTGAAAGCAGGGTGATGTGAAGGCCTCTTGGGTGATTTAGCCTTTGTGCTCCCTCGAGCATCCTTTGTCGATAAGAGACTCAAAGATGGGGAATTGCCTGAGGACAACTCATCATCTCTTAGGATATCAACATTGTCAAGAACAGTGGGCTCCTTCCCTTTATCAGGAGCGGTCGGGAAGCAATACGACCGCTATCTCATGGCCATCTTTCCAAGATTGCTTTTCTATCCCGGCCTACAAATGGTCATTCTCCCATCAAGTAGTGTTCCCATGCAATTCAGCCTCCTTTATCTGCCTTGCTTGCTCCTCCATTTTCCTCTCCATGTCTAGAAGCTAATGGAGGAATTAGTCCTCTAGCGATTGGATCACCGGATTGGTTGACATTGTGGCTGCCTTAAATGAATCAGACATGGAAGGGAGAATCGACAGAGATCTAGGTGATGAAGGGCTACTAGATAATCGTTGGAACCAAGCCCTTGCAGTCTGTAGACGAGACTTTCTATTTGATTCCCATAGACGGTGCCAATTGTTGTTACCTTAATCATCGGAGAGGTGGTTGGTACACCGCCGCTGGATCACCTTTTTTGCAGGTTCACATTGCGTTGCTGATGCTCGGAGGATCCGACGATCAAGGTAACAATAGGGGGTTCGCCCTCGTGGTACGGTACAGTACGGTATATTTAGGGTATAGGGGCATTTTTGTACTTTGGTCATCTCTAAGGTTATTATAAATACCCTCCTATATAACCCTATTTGGATATAGTGAAAAGTTTAAGCCACCGTTCCCGTTGATGTATGCACACTGCCGAAACACGTATAATCTGTGTGTATTCTTCTTGTTTTTCTTCTCTGATTCTTATCACCATTCCTGCATGATTCTCAACACGTGTTCTCTTTGTTTTCCTTGTTCTCCATGTTCCTGTTTTTGAAAATTGTTCTTGAGAATAATTTTTGAAAACACAAAGAACACCAAAAAGGTGTTCTTTGAAAACTCTTCTTTGTTCATTAAATTTAGTGTTTTTGTGTTTTTATGTCTTTTAGAAAAAGAAAAAAAAACTGGAAACTAAACATGTTTTCCCAATTTTTCTTGTTATTCTTGTTTTTGAGAGCAAAAACAGTTTTCAAAGACTAATTCTCCCTTATTAAGGATTTATGTTTTTGAGACGTATCAGATTCGGATACTGGGATATCCGTGGATAAATATATTTTTTGTATCATCCATAACGAACTTCCCATATGCGGTAGGATGGCTTACTGGGGAACTTGGGATCTAGACAGGGTTTAAAACTGTGATGCCCCAAATCTCGGGGGTTTTTTTTTTTTGGGTCCCACTAGACTAGAAACTAAAATTTAGGAAACCTCTTGTGAACAGTGTCCATGAACATTGTTCCATGAACAGTGGCTCAAACAGTGCACAACATAGTGTACCATTGGCTACCGACAAGTCTGACAAACACATCCGTTCTCATATGTTCGATAAGGAAACCACAAACTAAGTTCAAACCCCACGCGACAATGTAATACTTTGTCACGAACAGAAAAACTCGGCCTTCACTAAACTCTGTCGCGACACAAAAGTTCTTTGTCACGACAAGAAAATCCTTGCCAAGGCCAAACCTGTCGTAACACACTACGACACTTAACCTTTTGTCTTGGCCGTCTCGGTCACGTCCTGGAAACCTTTGTCGCGACATAGTCACGACAGAGAACTAAAACCCCTGTCGTAACAAGGCAAGCCATGTTGTGACAGTTTCCATTACTTAAACTTTAGACCCATGTCGCAACACATAAATCTTTATCGGGACACAGAACCAGCGAACTCTGTTGCGACCTAAATCGGCAGTTGCCTCTCTTGGCATTTCCTACGCCTCCAGCTCCTTCCCAAGGCACTCTAAACTATCACAATGGCACTCTAAACTATCACAATGGCCTCAGAATTATAAAAAAAACAACATAAAAATATGGGAAAAACCTGTTAAAATATATTAACAATTCAAAATGAGTTAATTTACAACTCTTTTCTTTTTACATAACATAAAACTGGATATCTGTCCAGAATTTCTACCGAGTACAGAATAAGACTTATTTAGCCTTCCTTGCCACTAAGGCCTCATATGAGTTCCATCTCTTGGTAAGCCTCCAGCGCCTAAAAATAGTATCCTACGACAGGGTGAGCAATGCCCAGTAGATGAATTCTCCTACAAGGGCTACTCCCCACCTAAGTGTACATGCAATGACAAACATACACATCCACACACATTCAAGTAAAAGCATGCACGTTTCTACATGAATGTCTACATGCCATACCCCATGCCTCAAGTCCTCACCGACTCCCTCACACATGCACTTGCCATGTATAAAAAAAAAACTATTTTCAAAACAAAAGATTTTTGTTTTTGAAAACTCATTGGTCAATCTCCGATATCAAAATTTATTGGTCAACCCTCCGATATAATTTAGTTGACATAATTAATAATATTTACAACTTCAATATAATTTATTGGACATACTCCGATTAATATTTTGTTGGGCAACCCTTGGATATAATTTAGTGGACATACTCCGAATAATATTTTGTTAGACAACCCTCTGATGCAATTTATTCGAAAATCATGTCATGCACTCACACCTAATACTCTACGGTGTCCCCGTGTATATAAAATGCTACATGCCAATTCATGTTAATATATCATGCAAGCATATCATAACATAATTTACACACAACCAACATGTAATTCAATTTTTTTAGCAACGATACGCAAAAAGAGTACACATGGACCGAAAACAGTCGACAAATCAGTATGGGGCCTGCCTAAAACAGTCTTAAAAATTCAGTTTCGGACTGCCCGAAAATAGTCTGCAAATTCAGTCCCGGACTGTCCAAAACAGTCCCGAAAATCACAGCATTCAATCCCAAAATTTTGGGACTGAAATGCACGGCCATTCACGGCCCCAAACACCTCATGCCATTTGAGTGGCTCTTAGACCAAGAATAAAATCGAGTATGAGAAAAACCCTACCTCTCGGAGTTTGGCTAAACCCAATGATTTTGGTACCCATGCGTAGCTCTCGTTGCATGGACCAACTTTGCCTCTTTCTCCGACTAGAATCGACGGTCTGATCGTCGGGAATTCTAGAGAGAAGTTGGAGGTTCTCACTCATATTCTCTTCTCCCTTCTTTTCCTTTCTTTTTTTTTCTTTTCCCTCACTCCATCGGATTTTCTCCAACATGCTCAAGTGGGAAGTCACCTCCTTGCCACATGTGTAACACCCCGTCCCGAGAGAGTGTACAGTACATGATACTGTAGGGGCGTATAAGAGCACCAATTGTCACATAGTAGTATTTTGGAGATTAAAGTAGGAAATGAAAGTTTATGGAACCCGAATTGGTATTAAAACAAGGGTACAATTGTCATTTAGCAAAAGGATTATGAAGATTATTAAGTGTAGAGATGGGCCATAATACAAATTTCATAAGTTACAATTGCAAAATTGAAAGATGAGGGTTATTTGAAAATTAAAGGAAATGTTAAAATAATAAAAGGAGAAAAACAAAAGCCAAACATTCATTTGGTCTTCAAAAGGCTGGGTTCAATGTGAGAGGGGAGAGAAAGGAAAAGGGAGAAAAGGAGAGAAAGGAGAGGGAAAGAAGAGAGAAAGGGAAGAAAATGGTGGAGCAAGGTGGGAGATGTGATTTTTCTTTCTCCTTCAAGTTTCCAAGTGCTCTCTACAAGTGGTAGCAAGGGAGAGGAGCCAAAGGAAACCAAGAACAAGTAAGTTTTAATGGTGGTGCCAGGTTTGATGTTTTTCATGTCTAATGTCTTGGAATTTCTTGGTATGGATGTTAAAATTGGTATTTAAGGTTTAATGGTGCTGATTTTGATATCAATTGAGAAGGAAATGGATTAGGTTAGGGTTTTGAAAAAAGAAAGTGAGGGAATTGTTAGGATTTGATAGAATTGTGTGTGATATGTCAGAATTGGGTATAAGGCATCAGATTAGTGTTTAGAGTGAAAAATGCCTAGGGAGGGCACATTTCGTGAGTGGGACCCACCCGAAGGCACCCGGTTACGAAGGGTGGACCCCACAAGGGGCCACTAAAGGCGCTTATTAGGGATCGATTTCAGATCACACTTGATGGGTACCTTCTTTCATCATAGATATTCTTTCAGGCCTTCACGAGCTGCTCTTCCTCAGAGACCTGTTCATCGGGAAGTATCTTTCGTACCAACTGAGCTAGTGCTCAGCTTGGCACTGCATGCTTCCCATCGACTAAAGACCCCAGTCCCGGTTCAATCTCTCGGGAGCGAAAGGAACCTCGGGAATCCAGGATATCCTATGAGTGAGCTTCCACCTGAAGGGTACCCATGAGGTGGTCACGAAGGGTGGGGGTCTCACAACATGTCACCTCTCCATTGGCTCCCTTTCTCTAACCTTATCCTCTTATCCAAATATTTGGATTTCCCTCATCTAAGGGCTTGACACATGGTCATCCCTTAGACTTTCTCCTTGTTTTGACTTTTCCTCACTGATTGAAACATGGCTTAATGTGAGCCATTCAACCATGTGTGTCATGTGTCACTTGTTACACCCGAAACCTCGAAAAACGTGAAATTCCGACTATCTCAAAATTCGACGAAATTCGACTAGGTAACTAGATTTCCCGAGATGATTCCAACGGTGAAGTCCGTTTTTGTCCGAGATCTAGAAAAATTCCAGGTTTTCAACTAATATTACCGTTTTACTATTTTTCCAAAAAAATTGAATTTTTCTCGGGTTTTACTTTCTTCTCCCCTTAAAAGAATTTCGTCCCAAAATTCCACACACATACACATCGAATCGCATTCATATGCAACCATACACAACCACATGCAAACTAGTCATTTCTTTACCAAACGACTAAACCACGTACCTTCATCCTTAAACAAGAAAGGATAGGTGGCCTGCATTGTGTCATCGCGCTTCCATGTTGCCTCCTCTACTCCTCGGTGTTGCCATAACACCTTCACTAGCCTCACGGGCTCCTAAGGCCGCAAAACCCATCCTGCTATCCATACGCGCATTGGTCCCTCCTGCTGTCTCATGTATCCATTAATAATCTTCTCCTTAATTCCACCACATGAGCCGATCCGGGAGTACTTGAAGCATGGAGACGTGAAACACCTCATGGAAAACTTACAAACTCGACGGTAATGCCAACCGGTACGCAATTGTTCCCACCATCTCAAGTATTTCGAAGGGCCCGATATACCTCGGCGACATCTTCCCTCGTTTGTCAAACCTAACAACTCATCTCTTAGGCATCACCTTTAAGAAGACGTGATCACCCACCTCGAACTCTAGAGGTCGACGCCGTCTGTCAGCGTAGCTCTTTTGTTGACTCTGAGTTGTGAGAAGACACTTCCGTATAAGAACTACTTTCTCAGAGGTGTTTCTAATCAGATCTGGACCAGTGATGGAGCTCTCTCCCACCTCTGTCAAACAAATCGGTGATCGACATGGCCTCCCATACAAAGCCTCATAGGGTGTCATCCGTATACTCGCCTAATAACTGTTGTTGTAAGCGAATTCCACTAAGGGTAAGTGCTCCTTCTAGCTACCCTTATGATCTAGGACACATGCTCGTAGCATGTCCTCTAAAATATGTATGGTCCTCTCCGACTGACCATTTGTCGGTGGATGAAACGCCATGCTTATCGTCGATTAATGTCCCATAGCCCGCTTTAAAACTCTTCAAAAGTGTGCCGTAAACTGGGATCTGTCAGATACAATGAGGCCCGACCTCCATGCAACCTGGGTGAGTCTCACGAATATGGCCCTGCGTGAGAATTCCTCAAGTGTGAAGGTCATCTGCACCGCTAGAAAATGTGCCGACTTAATGAGCTAGTCCACTTTCACCCATACGGAATCATGCCTCTGCGGTGTCCGTGGCAAGTAGGTCACAAAATCCATCGTGACGTGCTCCCACTTCCACTCAACTACCTCTAATGGCTGGAGTAGCCCTGTTGGTTTTTGTTGCTCAGCCTTTACCGGCGGCGAGAGCTTTTAAGCGGAACAAATCTCAACGTGTTGCTTCATCCTCCGGTATCTTGGCGGCGAAATCCGATACATCTTCATGCTACCGGATGCCTGACAAATCGAGGAAGTAGTGGAACTCTGAGGATCTCACTCTCGGATCTATCGATTGGGGAACCTGACGCATCCACCCATCACAGCTACCATCTGTGGATGACCACAGACCGTCGCACTCGTTCTGATGCATACTGGTCACGGTGGACAATATCTCGTCTGCCCTAGGACTCAATCACCCTACTCAATAGGGATGGTGTAGCCACTAGACTCCCCAAGGTACCCTAAGCCTACTCACTGTACTACAGCCTAAACTGTCCCACAGTCTCGAGCATCTTCCACTCCTGGGAAGCTATACTAGCCAGTACTCCCCATGACTTTCTAATGAGTGCATCAACCACCACATTTGCCTTACTAGGATAGTAGTGCAAAGTGAAGTCATAATCCTCTAGAAACTCCATCCACCTGTGTTGCCTCATGTGGAGGTCCCGCTGTGTGAAAATATACCTCAGACTCTTGGGGTCTGAAAACACCTCAAACTATTCACCGTATAGGTCATGGTGCCAAATCTTCAAGGCAAAGACTATGACCGCCAACTCCATGCCAAGGCTGATGTGGAGGTAATTCCGGCTCATGATTCTTCAAGCTAGGAATCGTAGCTACTACATTACCCGGAGCGCATCAAAAGCATCCCGGTCAATCGCCCGGGGGCATCACAATACACTATGTACCTCTTTGCCCCATCTTGAACTATCGAATAGGAGCCGAGAAGGAGCCTCCTTTTTCAATCCAGGGGTACCTTTTTCTCACATAGGTGTTCCACTGAGACTTGACCTCCTTAAGATTGATCTCGTCATAGGTGTTATAATAGGAAGGGAGCTCCTCGATGAATCTCTACTTATTTTGCCAATCGAAAGCTGCGTATCTCGAAGGCCGACCCGGCCTCTCCCAGCATATGACCTTAACCTTCCTCGGGGTCCACTAACACATTTGAAGGCGGCACTACGTGCCCAGAATCTCACCTCGGTAAGCCAAAATTCAGATTGTTTGAACTTACGCCTAGCAAGCGTGAGTCTCTAATCGTAGAAACGACGATCAAATGATGTATCTCCTCCTCGGTGGAGTAGATCAAAATCTTAGACTTGGGCTTCCCCAACAACCTGATCAAAATAGGGTTGGAATACCTAGCCATGAGATCCATGAATGCCGTTAGCGCGTCGTCAGTGAAAGGCATCACCGTGAACTCGAAATTGCCATTTCTAGCGTCCTAGCGTCTTTTTAGGATATACGCGCCTCCCTAACTCGAGTTGATGATGAGAGCGCCGATGCGAGGTCTATCTTGAAGTAGACTGTAGCCCCTCTCGGTGCGATCAAATAAGTCATCAATCCTCGGTAATGAATCACAAGTTATGATGGCAATCATTCAGGCGTCGGTAGTCATTACACAGTTGAAGGGTCTTGTCATTCTTCTTATTGAAGACGAAGCCCAGGAGCGCCATGGTAAAGTGCTTTCGGTCTAATGAAACCCTTGTCCAACAATTTTACGTATCACGGACCTTGAGTTCTTACAGCACCCGGTGCAATATGCGGGGTCACTTAGAAATGCGTGACGTACGGGGTGTAACTCAATACTCCAGAAATGCATCCCTCTGCGGAGGTAATCCGTAACCTCAGAAAAAATCATCCTCGTACTCGCAAACTACAGAAATGGATCAAATCTTGGCAGCCCTCACCTCGTCCTCCAAGGTAAGGCTTGCTAACCAACCCATCAACTGCTCATTCCATCTGGACTCGTACATGGTTTGGGGTAAAGCATCATGATTGTCCCCTAAAAGCCAACCACGAGAATCTTATCCTGTGTGTGGCGATGTTAACTCTCTATGTTCATAATGTGTGACTCGATGTCTTGTCGACGGTTCATCAAGGTGGCACATCAAATTCTGACATGTCTATGACCCTCAGGTCCACAGTGAGTAGAATCCCGGAGATATCTAACTCGCAACCCCGACATATCAGATCCACACTCAACCTAGTTCCTAGGGGAGAGCTTACGTACAGCGTATTTTCCAAGGTTTCAACCTCTAAGTCCAATTCTCTCACACATGATGCCGCGATGAATGAATGCAATGCACCAGAATCAAACAATATCCTTGCCCATAGGCGAGATAGTAGAAACATACCCTATATAACTGATTGATCCGTTGGCTCAGTCGGTGGTACAATAGCGTAGATACATCCTTGGTTCCTTGATGTCTACGCGTGAATACAATCTCGACCTCGACCCATACCTTGGCCTCTGCGGCGCATGCATGCGATAGAAGGTGCTTGTGCGGCGCACCACAGGATTGATACTAGTTCCTTTGGCCCTTTTCACGGTAAGAGGAACATCTTTGTGTCACAATACACGTCCACGATGGCCCGGGATTTGAGGTGTCCCATGGCCACACAAGGACCACTGCATAGTGGGCAATCTCGTCTCATGTCTGGTGATGTGAGTGGAAACATATTAATCATGTCGGTCTTGACGCTAGAACCTTGATATTGCCTTGGCCCTGTCCTTGAAACCCTCGTGAACTAGAAGCCTTCGGCTTCTTTCCCTAACTAGAAGAAAGTTGATCCTCCTCGCCTCTTGCCTTTAGCACCGTCTTGGATGTAGGTGCATCTTGTCTCTCTCTATGGCCATAGTCGTCCTGACCATAAAGTTCATGTCTTGTAGGAGGAATCCTATAATCTTATCTCGGATGGACAAATTTAGACCATCCTCAAACTTCCTCACTTTGGCCATGCCACATAATCGTCGACAAAAGCGGGCACAGCTACGTGAACTTAGCCACATACCATCACTTGATCATCGTTCCTTGGCACCAACTCTAAAGACTCGGGCCTTTATGTCTAGCAGTGTGGCAGGAAGTACTACTCAAAGAGCTCATGGAACTCTGCCCAAGTCATTGCCTTTAAGTACCTCGAGGTCTTAATTCAATCCCACCATACTTGGGATTCACCCTCTAGCTGGAATGTGGCTAGCCTGATCCTCATAGCATTGGAGGTAATCTCAAAAGCCTCCAAAATCATCTCAATCTGTCGGAACCAATGGTCGGCCACCATCGGATCCCCTTCTCCCGTGAATGTCGGAGGATGATGTGCCTTAAACCTCTGGAGGTGATGTAAGACCCGAGAAATTCCAATTTTTGGAAAAAGGGCAAAATCGTAATTACGGTTACAAAATTGTAATTTCGGTTAAAAATCCGAAGTATTCTCTAGTTCGGATGAAAAAATAGTTCCTGAATTTGGAATGTTAAAAATCTGGCTAGCACGTAAAATTTCGTAAATTTGAGACGATCGGGGTGCTTGATTTTGAGGCATCGTGGTTCGGTGCGTAAGCGATTTTCGATGCGACGAAAGTCATATAACACGTACTCATGTGCCATAAGTGGCATGAGTAGAGAAAGTATGAAAATGGATGGCTAAGATAGTGCCGAATGTCAAAACTGGGAAAAGAAGGACATAAATGTCATTTTTGGAAAAGTTTAAGTTAGTAAAAGACAAAAACTACGATGTATCTCACTCATATGAAATGAGAGCAAAACGTAAGAGAGCAGAAATTAGATGCAGTAGGCTAACAATGGCGTTTTTAGAGAGAGATTACCTGACTTCTCTCTAAAATATCGCGCGATCCGACTATCGGCAATCTTAGAGACAATGGGGAAGCTACTCTCGGACGCTCACAGCGTGGACACTTTTGAATTTGAGAATTTTGACAAACTCCGTGAGGTACAGGGATTTCTCCTACTTGGGTTTTACACTTTATTTAGTGTTTTACAACCGTATTTCCGGTTGGTTTGAGGCCTTGAGCGACCATTTGGTCTGAAAACTTGGGTTATTAGAGAGTGTGAAAATTTTGAAATCCATTTTGTGATATCCATCACTAGGCATAGGGATATTAGGTTGATTAATTGTGTAATTTGTGAAATAAACATGCCTTGATTAAGGAATATGAGGCAGAAATGATGGTAAACGCCAGTTCTCAATGAGCCTTCATGAATCAGTTGACCGGAATAATGGCAGAGGTTTCTTGAGATAATGTTCTAAAGCTCTGTTTTATGTGAAACCATGCCCTGATCGGACGGACTTCGAGGCCACCGTTGCTGGTGTTTTGATCGACCGACTCATGAGCTGTTTGTTCAAATCGAATCGTGTTGCGACATGATTAATGTGATTGATTTTGATGAACCGCGCCTATTTATTCCACTCTTTGTGCGACATAGGCTTTCTATTGAATTAATGTGTCGCCTTGCCACGCATGTGGCGGAATATGGATGATGAGGAGTAGGAGCCGCCGGGAGTGATCGATGATCGATCTCGAGTGATAAACTAAATGGATCAGGGATAGTGAAATATGTCATCAATCATTGGGAGTTCAACCGTTCCGATATATCTCTGACGGGAAGTTGTCCTGACCGATAAACGCCAATAATTATCCGGGGACCGTGATATGAGAAATCGTCGAGGACTTCCGTCCGGTTAATCCGCGATTCGAACGATTCGTGGGACGATCTTGATTGACCGGACATTGACATTATGGGCGGATAACCATGGTGATCAAACTCTTGACGATGAAACTCGCACCATGAGGGTTTATTTTACGGGTGTGGCCGGGGGCGTGAGGGCGGAAGCTGTCTCTAAGGCGAGTTCAGAAAGAAGGATTAGCCGACTTGGTTGTTCAATACGTATCGTTAAGTGTCATTACCTTCAAAGCGATAAAGCTCAACTTGGACTCAAGGATCGTATCGAAGATGGATATATAACTCGCCTCCGTGTATTCCATGATATGGCCGGTTCTCAGAGCCTACAGTGTAGTTTGATCATGAACCGTGCGTTGAAGTATTGAACGATTATCGTTATTTAGAGGTAAGGCAAAGTACAGGGAAGAAAGCTGGGTTTCAGGAGGCTGGAGAAGAAAAAGGAGGGGAAAAGCATTGACAGGAAAGAAAAAAGAAACTTAAGAAAACTTAGAAGACACATTCCCCAAGAAGAAGGTGACAGAGTCGACTATATCATTGGAAGAGGAGGGGATTAGTCCAGCCGGGACCATGGGTTGAGGAGGTGACTTGGTATCGAGCCCTGGTATCAGCTGCCTGGACTGCGGTTGGGGCAAAACCATGTCTTGAGTTGCAGGAGCATCACCACGGTGAAGGACTTGGTATTAGGTTGGATAGCGGAGGATTGCTAAGTCGGGATAACAGGTTCCGCATGCCGTGTTTGGTATGTTGTGTGAATGATGGGTGACGTGTGAATGTTGATGAATCTTCTTATACCATGTTATGGGTTGCAAATGTGGTGTGCCAAATGATTCTTATGAGGAAGGAAGGAGAGGAGGGAGAGAAGAGAAGAGAGAGAGAGAGAAAAAAGAAGAAGAGAGAAAAAAAAAAAAAAAAGAAGAAAAAAGGAGGTGTTGACAGAGTGTGTTTAAATTCTGATTAATGATCGGAAGAATAAACTAAAAGAAATAAATTTTTAGAAATTTATTTGGCTTATTGGATAATAAAGAGTAAATTTTTTATATAAATTTAGGGTTGAACATAGGGTTAATTGAGTATTATATAAGGAGGCTTTTGAGGAAGTCTTGGACAATTTTCAGGAAATTTAATAGAGAAAAAATACTCTTATATATATACTCTGCTCTCTCTATACCATATCCATATATATATATATATATATATATATATCTTGGGTATATATATGTATATAAGAATTGGAGAAAAAAATTTTACAATGTAAAAGTGGAAAGAAGCGATAAAGAAAATAAATTTCACATACATTTATTTGGTTATGAGGAGGAGAAAATAATTTTCTAGATTTTACAAATGTAAAATTGAGAAAATGGAGTAAACTAATTTTTATAAATTTATTGAGTATTACGGAAAAAAAAAATAAAAAAAAAAAAATGGAATTCTTATATTTTTTATGTTTTTCCAATAGCATTGAAGAAATGAAAAGATAAAAAAAGGATAGTATTTTGTGTTTCCGTGAAAGGGGCTAGAATGGACGAGGAGGGATTTGGGCGCCTGAGGGCGCTAAAGCGGGCGGCACGGGCGCTGCAAGGCGCGCGCTGGCTTTGAAGCCAGCCTATTGCCATGGTACATGAACTTGGTGCACCTAGGCTGTTTTTTGGCCACGACTCGATCACTTATTCTTGAGTCAATTTTTTTTGGACATTGTTAGTAGGCAGGTTCATGAACTTGTTATCTCTAAAATTTTGAAAAAAAAAGTTTATTTTAAAAAAAAAATATAAAAATCAAAATAAAATTATAAGATACAAATTTACCGAAAAAATAATTTTCAAAAATGATATTTTGAAAATAAGAATTTTGTTGAAAACAATATTTTAAATACAGTGATTACCTTACATTACCTTAAATACGAGGACAATGTGTATCTTCTTGATTTATATGTATGATTAGTGTCTAGTACGCATTTACACGCTTTGAGATCGTGGTGATGCATGTTTTGTCTCTAAATAGTTTGGAGTTTTAAATTAAATGAAAATATATACCCAGTGCTGATGCTGTATGAATTAGGATTACATAATGGTTGTTGCGTAAGGAAATTACTATGGTGTGTCTGTTATGGGGAAAAAAGGGTGAATGCTAAGGTTAGGAACTATGACCTTAAGAGTTTGGATCTTGAAATAAGACAAAGCTTGAACTTTATTGGAATAAATGAATTAGTGATTGAATTCCGCCACTTAGGAATGAGCAGGTGTTCACGGTTCTGTGGAGTGTCAAGTAATTAATGTTGGCAGGTGTATTGCTGATGTAGACTGAGTAGGTAATGGATTCTTGTTGCCATTGGAAATATGTAGATGGCTGGTAGGATTGACGTGGGGGCGTCCAGTCTTGATCGGGCACCACCGATGTTGTTCAAAGCCCGGGCGGGCCTTTGTTGGGCATGGGGTATTGCGGCTATCACCACGAGGCTGGTATCGAGGGTGGTCGGGGAGGTCCTATTCTTAGCATCAGGAGGTTTGAAGGCATCATCCTCAGGCATTTGGGGAGGAGACCCCGATGGTGGCAGTGTTGGTTTGTGCGGATCGAAGGTGTTAGAGGCTATGGGTTACCTGACACTGCACCGGATTAGACTAGCTGTGTCCTGGCTAGAGGAATTGAGGCCCAAATATGATGGAAATGGGCCTGAGACCTCTAGAGACCTTGGGAGGAGCCTATGTATGTGAGTTCTCCCTACAAGGTTAGGGGCGAGAAATAAGGTATGATATGTCGGGGTTGCGAGGTTGGAGATCTTGGGGACTCTACTCCACGTTGGACGAGGATCATGGACATAGCGAGGGTTCGATGTCATCTGGGGATGGTTGGCCCGACGGCGACACGGTCGTTATCGATTGTGAGGCGTAGGAGGGTTACCGCCATCTGCGAGGCGGTACTCGTGATGTGTGACTAGTACCCCAGGACAAGCATGACATTTTACCGGGAGCAGTGTCTGAGTCCTAGGTGGCTCGAGAGCCGGTTAAGCGGGTTAGCTAGCAGAGCCTTACCCTAGAGGACGAGGAGAGGTCGGACTTGGATCTACCTGAGTAGTGTGCTGCCATGTGGATGTTTTTCCGGATGAGCTACCGGGTGCCTCCACAGAGGGTTGCTGGGCACCCGGTATCGGAGTTCGCTTTGGTACTTCACCCGTCTCTATGACTCCATGGGATGGCTGATTGATTCACGAGGGGAACTTCGGGAGTCGATGGGTTCTTGGATAAAGTTCATTAGTGACACTTCACCATGGGGCGCTCAGTTCTGTTTGCAGAAGAAGGACAAAACCGCCATTGTGCATTGAGTTACCGGCTGGCTTGATTGAACCAGGGTTACAATCGAGGAATCAATTACCCATTGCAGGGGATTAATGATTTGTTTGATGGAGTTAAGAGGAGTGCGAGGAGTCTATCAAGATTAGACCTTACGCCTTTGGATACCATCGGTGAGGGTTAGGGATACGAGATATCCCTAAGGCAGGTTGAATGGCGTTATGGGCACTTTGAGTTCACGGTGATGCCCTTTGGATTAGTAGTCGCCCGGCGACATTCGCCCGGATCTCATGCATCAGATATTTCAACCCTATTTAGATCGGTTTATGTGCGTAGTCTTCATGGATGACATCTTGATCTACTCGGTCAGTGGGAGCATGAGCTATCACTGAGGATTATTTCCACGGTTGTTGAGAGACCATCGGTATGTGAGAGTTGATAAGTGCGAGAGGGTTTTAGCTTCTGCGAGGTGAGATTTTTGGGAGACACGTAATTATCGGCATCGAGTATCGATCTCTAAACTGAAGAAAGGTAAGAATTTGTAATGAGTTAAGGAGGGTAGAATCTATCAAATCTTAGAAGATCATTAGTTTCTTAGGATTGGCTGGGTATAATAGGAGGTCGTGGTGGGAATTTGTCTGTCGGGCGAGGATCGTGGGATGCCCCCGCCTCTGGGACATTAGACTCATGGTTGAGACGACCCTAACCATAGAGAGAGATCGAGGATGCTCGAACACTTGGGATACGGATGTTGGTAGCTTCGGGGAGGATCGGCCCTTCTTCTAGTTCGGAGGCAGTTTTCAAAAAAGGAGAGGAGACTTCCCGCTACATGGGTTTGGGACTAGGGCCGGTTGGGCCGTGGGACGGGTTGCCTTGAGACCTTGAGGATCCCGGGGCTGGGGCAATATGATCCGGTTAAGTGAATAAGGAGGAAGTATATACGGTTCATTCCTCCACACCCTAGTGCGGTCGGTGATTTAGTTTCGGGGTGCTAAGCACTCCCAGCAGCCTGAGAATGGGTGACCCCGGAGTGTGGGTCGAGAAGTCAGGGCCTGGGATCGGAGTTGCGGCGGGCGTATTAGTGGACCTTAGGGTGGTAGAGCATATTGGTTTTTGATCTTCGAGCAGTGGATGGTTGAAACGGCCTCGGGTTGTTGTAATTGGGACAGCCAGCCGGGTTGTCTTGAGCAGGCCGGATTTGGGCTTGGGGGTTTAAACATTTTAAGGATTGTGATGATCGTTGATCTTAGATCAACTAATAAGCCGGGATGAGATCTCAGTGATTACGCTCATGTGGACTGAGATTAATCTTTGTATGTTCATGTCGTCGACTCGATAACTTCTGCTCGATGATCAGATTCGTGACATGCAGCCTTCGCTCTTGAAATGGGTTGAGGTACGTCACGTGCGTTGTGAAATCAATCGATAATCTAATTGAGAATCTGAGTTAAAGTGTAAAGAACTGGAGAAGATATCCCGAATTCTACGTGGCAGATGTGGGAAACAAAAGTGTGGCCCGAAGAGTTATGTGTCGAGGATGGCTTTACCACGGTCAGTTATCACGTAGACTTAGAGTTGGTGATAAGTCGGAAGTGATAACGATATTTGGATAACCGCTGGAAATTGCATTAGGTGTTGTTGAGCGTGAGGCTCGAGCACTTATGAAAATCTTGCGACGCATGTGTACTGGACTGGAGTTGGCGAGTCCGTGGTTATGTGATTGTGACCTTAGGAAGACGTCATCTGTTTCACACACAAAAGCAGGTTGTAGGGTTACGTTGTGTAGATTATGCAGTGTTGGGGTTCATTGCGACATGTGTTCACACAGGTCATAAGATTAGAGGCAATTTTTCCAGTGGTCCGCTGCTGCCAATAATTATCGGCGAGTCCCTCTGAATGCTTTCCCTTAACAAGGGGCACGCATTCATATGGGAGGCCATGTAGTCTTCGTGCCTCATTGGACTAAAAGAATTTGGGGAGAGGTTCCGTCAACGGTGATCTGTCGATCAGAGACACGCGCCTGAGAAAGGTGGCGTGATACTCTGTGAGTCTTCTCCGGCTCAGAAAATTGGCAGGAAAGAGCTATCTGATGTCCCGACGTCGATGCCAGTTCCGAGGTTGGGGATCACGTTTTGCTTGAAGGGTGATTCTGCCTAAGAGGAGTGATGGATTAAGTAAGCATATGGGAGAGCTATCGTAGGGTTTATTAGACCTTATGAGATCTCTGCGGGGAGGATAGGCACAATTTGTGCAGGTCAACTACCTCGGCATGACAGGTGTCCACGGGGTGTTTCCATCTCCATGCTCTGGGAGTATACTCGGATCCAGCTCTGTGGTGTTGGATTGGGGACCAGTTGAGGTTGACATTGATGGAGACCTTGAGAGAGGACCGGTGTGCATTTGGATAGCCGTGATGGGGTTTTGAAACTAAGACCGTGAAGGGCTAGTGAGGGTGTTATGGCGGCACTACTGGGAATTGAAGGAATTAACGGGAGGCGAGGACCGATCTTAGGCCACCTATCCCTTCTTGTTTAGGGATGAGAATGAGGTTTTTAGTTTTAATATTGAAGTAATGGGTTGTGCATGGTATAATCACGTTATATGCATGTGAGGTGAGGCCAATTTAATCGAATTTCGAGGAATTTCTTCAGGAGGAGGAGAAATGTAAGACAGAAATTCCAATTTTTGGAAAAGACTAAGTCGTAATTACAGGTTACAAGGTGTGTTTTTGGTTAAAAGTCGAAATTGTTCTACGGATCTCGGATGAAAAAATGGTTTTCTTGGTTGGGTCGTCTTGCTGATCTATACAACGTAAATTAGACAAGAATTAAGGCGTTGGGGTGGCATGTTTCCCGAGGCATAGCGGTTTCGGATCTGCGTAAAGCGATTCGATCTCGACGAGTCATATAACGTACTTTCATGTGCCATAGGGTGCGGTGAATCAAATATGAAAATGGACGAGATAGTGCCGAATAGCCGCCCAGGAAAGAAGGGACGCCAAATGTCATTTTTGGAAAGTTAGTTAGTAAAGACAAAGCTAGTGGCGCCATCTCCACTCATATGAAATGAGAGGGCAAGCGTAGAGAGCAGGGGTGTTAATTTGGCCCAGACATTTATCAATGGCGTTTTAGAGAGATTACGACTTCTCTAAAAATATCAGCGCGTCAGGCCGTCGGCGTCTTCGGGACCGGGAGGCTCTCGCGGGCGCTCACGTGTGGATGCGGGTTGAGGAGTTTGACAAACTCCGGGTGAGGTAGGGGTTTCTCTACTTGGGTTTTACACTGTTTTAGTGTTTTTCAATGTTTGGTTGGTTTGGGGCGCGAGACGACGTTTGATCGATCGAAAACTTGGGACCCAATTATGAAATTTTGAAGAATCATTTGTGCCGTTATACTTTCAAACATGGTGTTGGAGTTGATTAATTGTGTAATTTGTGAAATAAATCATGTGTGATTAGAATGAGGCGGAAATGGCCGTGAAACCGGGATTTACAAAGTGAACCTATGATTAGTGATTTTTAGGAGATAAGTAGCAGAAGTTATTCTGGGAATAGTGTTCACAAAATATATTTTTGTGTGAAAATGTGTTTAATTAAGTGATTCAAAGTCGAATTCTTTGCGTGTTTGATCGTGCTTGTAATTTAATTTTGATGTGAGTAAATGTATTATGGCTTTGATTGTGTGATTAATTTTATGTATAGACCATAATATATTCCTATATTTACATACTTGACATGAAGCTATAAACTAAATTGGCAGTAAAATTCGTATGCGCTGCAGGAGCACCCTAGGATGATAGGAGTGAGTGCATGAGGTGAGTCTAGAGTGAATGGTTTCGGAGGGTTGTCTAAAACTAAAAAAAAAAAAAATGATCGGAGGGTAGTCATAAACCAGCATCAAATAGGCCGGAGGCATTGTTGGCTATACATGGGGAGGGTAGTCCATAAATAATACTCATCGTGTTGGAGGCGCACGATTGATATATCATTGGAGGTTGTCCACAACAAATAACATAATAATTCGCCAGGAAACAGGCCAGTGTGAAGTCAGTGAGGACTGGGGCTGCAAGATGATCGATTAGACGATTCTGTAGGATCATACATTTGGTGTGTGTTTATTTTCTCCAGACGATACCACGCTGCAGGTGGTAGCGCGGGGTGTAGTTCGCGTGCCTGAGGCACGGTAACTCACTGTCGAGGATACTCTTTAGGTCACGGGGCGTCGGGGATGGCTGTCTGGGGGCTAGGTTGAAGAAGCCGGATTGTGGCTTTGGGTTATGATGTATTACAGCCTTATTTGAATTCTCTGTTTTACAACCTATGTGTTGTATAAAGTAAACTTTGAACTCGAACATGGTTGGATAGTTGGATATATATATACATTGTTATAGGTATTGGTTTATGAGCACAAAATTGTTGGTTTTGTCATATTTATTCTATTAATTTGAGACCAGGTTTATGCGGGTGTTGTATTTGGGTAGAGCTCATTACAAAGGAGACTGCAGATTTGCAGTAGGCGTCGGGCGGCGGCATCCGCCTATATTCCAGCAGGTTGGCGGGTAGTCAACGGACCCCGGGTTTAGGGCGTCTGGGTGATTTGACCCTCCCTTTAACTTCACTAGCTTGTGCAATTTTGATCAGCGCGATTTGCTCATAGCCTCCATGAAGGCCTGTGAGTGTTAGCGGGTGATGGTTGGCCCATCTTCCCGTAGACAACTCTCTAAATCACCTAAGAATACTGGAGCTTGCCATCTACACATGTCAAATGGAAAATTTGATTTCTTCCTCTTTGTTGCCTCTATGCCATGAGAACATCTATCATGCACGCCTGCCAGGGTGCTTGGCTTTGTGGGTGTCTGCTGACCGGGCGCCTATCCGTGCACCAGGGCTTTCATGCGTGCGCGGGCGGCTTTGACAGTGCATAAGGCTTGCTTTCGAGTCACCGCTATAGCGACGAGCGTCTACGCGCGATGCCTACGGCATCATGCGCACATCCCTTCCGTCTGTCCTTCAGTCGTGACATACCCCTGCACAACATCAATAAAAAACGAGCTCTATAGTGACATAAAGATATTTATTGCAATAGAAATTCCCTTTACCTGGCACTCGTAAGTAACTTAATTTCAGCGCCAGCAGCTTTTTGAAACCTCTCAATTTGACCTAACTATCGTGACATGAAAATATTATATTGTGACATAAACAGTTGTCTTGGCTAAACTGTAGCGACGCAAAATATTATCACGACACAAAACCCACGATTTGTCTTGGCCAAACTACATGCGACAAAGACCCTACGGGCTTTGCCAGCTTCATCGCGACATAAATGGCTCATCATGACATGAATTTACTGCGCTGCCATTCCCTCAGGCGACATAATTACTCCATGCGGCACGAGGTCTGCTGATCTAGGCCACGCTACATGGCTAGCAGAATGCCTTGTCACGACACCAAATCGAATCCTGCCAGCGACATGAAGTCTGCAGCGCCCAGCAAGAGCTGCAGCCCAGCTACTGGCCGCACGATACACTTATCGTGACGCGATCTCGGGGTGAAACGACCCAAAACCTCATCCAGTAACTTTAAACCGCATTTGCCGACCGCGAATTACTGTTCGGCGGCGACATGAGCGCCCGGCTAAATACGACACGAGACACAAAGCTCTTTAATGCCGGCCAGTCACTTGCGAGCCAAACTGCCATGACACACTACGACACTTAACCTATTGTCATGGACGTCTCGGTCACAACTGGAAGCTTCATCGACACTTGATCACTAGAGCTAGACTATGTAACAAGGCAGCTATGTGCGATAGTTTCCCATGACAAAAACACAAGACCATCATCTGACCACGAAAGGAATCCTGTCGCGACACGAGCATTGAACTGTCGGCGGGCAAAACCTTGACGATGTACTCTTAGCATTTCAGCCTCCGGCTCTTCCAGAGCATATACAAGCTATATCATAATAGCCTCAACATTATAAAAAAAAAAAGCTCAGCATGCAAGTGAAAGCTTTGTTAAATATATTAACAATTCAAAATGAGTATTATTCTAACTACTTTTCTTTGCATACTTGAGAAAACTTGTGCCTCACATCGGGTACCTCTTAGAGTCTGAATAGAGGCTTGTTTTGGCTTCCTTGCCCACTAAGGCCTCGGATGAGTTCCATCATGGCGAGGCCTCAGTATGAAAATATTATCCGACGGGGTGAGGCAGTACCCAGTAGATGCAATTCTCTCTGGGGGCTGCTCCCAGCCTAAGTGCACGCACACAATGGCAAACATACACATCCACACATTCAAGTAAGCATGCGATTTCTGCGAATGTTTGTGCCACTACCGTGCCTCGAGTCCTGCGGCTCTACACATGCACTTGCCATGTATAAAAAAAAAAAAAAACTATTTTCAAAACAGTTTTGTTTTGCAAAAACTCATATTCGTCCATCCGATATCGAATTGTTGGTGACCCTCCGATATAATTTAGTTGACATACTCTGAATAATATTTTGTTGGGAAACCCTTCGATATAATTTATTGGACATACTCTGAATAATATTTTGTTGGGCAACCCTCGGATATAATTTAGTGGACATACTCCGAATAATATTTTGCTAGATAACCCTTCGATGCAATTTATTAGTCATAATATGCACTCACACTAACCCACTCTCTGGTGTCCTCGTGCATATGAAATGTGACATGCCAATTCATGTTAATATATCATGCAAGCATACTTGCCTTTCCTCATGTTACACCTGACCAACATGTCATTCAATTTTTTTTTAGCGCTTAACCTGCAAAAAATAGTACACATAGATGAAAAGCAGAATTGACAAATCAGTCCCGGGGCGTCAAAACAGTCTCCTAAAAATTCGGTTAAGATGCCCAAAAATAGTAGCTAGAATTTGATCCCCGGACTATTCAAAGCAAATCCACGAAAATCACAGCATTCAGTCTCAAAATTTTGGGACTGAAATGAACGACCATTCACGGCCCCAAACACCTCATGCCATTTGAGTGGCTCTTAGACCAAGAATAAAACTAGTGAGGAGAAAAACACACCTTCTGAGTTTTGGCTGAAGCACTTATTTTGTTTTGCTGCTCTCATTCAAGTGGACCGACTTTGCCCTCTTGCTCAGACCAAGGAATCGAGTCGATGGGAAATTCTAGAGAAGTTTGAGGTTTCTTTACTCTCTTCTCTTCTCCTTTCTTTTCTTTTCTTCTTTTTCTTTCTTTTCCCTGCTCCCGGTTAGCCAACATGCTCAAGTGGGAAGTCCCCTCCTTGCCACATGTCACCTCTTCATTGGCTCCCTTTCTCTAACCTTATCCTCTTATCCAAATATTTGGATTTCCCTCATCTAAGGGTTTGACACATGGTCATCCCTTAGACTTTCTCCTTGTTTTGAATTTTCCTCACTAATCGACACATGGCTTAATGTGATCCATTCAACCGCTATTACACGTAATCACTTGCACCTAGTACCTCGAAAAGCGTAGAGTGATTTTGACTATTTAGATTCGACGGTGAAACCATTTGATAACTAGATTTTAGGAGCGATTCCAAAGGTGATCAGTTTTAGGTCGTCGAGATCTAGAAAAATTTCGGAGTTTCAAGCTGCGAAATTTACGTTTTACTCTTTCAAAAATTGAATTTTTCTCGGGTTTCTGAAAACTATAAATCTAGTTAGTTCCCACATATGGTTTCTTAGCTCGGTGTGGCAGAGCAGGGAGCGGGCGGCTGCATGATGAGGCTGGCGGCGGGGCTTGCGCGGCGGTGGGCCCTATTGGAGTGCCTTGAAAAATTGCGAGATGGGTTTGGTGTCAGTGTGGGTGTGACTCACAAGACTCAGGTATCACACAATTAATTTGAAGATCATACTGCTGGTGATGTTGGGGTTTGGTTCCCAGATATCTAATTTGAAACCTCCGAACTCTAGAGGTATATACAGGTGGTGAGCATTATGCGAAGGAACAGGCATCATGGGCTCAACTCGAGATCACTCAAGTGAGATCGTCGAGGAGGTCCTGTCGATGACTCTATTTTCTACATCTTGAAGTATCTATGCTTTGGAAATTGTCTCTGATCGGAAAGCGAGGTGAGAGGTCGCCTAACGACACTTAATAAGAATTTGATTTTCAACAGCTTAGAATCTTCACCACTGCCACTACTTCAAACACTTGAGGTAGTGGGTTTCAGATGAGATGCACCTGTTGGCTTGGCTGTGGAACCTCACCCTTCGTTTGTACTGCCTCCCATGTTTAAAGACAGCTCAATTCCTGCTGAGTTCCGCTTCCAATATGAAATAATATCCTTCCAAATATTTGAAGTCTGAGAGTATATGGATAAAGAGTTCTTTAGAAGTGAGTTGAGTGGTCCCCTAATATGTCTTCATTGAAACAGTAGTGAAGGAGATATTAAGTACCAGGAATCCAAAAGATGTTGAAATGGGGTCACATGGTCGTTATACCCCCGCGCGCTAGCTCTGTGCCTTATGACAAGACTTTCTCGTGTATACCCTTCAGTTCACTTGCCTTCTTGGTTTAATACCACACAAAGAGTCTTTTAGAAGGTCTGGGAGTTTAGGTCTTTGATAGGCCAAACAAGAACAAATGGTCAGATAGTGACTTATGCTTGATTGTGGATGGCTGAGATTTTAAACCAACATTAATCGCCGCAGTAAGGTCTGCCCTCCTCCGTTTGTCAGTGCGATGAGAACCCGGCCCTTTTGGGTTCATATCTTGAGATCTTTTATAGATTGCCTCAGCGTGAACATATTTCCTTTCAGACAATAATGTTTCTATCCAATGTGCGGTATGAAAGCATGAGAGCAATGAAGTGGCAGGAGCATGATAGGGGTCGCCTTGGAGGTATGAGGCAGAAGCATGAGAGAAGAGAGGTGGCCGAGGCCTTAGTGGAAAGGAAGGCTTGGGAGAGGATCATAGGGATGAGTGTGTGAGGAAATGAAGGGGACCATTTATATGGTTTAGATTGACGGATCTGTGTAACCCCAGATGATTAGCATTTGGACGGGGCCGGGTGGACAGCTAGTCATTTAATACGTGAAACATTCATCTCTTATTTTTCGTTAGGACAATTTAATATCAATTTAAATCATGATGACCTTGTGTATGGAAAATATGATCTCATTAACTGTGCATTATATACATATATATATATATATATATATATATATATATAATATATATATACTCCCTTCTGCCATATACCTGCATTTACCTCTCTCCTGTATCTCCATCAATCTCATGGAGGGGCCCCGTCATTTGGTCAGTTCACATTTATACAAAAGCGGGCATTTCTTGCCCTTTTTAGTGTTTACTGCAGAGCATTGTGGTTCAAGTAATACAACATGCGATTAAAACATAAAACTTTCCCACTAAGTTTTATACATTTTGTTTTATTTGAAACAATTCCCAACAGTTTTGAAGAGCTAGAGTAACTATTGTGGGCGAACATTTTACTTGCCATATACTTTGGGTCAGGCTATGTTTCTGGGCTTCCAGTTAACGGTCTTTGCCCTATTCCTCAGGCCTTAACTGTGTGGTAAAACAGGCATCAATATTTTCATCTTTGTGGTTCTATACATTTCTCCTTGTTTAGTCGTGAAGTGATATCTGTTGCCGGGAAAACAGCATTTTGGCACATTTTTCAATGGTGATGGAAATGACAATCTCCCTATATATTAATTTTTAAATTTCAAGAGCTCAATTATCTGTTCCACTGTTTTTCTTACTCTGTTTTACCTTGAAACAAATTTAACCATGAGTTACATCAGGATATGAAATCATGATCTGCGTTTCTGTTTTGTAAGTCTAAAACATTCATTACGATATGAATCATTTGACTATCTTACGATACAGTTATTCTAAATTGTTTTGTCTTTTTACTCTGCAATCTGTCCTGACCCCAGGCTGTGGATCGATGCGCACTTCTCGATGTTTTCATTTTAAATCACTTTGCTCTCTTGTTTACCAGTGATATCTTAAATCTATCTATGCAACTGGTACTGGCTGGATAACATTATCTTGGGACAATTAATACAGTCATGGTAATTACAATGTTAGCCCTCCTTACATATCTACCCCCAATATGGCCCGTTTTGATGCTCATGCAATTTTCATGCAATCATTTTAGTCATTCCAATCATACAAAACAAATTTCGTGTTTACATGATTAAAACTCAGCACACATACGATTTTCCATTATAAAAAATCATTTTGGTTTTAACTGAATCCCTACTCTGGCTACTGGCAAAGAAGAAATGTGAGAACAAACTAAAGATTTGTGGCTCCGCCAGTTTCATATCGCGGAATCTATGATCACCACTCAAGGTTTCTAATCTATAACCCTAAATCTACATCACAGCGGAGAAAATATCGGTGTACGCTACTGATGTTTTGGTTAGAAGTTGATTCCCCGACACTTCCGCTTATAAAATTTATGGAACCGATGAGTATATTTTACAAAGTCCATTATTCACCTCTATAATATATTTTATTTAGAAATTGGAATCTATCCCAATTCGAGACACCAAAACTCAAGATATGTTCTAAACAAACGGGGACCACTCTATTTTTAAATCAAAGCCAAGGAATTTAGGCAAAGCTTTACTTTAGCGAAGATGCCAAGTTCAAATAGATCTAATTTTGACCATATTTCAGAGTTAACCTCCTAAGTCTAGTTTGAAATTTGAATATCGAGTTTGGATGGGTGAGCTAAACTTATATCCTGAAATCACGCACTACAAAAAGCATGCCAGCAGACGGAGATTTTGAATGGAGGCTTCACTTTGGCGGAATTTGGCTCAGCTGGATCAAATTTAGATAACATTTCAAGAAAAAATTTTCTTTTCTAAGTATTTGTCTGAAATTTGAATAACTCTATTCTGGATAAACTCAACTATGGCTATAATATTAAAACTTCTTTCCCAAACACCAAGCTGGCACAAGCAGAGCAATTTAGAAAATGACTTCTTGGCAATTTTTGGATCAATGAGATTAAATTGAATATACTCTGTTTCAAGAAAATTTGTTTTCTCAGAATTCTAGTTTATCAAAATTTAGAATCACTCATTTTGGATGAGTAATAAACAGGAGTGCTGAAAAACAAAAACATGGGTTTTGAAATTTTTGGCAGAAAAATCTCTCATAAAATACAACATTCAGCACAAAAATTCTATAAAAACTAATCCTAATCAAAATAAAGCTTGCTTGAACTCTAATAAACATATATATACTTGAAATGGGGTTTACCAAGCCAAACTGGTCAAAATTAGATTAAGGTTCCTCTTGGTGATCTTGATCTTTACTAGCTTTCTATTCTTCTTCTTCTTTTTCCTTTCTCTTGATCAGTGAGAGCAGCGAACAAAATGGGGTAAGTAAACCAAATTTGTGACTGTCCCACAGCAGTAGCCCTCATTTCTCCCAAAACTAGGCAAATACCTGTTATAGAATGGGCATTTTTGGTCTTATCCTCTCCCACCCATTACAAAGGCCTTGTTTGTTATCTCTTTTTTGGCTTTTCTTTTCTCATGTTTTTGCATTAAATGTCATTTTTCTTCTATTTCATTTATACAACTTATCACATTTCTACTTTGACATACTTTCTTCATTATGACATTTGGGTTCTCATTTTAGTATTTACCAATTAACCTTGACTCTTGTATTAAATATATTTTTTATTTTATTTTTTTACTTAGCATTTAAATTCAAAATTCAAATTGCTTGTAATGCACAAACATATCATTAAACTACTAGGAGGCTTAATTTTACAGGGTGCACTAATCTACTATGTCACAATTCTCACTTTAAAACCTCTATTTTATCACTTAAAACCAATAAAAAAATCAAATAAATAAAATAAAATTTATAATAAGCGAGGAAAATACTTTATAATGTAAAAATAATAAGGCAAGGCCTGCGGCTATTTTGGGGCGTTCGAGGACTCTCCCAAAAAATAATAGCTAAAAAACTTCCAAGAAAAGTCATATTTCAAAATTTGGCTTGATTAACATTAATTAAATTAATTAAAATTAAATTTAGACTTGGCTAAATCAATTTGAAATATCACAAGATCTTTCTTCACATTATTCTCACTTAACTCTCTTGAAGTTTTAAAATTGAAGAGGAGCACTACCTTGGCGAAACAACTATCAGTTACTACTCTATGAGGCCCGATTGACTACGCCTAAGAATTTGTAACATTTGACCACACTTCAAATATTGGTTTGTAGGGATGTGTGAACTCTCAGTGGCATTGGAGGTTGGGCCCCAATGGAGGTCTAGAGAATTATAAAGATCAAACACATTCCACACAATGAAATATCGAGGAGCATAGATTCGGATTTTGGGGCGGATAGCCTCAATGAATTTTTTAGTTTTTATCACATAGATAAATTTTGTAAGTCTTCAACTTGATTGTAGTTAAGACCTTCTGTTCAAGTTCATGATGCATTCCGTACAAATTTTCTTCTCCTTTTTTTCTTTTAACTTGAAGAACTATGGTAGGTGTCACGCCTCTTGTTTTCTTGAGTAGTACGCACTTTTAAGAATCATGTGTGATATGAGCACACAAGGGATCCGATGTGATGTCTTGGGCAGCTTCTCACGATGATTAAATCAGCGAAAAGATGGAGAAAAGAAGCAGAGAGTTCACGTAGTTGGAATTACTTACCTCTCCCTCGTGGCGAATCTTCATGATTTATAGAAAGTAGTTGCCGAATCTCCCTCCTATCTTAGGAAGGAATCTCCTATTTTAGGGATAAAATATGTTTTTCCTTATCAAGGACTGATTTTCCCTTATCAAGGACTAATTCTTCCTTATTAAAGATTATTCTTCCTAAAAGTAAGGGATTTGGAGACTAGGAAATTTACGGATGAATATATTTTGCGTATTTCCTACCTTAGATATTTATCAATAACGAACTTGCCATATGCGGAAGGATGGCCGGCTGGGGGACTTAAAACTCTAGACGGGTCACCTGGCCCAGCCTTTGAACACCACAGTTTTATATCTGGGCTTTGATTCTCCCTTCCTAAGTAGTGCCCCCGGTTTAATATGGGGAAGTGGGGTTAGATTTTCACCTCACATTGCAGGCTAAAGACGGGCCTGGGGCCCCAGAAGCAGCCCCAGTCTACCGTGAGTAATGGAGTCCTAAGACCATGGTCACTCACAATGACCCCCTTATAGGTTGGGGTACATGCTTTTGGTTGGGGAAAATCACGTGTTTTAAACCTTAAGTGTGGAAAGTGAAAGGGGATGGAGAAAATTCGTCCATACAGCCGAGCATACGAAGAGTGAAGCGTGTTTAGTCATAAGAAGGTGGTAACGTTCCGATATGTCTATGCCTTTTTGATCTTATTGTGGCACATTCGTGCTCTCCATTGACGTTTCACCCCTATATATAGGGGTTAGGCTCTAAATGCTACCTATTTTACTATTTCACAAGGTCTTTTATCAGTTGCAATTTCTCTTCTCCGTGCTTATGACGGGTTATGGCGATCATGGGCTCCACTTGACATCGCCCACAAGCACCGATTTAGTCTTCTGAACTTCGTTTGCATTGCCTGGTATTGTGTTCTTTGTGTCGACACCTAGGTATTTTTGTGTTTAGGAACTTTTTGCCTCTTTTGAGGGTGCGTCCATAATTCATCAATGGGGTTCTAGTGACGAAGCTATAGGATTAGGATGTTGCTGGGGTATTCCTATGTTTGGGGTCATCCCATTAGGTCCCATAAAGCTTCTTGGTTCGGCTATTAGTGGGTTGTTAAACCTCAAAAGGGGATTTCTTTTATCTCTTCAGGGCTTTGACACCTTTACTGTTTTAAGGACCTCAAGCTGATCCTCTTTCTTTTGTTTGTTTGCCTGTAGTATGGTTGGGAGTCGGAAAATACTTAACCAGTTAAATTTGTAGCGTGAAGGAGGACCCCAGGGTCGCCTACTATAAACTGGCTAATTGTTGCTATGTCACGTAAAGTTGAGGTCCTTTGTCAGTCCCTGCAACATTAGTGCAGGGTTGTCGGGAAGGGACGGTTGGCTCAAGCGTAGGAGGGGCGGATAATGCGGGTCTGCCGCCTGAGGAGCTAGTTTGTTGCTGGACTTCGCTTCCTTATTTCGTCGTTGGTGAAGCATTTCCTGTACTTTACTTGGGCACCTCCTGCCCTTATACATCCGAATGTCTTTCGGATCTTGATGGAATTCTTGATTATGGCTTTGAACTTTCTCCTACCGAGTTGGATATTTCAGTAGAGATTTGTTTGTTACACTTTGAAGCTTGGGATTAGGCGAGTGCCATGTCGGCCCGCGCCCCTTGGCTACAGGTATGGCAGTTCTCCTGACAGGAGGTGAAGAGGGTTGTCTCAGTGAAAGGGTTGTGGTATGAGACGCTAGGCTCTCTTAGGCTCCCGTTTGACCTGAACCAGTCTCTCACGTTCACAGATTTGTCTCAACTTGATGGGGCTCGTTCTTTTCGAGATCGCCCACATTCTGACGTGGCCCTTTTCTTTGGACTTTGTAGGTAAGCGTAGGTGAGGCTGACTAGCTAGCTAGGTAGAGAAGGCTAGTCTAGAGAGTATCATACGGTTGCTGGAGATTACTAAGGAGGAGCGCAATCACGAGCTCCTCTTGTCAATGAATAACTTACGGGAGTTAGGCGCTAGCCCCTTACGTTACATAGTCTTCATCATCCCCCGCTCGCTACAAGAAGAGCTTGCTAGGGGTGAGCATTTTGTCCTTGTCGACCTTTTGAAGTCGATCCCTGGCAGCTTCTCACAGGTGGGATCCCCTGAAAAGCCTCAGGTCGAGGTTGCCGAAGGGTCCTTGGTCAGCTTTGTTCGGTCGGATCCAGTGCCCTTTGTGCGCCAAGACCTAGAGCTGCCCCGACATGTCACGAAAGGAAGGGAAAGATAAAAGGCTACCCCGGTGGTGAAAAAGAAGAGGAAAGATCATAACGGATGGAGTCAAAGGCGCTGAAGCCCAGCGGGTTTAGAGGCTTTGTGAATTTGGTTGGATCCACCCTCTAGTAACGTGAGAGAGAAAAGGAAGACATGTCTAGCCTTCTTCTTTGGATGCCTCTTGGATGTCTGTGACGACGAGTGATCAAGGGGAGACTACCCCGGCTTTGGGGGGGAATGTTGGCGAAGCGCCAAAGTGATCTGGCAGCCAGGATGAAGGAGGCGGAAAGACTCGAGTAGTAGTCTTGTGGATTCCCAAAAGCGAGCCTCGATGCTTTGCCGGCTTAGGAGGGTGTGGGCCCCAGAATGCCCAGAGAGGCTTGTGCATCGCTAAAGGATGGGGTCCTAGCTGGGGGGCCTCCCAACGCTAATAGAGTTGTGGAGGGAGGCTCCACTAGAGATAACCGTTGAGCTGCCATTCTCGACTAGGCTTGCAAATGCCGGCCCCCGTAGGCCAAGGGGTCCTAATAGGCTGGTGTTGAACTCACCCTTGATCTTGATGAAGTGAGATCAACGCCGGTAAAAAACCACATTATAGGTCCGTCACGTCTAATCAATCTTCCACATTTGGAACCTTAGATCAGGGACACTTATGTCGTGTAAATGCGTGACCTTTACCCCACCAGCCATCGCATACCGATGGTGGAGCTTTCAAAAGAGTACTTCATCCCCTTCCCCGGTTATTTGGATAAAAAGTCCTACTAGCGCGTGGCCGAGGACGGGATGTACATTCACAACAATGATTTTAACGAGACGGCTGAGCTGGTACATTCTGACTTTTATCGTTTGAAATCAAATCTTGTGTTGTCATTTCCTTCTAACGCCTCCTCTTTTATTGGTTGTTACTACCATCCAGAATATGGTGCGCCGACATAAGGAGACTTTATCTACATTTGGATGATCTTAGAAGCGACTACGACGCTAATCTTAGTCTGCTTTGTCTCAAGCACAATGCCTAGACAGCGCCCTTCGCAAGGCTAAGGGCTAAGTCAAATCTTGGGAGGCGGAAGACTAAGGAGGGCCAAGAGAGGCTAGTGCTTGGGGAGAGAGGAGGATGGGGCTAGGAAGAAGCTCGGCTTGCCCGGTGGGCTGGCATGTTGTAGTGGTGACGCAAGGCCGCAGGCGGAGGATCAGCTTGGCTAATTGTCCCACAAGATATCCTGAGTGAACTTGAGGAAGCTAGGGTGTGCAAGGTCGAAATTGAGGCAGCCCGCTTGGTGGAGGGGTTGACGGATGTCCCTTCTATTAGAGATTGGGGCGCCAGATGGGTCACCATACAGTCCCAAGCAAGCAAAGACAAAGAAGCCATGGAGGAAGACTACCATAAGGCCTTGGAGGTGATCTTCACCTATGGCTACGGATGTTGTATGTTCAAACACAACATACGCCCAGGCCAGCCCCTAGAGGTTCGGATGGTATGCGACTCGCTGACCCGTTTCCTCTAAGTTTTGTGTGAACCCCGTTGCCCCGGCCCAGCGGCCCGAGACCCACGGCCAGTGGCGGCGAGATCGAGGCGCGCGAGAAGGATCTGAGAGCGCCCGCAGGGACCGAGGGTTGATTTTTCCACTTTCTCTTTTCTTCCTCCCCTCTTTTTGTAATCGGCCCTATTTAGCCGTTTGGGTATTCATGTAACTATTGATGCAACTAGCGTCTTTATGAAATACGATTTTTATTTTTATTTCACAACTTCTTTCCACAAATGTTGACTAGGATAGTTGCTTTGGGGATATTAATGTTAAGTCTTTTAAGAGCTAGGAGCTGGTAGGGATCACACATAGGCCAACAGGCAAGGCACCATTCTTGGGCCTTGGATTTAGCCAACAAGCTAAGAGCTACCCTTTGTAGCCAAGATGTGCCGCATGGTGACAAAGCCTAAGTCGGGTCTTTTGAAAATTTAAGGCTAGGAGCCACAAGTCGGTCTTTTGAAAGTGCCAGCTGGCTAAGAGCCACAAGTATGGTCTTTTGAAAGTGACAACAGGCTAAAAGCCACAAGTTTGGTCTTTTGAAAGTGTTAGTAGGCTAAGAGCCACAAGTATGGTCTTTTGAAAGTGCCAGCAGGCTAAGAGCCACAAGTTTAGTCTTTTGAAGTGCCCGGTCTAGGAGCCATAGTGAGATTATTTGGTACCGTGAGCCTTCGTATAAGTTTGGTATTTTTGAATGTGCCGGTGGGCTAAGAGCCACAAATGCAGTCTTTTAAAAAGTGCCCGTGAGCTAAGGGCCACAAGTCTAGTCTTTTGAATGGAGGTAGTTGCAAAAAATCGAAAGAGAATACTTTAAAGAAAACTTTATTGATAATACCTCTTAAGATGCATAGCATTCCACATTCTAGGCACTAGTGTCTCGTCTAGTTTATTTAATGCATATGATCCGGTTGCTCCCACTCTTATTATTGTGTATGGTCCCTCCTAATTTGGAATTTGGATTTTGCGGTAGCAGTTAAGTGTTCTCAGAGACGTCATAGGCTCGGAGCATAAGCGGCTTTACACGTCTATTATGTTTGTGACTCTTTGTTGGTATGATGCTATTTGCATAGCTGTAGCTTCACGGAGTTCGTCTATCATATCCAAGTCTCTGGTGATGGCTCTAGCATTGGCTTTTTCAGGGATTTTGGTTCGAAGTGTGGGCACTCCAATCTTTGTAGGAATTATGGCCTCCATTCCGTAAGTCAGGGCGAATGGTAATACCCCAATAGGTTTCCGGCTAGTGGTTCTATAGGCCCAAAGAACCCCAGGTAGCTCTTCTACCCACTTTTCCTCAACCAAATGTAGGCATTTTTTCAAAGCCGTTAAGAGATTTTTGTTAAATGCTTTCACCTGGCCATTTCTATGTGGGTACCACGGGGTTGAGTACAAGTTTCTGATCTTCAGCTCTTGACAGAAATTCCTGTATAGGTTGTTATCAAACTATGGCCCATTGTCAGTTACAATCGACTGAGATATTTCGAACCATCAGACAATACTCTTCCATGAAAATTGGACGAAATCCTTGTCTTTAATGGAAACGAAGGCTTCGGCTTCTATCCATTTGCTAAAATAGTCGGTGGCAACCAACAATAACTTGTTCTAAGCTGAGGCGGTAGGCAGTGGCCCCACTATATCAATTCCCCACTAAGAAAATGGCCAAGGGCTTGTGATGGTGGTTAGATCTTAGGCCGCCACCTTTGAGATGGGGGCTTGTCGTTGGTAACAGTCGCACTTTTTGATGTAGGCGGCTGCATCTACTCTCATGGTTGGCTAGTAATAACCTTGTGTGTGGGCCCTATGAGCCAAAGTTTTTCATCCTGGATGGTTTCCACATATCCCTTCATGGAGTTCTACCAATATATACTGCCCTTGCTAAGCGATGAGACACTTAAGATACGGCTCATCCAGAGACCGCTTGTAGAATTGTCTGTTCAGTAGGGAAAGTCTAACTTCTTAGACCTAGACCTTATGGGCTTCAATCCTGTTATCCGGCAGCTCTCCCGAGCTCAAGTAATGCATTATAGGGGTTAGCCAGGAAGAGCATGCTTCGTCTATACGCTTCGGGTTAGTTTAATGGATTAACATGCGAAACAGTAGATGGGGGAGGAATACCATTTCTTTTATTGGGATGGATGTGGCCATTGCTGCCAAAGCGTCCACCTTTTCATTCGAGTCCCTTGGGATATGCTCAAGCTTCTAAGCTGCGAAGTTCCCTAATCGTTGCTTGACCAGCCATACGCTGGTCTCGCGTATCGTATTCTGCGTTTATCTGTCCTACTACTAGTTGGGAGTCACTGCGTATAATAAGTTTCTTTGAAGATATGAACTTTGTGAGGTTGATTCTGGCTAGGATTGCTTCGTATTCAGTTTCATTATTAGACGCGGGGAAGTCTAGTAGTGTGGCCTGCTCTATCCTTTCCTCGGTTGGGGCTTTGAGTTGCATGTAGACCCCGGCTCCCTTTGACGAGAAGCGTCGTCCACATTAAGGATCCACCAACCGAAGTGGCCTTAGTCCACATCCGTTTGGGGGAGTTCTGCTAGAAAATTTGCCCATTCGATGTCAAGCGAGGTTTATACTGAATGCCGAATTCACTTAGCTCAATCGCCCATTGAGCCATCCTTCCTGACAAGTCGAACCATATATGAGTGGCACCCAAAGGGAGGTTGGTCTACATGACGATGGGGTGTGCTTAGGGTAAGTGACTTCTTGGTTGCCAGGGAGGGCCGATTACCGCGCTACTGCACGATGCGGATATCTTGGGTTTCCTACTTTAGATAGGATTTTCTTACGAGAATATTGGCCCTGCTTTTCGTTTTCATCTTCTTTGAACAAGCCTTGCGGGGAGGCATCTTCTATGTCGCTAGATAGAGATGGGAGAGTGTATCCACACCTTGAGGCTAGCACAGATTGACCGGTTCGGTAAAATATTGTTGATTACTATGAAAACTTGGTTCAAATTTCATATTCAGCGAAGAAAAATGCTTTTGGCTCCCTCGAGTGGTAAAAATGGTTTAATCAATCGAGTGAAATGGGATATGAATCTAAGCAGGAAATTTGCCAGTGATGATTGGATTGTTGCACTCCTTTTGTGGAGGTAGGAGCTTGAGAGTCCATTATAGCTTTGAGTTGAATAGGATTGGCCTCTATCCTTCTCCGGGTCACTATAAAGCTTAAAAACTTGCCCAAACTGACTCCGAACTTACATTTCAAAGGGTTGAGTTTCATATGTACAACCGTAAACAATTAAAGGCTTCTTACCAGATGTTTGCATGATGCGAGATATTCTTTTGGATTTTACAGGCATATCGCCGATGCCAAACTCCATGAGAAGTATTGCCTAATAGTGGTGAATATCTTGGTACCGTCTTTGATAAGTTGCCCGGCATTTTAAGCCAAAGGCATCACTCATCTATAGCGATTATAACGGAGTGTGGTGTAATGAAGGTAATTTTCTATCACGTAGGAGGGTGCATGGGAATCGATGATACGCAGGAAAGCATCTAAGCAACAGTATCTTTAGTGCCCGTTTGCTTTCGTTGGCAATTTGTGATCTATAGTGGCAAGGGAAGCTATCGCTTTCAGGCGGCATGCCGTTGAGGTGTGCCAGTGGCACGTACTTTGCCGCCTAGCGGACCAAAATAGCGCCGTTGGCTAGCCATTCGGGGTATTTCACTTCTCTAATGAAACTTGCTTTCAGTAAGTTATCTACCTCCGTCTGGATGATTTGATGGCGATCCAAGTGGAAACACCCCACTCTTTATCTTTGCGATTGTAGTTTGGGGATATGTCGATTTTTGAGAGGCTATTATTGTAATGCCCTGAAAATACCATAACGATTTTATAACATATTAGGTATAAAATAAATTAAATTTATATTTTTTGGAGTTTAGAAATGGCTAAAAGCAGAAAAAATGATAAAGTAAAAAACTTATAAGAGCCAAATAAATTGGTAAAAATGTTAAATAAACTTTTTAAGGGTCATAAATGAGTAATGTAAGTGCCAAAGTAAAAATGAAATGAAAATGAGTGAAAATGAAGGTGAAATGAGGCTTTAAAATGAGAAAAATGAGATAAAGCCCATTTAATGATAAGCCAAACATGGCCTTAAGTTAGATTGAGGATTTAAGACCAAAATGGTTTATGGAATGTTGAGAGAGAAGAAAAGAGAAGAAGAGAGGGATTGTGCATTTTCTCTATGAGATCAAGAGTTTAAGTGATCAAGAAGAAGAAGAAGAAGAAAGAAGAGAAAGGAAAAGATTTAAAGGTAAGAAACAAAATCCTAACCCCCTCTTTTCTTGTGTTTGGGTTTGGAGAAAAACCTAGCTTTGTGTAGTGTTCTTGGATGGTTTTTAGTTTCAGTTTGAGATTGTTTTCATTGTTTGATGGGTTTTGTGGATTACTTTGAAATTTTGTGTAAAATGATGAAGTTTCAAAGGGTTCTTGTAAAAAATTTTCAAACCCCTGTTTTTTGTCTTGGCTATAGGTTAAGTTATAATCATCCAAGTGAGTTATTCTAATTGTTAAATAATATAGGAAGCTAGAGCTAAATATAGAAGGGACAGGAGCAGAATTAGCAACTCTAAAGGCTCTCATTAAGGCTTAAAAGGTAAGTTTCGGAATTATTAAATGGTATACTCTGTTTTGGGTGTGGTTGTGGTGTTTTGGTGTAAGAGTTGGTTTCACTCATCCAAATTGAGGTGATTTCAAGGTATGGGTGTTGAACTTCTAGGAATAATTTATAAGTATCATTCAATTTGTAAGCCTAAAGTGTCCATAAATCTGTCAAAGTGGAATTTATATGCAAGAACAATGCGGGATCTTTGCAAATTAGAGTATTACGAATGTAAAATGCAATATGGCGAGTTTTGGTGAGGGTCCAAATTGGATGATTTTAATTGGAGAAGAAACCTTAAAACCACTTATCTTTCCACTAAATGGTGGAAGGAACTATTACCAATTTATGAGTTAAGACCCACTGAAATGAGAATATGATGATGAGTGAAATTTGGGCATACCGACCAGTTTGGCATTAAAATGTCGTAATAACTTGAGTTTAGGTGATCAAATGATAAGGATGATTTCCAATTCATAATAAAATAGACTCATAGAGATATAATAATTTTATTGAATCATGGTAAAAATAACCAGCCCGCATGTCCCTAGAAAATTTTGCAAGTGATGGTGTATTGGGTAGACATCTACCCTAACCAAAAATCCTAGAATGCACAACTGATTTTTTTCTTGGGTTGTTCTTTGATAGTGACATATTTGTGATGGATTAGGGGTTGGTGACAAGGAAGCTTGACCCAAGAACGAGATTCCAAGAATAGGAAACGAAGAGCGACAACCTTTTTGGGTTTGTTCTTCACACTTCCTTCCTTATTTCGGTTTTGTGTTTTGTTTGACAAAATAAATCTAAAAGGTTTTATATGAATATTCATGTGTGCTCCGTATGAGCCATAAATGAATTGCTTTATTTTCCACTTCTCTCTCTCTATTTCTAAAATGTTTGGATTACGAAATAAGTGGATTTATTGAGAGCTAATTCAAATAAATTGCATATTATTTGTTTTAAATTGATTTGATACAATTGATTGTGAGAAATAGATTGCATGAAAAATTGCATGATATTGAAACATTATTTGGATATAAGTATATATACACTATTGTAAATTGCTATGAATGATTTGAGTGCCCTTAATAGAATGTTAACAGTTAAGTCGAGTTAGGATAGATTTGTATGCAATAAAGGGTTAAATGAGCGATACTTTGCGCCGGGCGCAATGATATTGTCCTCCGATCCATAGCCAGCGGGGGCCGATGTCCGGTAGTGTTCGCGAAATGATTTTTAATAACGGTCGGCCCGAGCGGGACCATCTTGTGTTAGCGAAACTTTTTGCTGCTAAACCTTTGCGGCCCGGCGGAGGCCAGCGTCTTGGTGATTACCGTTATCCTATTGCCATGAAAGCATAGGTTAAATTAAACAGAGCAAAGTGAAAAAGAAAAATTGTAAAATGCATTATTTGTGTTTTGAATGATTTATTGCATGAAAGTGCATATTGGAATGATCTCTTAAGCGTAAATGAATGTATATGAAATGATGTAACATATTGTATGTGTCAAAAGTGATCATTAAAAAGGTTAAAAGGGCATTGTTTTAGAAAAATGCATGACTTGATTTAAACTGAAATGGAAGAGAGTATTATATAGAACCACTAAGCATGAAAATTCTTAGCGCGTTGTTTTTATCATCGCTCAGGTATCAAGTAGAAAGTGGCAGGACCGAAGATCGTCGGGTGCAGAGTCGCCGTCAAACAGAGCAGAGTATAAGTAAATGCTCTGTCTCAAGGATGTAAAAGTCTTCATAAGAAGATCACATTTTGTTATATCTTTTTGAAAGTATGGAAATGTATTTTACATATTATGGACAACCAGGGTGAACTCCATAAATATTTTGTAATTGTATTTGAAAAGGCATGGAATGCCAATTTGTATAAATGTGTTATTTAAGAACGGTTATGGGCCTTATTTAAATTAAGGAATGTATATTTTGTTTTATCAAAGCTACGATTAAATTGTTATAAGGCGTGGGCCGACACATTTAGTGGTATCGAGCACTAGTAGCATCGAACTACGGTGTGAAAAGCATTTATATTTGTATTGGTGTTTGAATATATCTTAAAAGTAAAGTATTTGTGGCATCCTCGACCTCGACCAGAAGCTCCTTGTCTTGCTTCCCATGTTACGGTCGTCGCGACGTAAAAAGAGAGAACATTAGAAGGAAATCATAACATCAAAGCAAACAGTCAAACGTCTGAGGTTTAGCCATACCAGTTCGGTAGTCTCATCAAAGTCATGGTTACGCATATACATCCCGTCCTCGACCACGGGCTAGTAGGACCTCTTATCCAGGCTGACGGGGCAGGGGATGGAGTATTCCTCCCCATGAGCCACCGTCGGTAGGCGGAAGCTATGGGGGCAAAGATCACGCATGTGCACGATGGAAGGGTCCCTTTGATTGAAGGGCGCTCTACAGTAGTTAATAGGCTTTTAGTAGTTTCTTAATCGAGTCGGTGTATCCTTGTGGCTTTGTCCTCCTTTGTCTCGACGTGCGAGCTAAACACCGTGACCCTGGGGGCCTCGAGAGGCGCCATCACGGCTGTGGTGGCCATCGGCGCGGTGGCGGCGGTGCACTAGTCGCTTCAACAGTGACCTCGACCGTGCCTCGTCAACGGGGGGGTCACGATTGGAATCTCATCCTCCGGTACTGAAAGCCTTTGGGAGGCATCCTGGGTGGCACCCGGCATTAAACGGGGCCGTAATGGGGCGCTCGTTCAATGAGTCACAGTAATCACCACCAAATCAGCTTAGACTTCCTCATCAAATGTAGACGACCTAGAACGTTTGCCGCCCTGAACTTTTGAGGCCAACGCGTTAGTAGCTTGCTTGGGCATCCTCATAGCAAATCCAGCAATGAGGCTAGACATTTCAGCCTCTCTCTCTTCGGCAGATTGGCTAACTGCCGTATTTGTCTAGTCCAGAAACCCCTCAAGTCCTTGTCGGCAGCCTTCTTCTGCCCGAACTTCTTCTTCTTCTTCTTCTTCTTCTTCTTCTTCTTCTTAACTTCCTTCTTGTTTCTTTAGAAGCGAGCTTGAGGTGCCGGCCAGTGAATGTGGCGGGACAGGGGCTCGGAATTGCCTTCTCTTGGGAAGAGCCTACGGGTGCGACTTGGAGGAAGGTGCACTTAAGGACAAAATGCTGCCTTGGCGACCTCCTTTGGACAAGGGCAGGAAGAGCAAGGGGCACTATGTAGGGGAAAGGACTAGCTCCCAAATCCTACAGTTTCTTTACAAATAGAAGGAGCTCGTAATGGTGCTCCCTCTCTGTGATCTCTTACAGCCGGCGGATGCGATCTAACCTCGCCTTCTCTACCTAAGTGACTAGACGGCCTCGTTTGTGCCTATCTACAAATCATCAAGAAGATTGGTATGTCAATATACCCATAACCAAGGGAAGTAAGAGATATACCCAAACAAAAACATAGACAAACCCGAGAATGTAAGAGACTGGTTTAGATTGAAAGGAAGCCCTGGAGAACCAAGGATTTCAAACCACGGGCCCTTAACCAGGACGACCCCTTTCGCCTCTGCCTTAGGAGAGTCGAGGAACAGATTACAAGTGCCGATCGGGGAGGCTTTGTGGAGTCGATAGACGGGGAGGCCCCGATCCCCAGCTTCAAAGTTTAAATAAAGTATATCTCCACCAGCGAGATGTCGAGTGGTATAGAAGTTGACACGTTGTGTGTCAAATCAGAAAGCGTTCGGATGTATGAGTCTGAGGCGCTCGGGTAAGTGCGGGGAGGCTGCTTTGCAGTGATGGAGACGGGGAGGCGAAGCCTAACATCAAATTGCTCCCGTGTAAAATAGACAACATTATCTACCTCCCCAAAAGTTGAGGTAGCCACGCTGTCTGACGTCTCTAGACTAATTTCAGTAGGAAATTGGATGTATAACCTCAGTTCCTCTGAGACATAGCGTACAACTAGATTGCCTTTGTAATGGCGTTTCGAGTACCTCCTACCTTAGAAGCTGACTAGTCGAAACCTCTTCATGACCTTTTTCCATTCTACAGGCAAATAAAAAAAGAGGAGTAAAAGAAGGGGTTAACTTGAAGTACATAAAGAAAAAATTAAAAAAATTAAGGAAAGGAAAGAACCCTGGAAAGGAAAAAGAAATCTCTCCTGGAGATTTTACGACCCACCAGGGATAAAACCTAAAGAAAGTAAACCAAAAACCTCCGCGAAACTAATGGAACACCTCTAACCACATAAACACTAAAGCAAACTAGCGATGCAGAAAAGGTTTGAGTTGCAAACACTCATCAGAAAATCAAAAGTCGTCGAAGCGTTAAGAGTCTCTGATGGCTCCTTAGGAAGGGAAGTTGCAGAAGCGCAGAGAAGGATGAAGTATAGGAGTAAAAAAGGAAAAAAAAAATAGAAACCTTTTGAGAAAATGTAAAAGAAACCACTATTGAGACCACTATCCCTATTTATAGGGGTAGGGGTCGACAGACACATTAAATGCGCCGTCATAACGAAATGCGTAGGATGCACATTGGGAGGCGTGCGTCTCCCATGCGCCTTAAACACATGTGAGCTTCGCCTCCAAACGCATTTAATGTGCTAATCATTTTTCATAAACCTTTCAACTCTCAACATTCAACATTTGAAACCACAATATTTCCCCCCGACTTAAATAGCACAAAAAATCCAACTTGAGGAAAACAGGGGCATTGCGAATACCATGATCTCTGGGATCCGTCACTCGAGGGGCCCAAGGCTCGTTGAGCCTGTGTTGTGAAACAACCCGATTCCACTCAGCTCACCAAGACCAAGTGGACACTTCTCAGACTGGAGAATCTATAGATTTGCACGGGAAAGCCGAGACCAGCTCTTCTGAAACTGTTCGGTGGCCGAGTGCAAGACTTGGTCAGCCTGTGGCCATTCTGCTACCGTATGAAATTCTATCCCATATGGGAAGTATGTTGAGAATAAACACCTAGAAGCGAAAAATCCGCAAAAGCAATATTATCAACGAATTTTCTAGCTTCCGAATGCCTCACTCCTCGGAGAGATAATCCTGAAAAAGGGAAAAATAATCCTCGATAAGGAAGAGCTAGTCATTCATAAGGAAAAGAAGATTTCCACCCTTAAACTAGGAGGAGATAAAATCCTAACCCAAGAAGGGATGAGGGGATTTCGTGCACCGAACCCTATAAGACGGAAAGATCCCCCATTGGGGAAGGTAAGCAATTCTAACTGTGCCTATTCTTTTCCCCATCTCCGTATTTTTTGCTAACTTAATCATTAGAGAGGCGGCCAGCCCACTACCATTGGAACTCCCTTTTTCCAGGTTCACATTGCGCTGCTGATGCTTAGAGAATTTGACGATAAAGACCCCTATAATTTGACTTTCGGGGGATCTGACGATCAAAGTTCCAACAAAAACTTGCAGGTTTATTTGGGATTTAAGGCTAATTTGGATATTCTTATTGTGAAAATTTAAAAATATTTACAAAAATATTTGAATTAATGAATAACTCGTGTAAACATTTGTATTAATAAAAACTTAAAATAATTATTTTTATAAAATGATTATTTTTATGATTATGAAAATTTTTAAAAAAAATGTTTAAAAAATATTTGAAGGATAAATAAATAAATAATTTAAGGAAAAATATAAACGATGCGATTTTTTTACCTGATTTACAAGCACAAGAGATTCTAATTTTTGATAAAGCACAATTTAAGTTTACTAAATAAGCAAGTCTATGTTAAGTCTCAGTCAAAGATCAAATAAAATCTTTTGTTCTGTTTGGGAAAAAGAATAGGAAACCACAAATTATTGGATGCAATAGTATACTCTTGAAAGTAAGTTTAAATAAACGAAATATTTAATATCTTTAATATAAATATATTTATTTATAATGAGAGGTGACCCTTGGGAGTAAATTGTTTCATTCTCTCACCATTTTGGGTAATTCTCTCTTATTATTATTATTTTTATTATAATAATAATTATTATTATTATTATTATGTTAAAGGGCATTTTGCCTCAATTAAGACAAGTGTAATTGGCCCTCAACTTTTTCTTTTTTTTTTTGTCATTTCACATTTTTATACTATTTAAACCAATTATTTTTGCCTTCTCTATCAAAGAGGGCTAACAAAGATCCGCACCACACTCGATATGGGCACTTAAAAAGGCATGTTACACTTCCAAATACATGGATTAAGACTCTTAATAGAAAAATATAAGTAACAATATATATTGAACTTATTTTGTTAAGATATTTTTCTAAAATTATCTTTCTTTAAAAAAATTATTTTAAAAATTATTACAATAAGATGATAACATATTGAAGTTAAAATTTTCATAAATTATATTAATAATTTATTTTTTGTAAATCATATTAATTTATCAAATCTTTGTTGGAATCCATTAATTTATCAAATCTTATAACTTTATTATTCTCATTTCAATAATTTTTAAATAAGTTGATATCAATAATAATAATAATAATAATTTCAGTGTTGTTTATTTTAAATATTTTAAAGACAAATATAAAATTAATAAAATTAAAGTGATAGTAATTTAAAAAAAAGATTAATAAGATAAATAAGAAAAACAATTTTAAAAGAATAATATAAAATAAATGACAATATAATTTAAAATAAATAATTTTTTAATAATTAATATCAAATATAAAAAATTGTTTTAATCCGAGATAAACTAATATTTTAGAATATGAGTTTTTTTAATTATTTTTAATTATATTTTCCTTTAGTTTGCACATATTTTTAAATTGTTTTTCATATTTATCTTATTAATTTTTGAAAAAAATTACTGTCACTTTTTTAATTTTATTATTATTATTATTATTATTATTATTATTATTATTATTATTACAATAAATCTTCCCAAACACAAAACAATTTATTTAAAGGGTGAGTAAATAGTATCAATAGGTGAATCAAGTGAGATATCATTAATTTTTATAATTTGTATTTGATTTTTTATTGATTCAACAAATGCGAAAAAATGGATTTTTTTAGATAAATTATTTAACTAAAAAGATTATTTAAACTAAAAACCATACAGATTTGAGAAAGTTATGATTTTATATATCAAACATAATCTTTAAAATGAACATTTACAATTTGAAATAATATGTTTAATATAGTAAATGTCGTTGTCACCAACAATGACATTATCATTTAAAAAAAAATTAAAATGCCACTATTGAGGATAACGGTATATGTTTAAAAATTTTTTATAAAGTCGTTGTTGATGATAGCGGTATTTGTTTTAAAAAATAATTATAAAGTCGCTATTAAGGACAGCGGTATTTGATTAATTTTCGTTTATGTGACCACCAAACGAACTAGATTGAATAATAGTTTCAAAAAAAAATTATTTTTATAATTTTTTTAAAAGAAAATATTATTTTAATCCAAAACTCAATTAAGGCGTCTGAGGTATATGAGGATTGAAAAGCTTCTTAGTTTTTATATACGCAGGTGGTGGCATTTCCAAGGTTCTAGTGTAGCAATCATTTACTGGCCTTTTAAAAGGGATAAACCGGAGTTTTGTACGGAAATGCTTCGTTTGAGAAAAAAAGAAGATAAAATTAGTTTGCATAGCAAACTATTGACCAAAATGATGCGGATGCCTAAGAACTCGAATGCAGCGACTTGATTCACTGATGGTTTTAAGAACTCGAATACCAGTAATTGGGTGGAAAACAATGTACCAACAAGAACAAATGGGCATTTTAATCCAATCATTTGCTGCTAACGGCAACGGCGGCATTTTAACTTTCATTTGTTGCCGACGGCAACAACGGATTTGAATAACTACACGGCCGCCATCCAGCGATAGTGGCACCGTCGGTTAAAAACTCGCGCTTAGGATTTTTCCCGCCTCTCTTTCCACCTCCCGCCGTCGCCGCTTGTCGCTTCGCTTCCTTCTCCGCCTTGCCTCCGCCCCGTCGTCGTCGAACACCCCTGGTCGTGGTCCCATTCTATTTTTGTTTGAATTCGTTTGCATACGCTTCCTTACTAAGTCATTTTTAAATACGCTTAGTTCTATAAACATCAACTTCTCGTAGTTCGTTGAATGTTAGCCGAAAGATTCCCAAATCATTTCACTTCGCTTTCGTCAGATCTGCCTTTTTAAGTGATATTTGATCTTGATCGCGACCGCCGTGCAATCGTCGTGGAAGCGGAAATGTGGTAGTTTAGGCATATGAATCCAACAAACCTCGATCGATGGCAGGCAATATAAAGTCTACTCATTCACTAACTCGTTTGGTAGGTTACCTTTCTTTATCTTTTTTTTTCCATGAAGGTTTGGTAGCTTCACTAATGTTATAGACATCGGTCTTTTTGTTGCTCGTTGAATAAAGTATTGAAAATGTGAAACAATCTTACTTTGTTTCAAGTATGACACTTCATCTTAGTGGAACCAATTTCTAAGGGCCTCAGAAGTGAATTGAAGAATTATGTATTGACTCGACTGCAGGAAATCAAGCTTCATTTGTTTATGTAGCTTCATTTATTGAGATTGGATCTTTAATCCTCCTCGCTTTACATGTGTCATTTAAGCACGGGTCCAATGAATATTAACAACCCCCACCTTTTTTTTTCTCCATTTATATATAGGTAAATTTTGTTCCCTCCTGCCAAAATTTTGTTCAAACTCTTTTGTATGACCTACTGCCACATTTTTAAAATTTTCGGATGATTTTGTTGCATATATCACACTCATATGCACAAAGAAGTTCAAACCCCAAAAACCTTAAAACAAGCAAAACAATTATTATTTATGGAGTTACAAAATGAAGAAAGTACTTCACTGACAGGAAAAAAAAAACATGTAGAAATATAAATAGGAACAACAAAAATAAGAAAAAATGATACAATGATTGAAACTGAGGACACTGATCGCTTTCTTTATGATGTCGATTATATCGCGATAACGCCTCTCATTATTTAATTCATTTGGGACCATTTTGTACATGTCAATTATGTCTGTTTCAACAATTCCCATGATATGTTACTATAATGGACAAATATTGAGGACTAAAACAGATGTCAATACGACGGGTAAAAGTCGTTATCGCGCTCGATATACTAATAACGCAAGTCTAAATAATCGATTGATATGATATACTCAAAGACAAACTATCGGCTAAACGAAGGTTCAAATTAGTACTCAATTGTAGTATCCCCTAGAAGTGGAATAGTTCAACCTTTTCCAAAGCATGTAGTGATGATAGTAGTGTACGCCAAATGTTTGGATCTTGTTAACACAACAACCATCGAGGAAATTGAACCGTATATTGAATTTGTTCGAAGCCAAGGCACACCGAACCAATCAGCAGGCCATGTAGATTTATTTGTTAAATGATAATTACAATGTTGCAAATCTAACTACTACAGGCCTAGTAGCGATCCAAAGATCGGACAATCGGACCAAAATGGAGACATGAAGACAAGGCATTTAAGAAGGTAATGATGAATACGATGAAGATGTTACTATGAATGTGACGGAGATGACGGGATGTCAAGTCGATGGACATGCATCATTCTTTTGAACTTTGAATCAAGTTTTGGAGAATGAACAAGGGATATATGTCTCTGCACAAGAACCATCTTGTGATGTATCAAATCACCCAGATGATGAGACATTAGATGAAATATCCCGTACCATTATCACTACCACCAACACCTCACTTAAAAATGTTGAAACCTCGATAATGCTGTCAGCAAGTCAGTTGACCTCCATGGTGCAAAGATACTACCGTTATTCGAGGGAGAATTTAATTGGCCAAGTTTCTTTTAATTAGAAATCATTTGCAGAGGTCAGAAGATTTACTCAATTAAATCACACCAAGAGTTTGTCGTCATTGCATCCTCAAAAAATCATGGTTTTAGCATGTGTTAAGGCGTAAAAATGTCATCATTCATGGAAGCCGAAAATGGTTGTGAAAATACTTCCTTATTTGTTATCAAAAATATATCACGTATACCTGTGTCAATCCGCTGAACCGACCATCATCAACTAGACTCGAACTTGGTTACTGCTCATATAAAGGCAATAATTAAGGCACAATTCACATTTACTACGACTGCTATTCAAGAAAGTGTGATGGAGAAATGGGGATATGAAATATCATACAAAAAGGCATTGGATGGAAAGCATAAAGCAATTGGGGACAAGACTGGGTGACTTCTCTCACCATATACGTAGTCGCCACGTTTGTTCTTTGGACATAAAGCAACTCGGATGTGTTGTACTGGAACGTGTGAAATTAATATTATGCCAAACACTGAGATATTCCAACGCGCATTCCCATCATTCAAGTCATCTATTGGAAAGGTTCGAACATTGTCAGTTCCGTGAATGAGTATTGATGGTACACATTTATATGAAGTATAAAGGAGTTATTGATTGCTACTGTCAGTATGTCAGCCCCTAAAAGCATGTACTTAGATCGTCAAGAAAACAATTTTCTATGTTTGATTCTTTATACATGTGTTGTATAATTTAGTAAATATCATAAAATCTCAAGTTTATTAATGTAACTATAATCTTAGTATATAACAGTTTATATATGATGATCAAGATTATGATAATAAAACTAAACTCGTCCGTAGTAAATCAAAGTAGTAGATCTCAGATCTATAATACTACTAGTACGATCCATCGAACATTAAGAAATGCAAGAATTCGATTCGATTAACATGTAGTGACATTAAAATGGAGGTGTTTTATGTAATCCGATTACATAGGACAGACTGTGCATATGGATTAAACTCTTAAATAACATACGTTACAATTAAGAGCTTTAAACTGTGTCACTAGACAGATCATATGCATTGATCTTTAACTCGAGTAGCCATGGACTCCTCGTCCTATTTCACAGGGCCTTTGATCCATGTGTTACTTGGTCACCCTAAGACAGGCCCATAATACTCATGTCTCGAGGCCTATCAGATAGGTGGTCGGGAACATGTCCTACAGCATATGGAATCCAAACCCTTCTCGAGGGGAAGCCGAATAATTGGTTCCTTAAGTGTTAATTCGAACCGAACAACTGAGCGCCCACTTATAAATGTGTTTATAAATTAACCGTTCACTAGTGAATTAATGGAACTTAAGGATAAAAGATATCAGAGGGGTAAACGGTAATTTCACCTAGCTCTAATGATGGACCACCTTGGAGGATTGAATTGCAATGTAATGATCATATCAATGGACTCCGCTTATATCAGCCTACGTAAATTATTCCTTAATTACAAGAGTTTAGTTTCATATTTTTAAGTGAATAATATCGAACTAATAAATTAGATTAATTGATTAAAGAGTTTAATTAATTATCAAATTTATTGGAGCTCTGAATTACATGTTCATGTGTCCTCGAGCATTCAGAAACACTCAGTACAGATTAAATTAACAAAGAAACTTCCTTTGGGAGGGCATAGTTGTAAAAGAAATTGTTTCAGTAAATCTATGTAGTAATTATTTGATAATTAAATGTTAATTAATTAATTATTGAATTAATTAATTAATAGTAATTACTATACGGATGAAACGGTTAATTTGAGAAATTAATACAACATTAATTAATTATTAAATTAATTAATTAATAGTAATTACTATAAGGATAAACTAATTTGAGTAAAATTAACTTATTTATTTTGTCACTTAATTTCCACTCCACTTTAATTCAATATTTAAATATGTCACCTGATCTAATGGTTGTGATCAATTCAAGGTATATTATAAATAGAGGCAAAACCCTAGGCGTCAAGAAGTGATAAAAAAATTAGAGAAAAAAAAGAGAAAGAGTTTCACTTTTTTTACCTCCATCTAACCCTCTCGATCTCAGGTCGAAGACAAGAGTTCTAAAACAAAACCTTTGTTAACCCAGACGCCCACACGCACTCGTAGTGAAGATGAATCCACTTGGAAGATCAGGAAAACATGTGGAGAGAAAAAAGGATCTTGAGTTGTCAACCCTACTTGCCAAAAAAATCTCCTTAATTTGATTAAGGTAATTCTTCTTTATTGTTTATTGATTAGTATGCATGTACCATAGAATCGTAAAAAGAGTTTTTATTAATTTTTAAATTTTACTGGACCAAAATCTTCCACTGCAAACTTTGTTTTGAACTTTAAAAACCTTCATTTGGTATCGAGTTGTTCTTGCAGATGATATGTGCATATTAATGTATGTGGGCATTCTCGTATTATTTGATAATCTTGTGGGATGTATGAAATTGTTATATATTGACAAAGGTTTGAAATGTATGAATTTTTTAAAGGGTCGTAATTGTATGGTGTTTGGGGTTAAGATTTGTTGATTTTTTATTTTTTTTATTTTTTAGATCTCAAGCCATAACGGGCATGTTTTTTTTGTAATTTATTTTGTAAAAATCGCACACAAGAAGATCTGTAAATCAAGATCTAGGAAAGTGATCAATGATGGATTGTAGCCATACCTCAAATTTTCTATACCTTCAAAATCGCCTTATATGAACATCTAGAGAGAAAGGCGCTCTAAAATATGGAAAGATGTCTGTGATACGGATGATGGAAACAACTTCAAGCTATTCTTTTGGCTCTTCTATTACTTTATTTTCCGGGTCTCATATTATTTGGACCATAGGTGGTGACTACAGACCCAAGTCCAGTGCTACCTAAAAGTGTTTTAGGTCTCATGGAGAAAAGTCATTTGGGCCTTGTCAATAAAGAGTTATTGAATTTCACCTAAAAGAAGTTTCTAAGTTATCAATCAAGAGCCGGGTGAATCGGGCTTCGTATAAAGAGCCAGCGTATATGGAGTTATGTAACTCAAGTAGGCTTCCCAACTTTGTAATTTATTTATTTATTTATTTATTCTTTATTGTTATTGATATGATTGATAACATGTCCATGCATTTAATATACACATGAATGCCCACATTTAATGCTTTTGCATAAGAATATCATTTTTCCTTGAACATGATAATTAGGGATTGTCTCATGGCTTATTCTCATTCGATGGAACAATTAATTAAATAATGCTTAGTTTAATTAACTAAACTTGGTAAATTCATATTAATTTAATTTAGGGTTTTGCGTATCACTTTAAAAAGGCCGATTTTTCCAATGCTAATAAAATAAAGATTTTATCGATTAATGGGTAAATTGATCTAAGCCCAATCCATATCTTATATACTAGGTTTACCTTAAATAGTTAAACACTTAATTTATACTAGATTGTCTAATTAACTTAGTACCAATAGGATTTGACCTATAATTTGATTAGGAGTTCATATCTTAGTAATTAATTATGAGTAAGATATAATAATTGGCAGATTATAAGACACATGATGTTTTATAAATAGAAAACACTTATTTCAAAATAGTGGAGCGGGAGAAGAGACAATATACCCTCATGGGTCTCCATTATTAGTGCAACAATCGTGAGATATAGATAGGGCCTAGCGAAGCTTAGATTTCGTCTTCCTACTAGAGGATTTCATCTAGCATAATATCAAGGTCGACTTCCAGATAGATCGAGGATGTATTTCAGATTGTCTTACCCTACTACTGCAATTTTGAGTTGCTCACAATCAAATAATGGGTCAGCACACTCAAGGGTATGGTTAAATCACATCATACCTTGACCAAATTTTCGACGTGTAGTTACTACAGCAAGAAAATATGAGATATTTTGATTTTTGCCATAGTTTGAGATAGTCTCAAAGTTGATTTGAAATTGGTATGACGGACCCTACGACCCATATTAATTGTCAATCAATTTATCGTGGATTAGTATAAGGTTTTATGTGTTTACTTGCTGCATTCATGCATCACGTTTACTTTTCCAAAGCTTATGATATTTATTTTCATTTATAGTATCTGTTCGGAAGTTATTTAATTTTAATCATGTCATCAAACAACCCCATTATCGCTTTACCGCTTAATGAAAAATCGAGTGGTGATAACTTCGCAAATGGAAGTCAAACATTAATATTAAAGCACTTGTGAGAACCAAAAGTTCGTTCACCGAGGAATGTCCTCCGCAGCCCCCGCTAACGCTTCAGACCGCACGAAAGATATGATAATGATTCGTCCCAACAAAGAAGTCCGCTGTTACATGCTTGTTAGCATGAACGATGTTCTTGGGAAGAAGCATGAGGACATGGAGACTGCATATGAGATATGGGAATCTCTCCAGCCATGGTCAAGCAACACCGGACTAAAGGCCGCCATGAATCTACCTTAGCTACATGAACGCGGTAAGATGAAGAAAGGAGTTTCGGGCCAGGAACATGTTTTGAACATGATCAACCCGATGCACGAGGCGTAGATACATGTTAATACCCATTGATGAGCATACTCAAGTTAGTATTATCCTCGAGTCCCTCACACTAGCTTTCTCGCACTTACTACCAACTATGATGAACGTTGTGCACAACATGACTCACCTCCCGACGAACTCCGCAGACTTTCGCTATGGTAAGACTAGCCCAAAGATGGCGGGCAAATGTTGTTGCGTACAAGCCATCTTCCCTTCCGGTAGCAAGAATAAAAGAGGAAGAACACACAAGGTGGGCTCTGGAGCACAACCCAAGAAAGGAACCAAAGGCAAGGGGAAAGAAGAACAACCTCTAAGGACATGAAGCCTAAAGGAAAGTGCTCTCCGCTTTCTGGGTTAAAGGTCACTGAAGAGAAACCGTAGTCAAGTATCTCTCCGAATTGAAGGACAAAAAAGAAAGGTAAATATGATTTACTAGTTTCAAGCCTCGTAGTGGGAAGATGATTTGTCACCCCGGATAGTTAACTGCGAGCCACTAACTATGTTTCGTTTTTCTTCATAGATGCTTAGTTCTTCGAGGAACTGCCGATAAAAATTACGCGAGAGTCGGGTAGTGGGAGGTCGCCTCAAGAAAGGCGTGGGAGTCGCCTGCTAAACGAGAACAAATTTCTTGTTTCTCAATAATGTATTTTTATTCCTGGTTTTAAGAGAAATTTGATTTTTGTTTCTATGTTGCATGAACAATTATTTAGTATTTCTTTTATTAATAATGAGATTGTTATTTCAAGAAATGGTTTAGATATTTGTCATGCAAAACCTGAAAATGGGTTGTACATCTTAAGGCCAACTGAGTGATCATTAAATAATTCAGAATTATTCAAAGTAGAACATCCTAAACTTAACCCAAATTGACCCCAAAGTTCCCTTACGAAGGATAATACCATTCTTTGGCATCTCGTGTTAGGCCACATTAATTTTGGACAGACAAACCGGTTAGTAAAGGATGGTCCTTTAAGAGAGCTAAATGTTGGCACTCTTCTTGTTTGTGAATCCTATTTAGAAGGTAGAATGACTAAGAGACCTTTCTCAGCAAAGGGCGAGAGATCCAAAAAACCTCTTCAACTTGTACATAGCGACGTCTACGGTCCACCAAGTGTACAAGCTGGAGGTGGTTATGAATATTTCGTCACCTTCATTGATGATTATTCAAGATACAGTTATGTTTACCTAATGCACAAGAAATCGAGACTTTGGAAAGCGTTTGAAGAATCTGCGGCGTTAAACCGAAGCGCTTAGTAAATCACTAAAAACTCTTCGATTAGATCGAGGAAGTGAATACCTTGTGACAGAGTTCAAGGATCATTTGCTAGAGCATGGAATCCTATCCCAACTCATAGCACCTGGAACACCACAGCGAAATGGTGTTGTAGAAACGAGAAACAGGACGTTACTAGATATGGTTAGATCAATGATGAGCTACTCCTTGTTCCCAATCTCATTTTGGGGATATTCACTAAAAACTTCGATCTACATTTTGAATGTACTCTCCATCTAAGTCAATCCAAAAGACACCCTTAGAGTTGTGGAATGGACCATAAACCTAGTTTACGCCACTAAGATATGGGGGTGTCCTAGCACACATGTCAAAGGAAAGACCGGAAGTCAAGTCCCTCACGTAAGTGTGTATGTTTCAGAAGCATCCAAAAGGCACAAGGGAGGTTTGTTCTATAGTCCTTCGGATAAGAAAGTATTTGTACGACGCACGCGCATTTTCTTCTCGAAGATGACCAAACCTCGCAAAGTAGGTTGTAATCGAGGAATCCACGCTCGACCATCGCATAAGAAAATCACCATCAACCACTGACGAATCGACAAAGTCAAGAGACCACTATTCCTATTCGTAATATCCCGGTACTCGACATAGTGGGAGTGGCAGCGACCATCCCGCTACGGACATTGAAGTTGAGAAGACAATTTCTAGTGTCGGCCATCAACTAAGATGATCCATCGACACGCGGATGCCATGGATGATTTCGGCGCTTATTGAAACGACAAGATGCTATTAACCAAGAAATGAGTCCATGACTCTAACTTATCCGAACTCAGAGATCCACCCGAACGTCAGCCCATAGGATGTAAAAAAGATCTTCAAAAGAAAAAGAGGCATAGATGGGAAAGTGAGATTTTCTTAAAGCTTAGGCAGCAAAAGGGTTATACCCAAAAAGAGGGAGCGACTATGAAGAAACTTTCGCCAAAGAGCTATGCTTAAGTCTATTCACATTCTTTATCCATAGTCAGCTATCTCGATTATGATATGGAAAATGGATGTCAAGACGGGCTTCTTTGAATGGCTATCTGAGGAAAGCATCTACATGATGCAAACTAGAAGGTTTTCAGGCTAAAGGTCAATACAGAAGTCTCAAGTCGCAGGTCCATTTATGGATCACAGCTTCAAGGTCTCGAATCTACGTTTTGATGAAACCATCAAAACGTATGGTTTTGAGCAAATGTTGATGAACCTTTGTGTATACAAGTACATCAAAGAAAAGAAGTGGTCTTCGGTTCTTTATTGACGACATTCTACTGACGGGGGAAACTGATTTTGTAGAGGAAACACATCGAACGTAAAGAAAATGGCTAGTTTGTTAACTAAATGAAAGATTTGGGAGAAGCAAGCTATATTCTTAGGATCCAAATTATAAGAGATCGTAAGAACAAGCTTTTGGCATTGTCTCAAGCATCTTATATTGATAAGGTGCTAGCTCGATTTTTGTAAGACCCTAGAAATTTCAATTTCTGGAAAAATGACAAAATCGTAATTTTGGTTACGAAAGTGTAATTTCGGTTAAAAATCCAAAATTTATTCTCTAGATTTTGGATGACGAAACGGATTGCACCGTTGGAATTGTCGCGCGAAATCTATGCACGAAAAATTAAGTCGATTAAAGCGCCAGATTGTAGTTTAGAGCAGTTGAGTGTTGTCGCAGAAATCCACATCTAATAAATGCTATAATACATAAGTGGATATTAGTGAAATGAGATATGATGAGACTGATCGACTAATCTTGAGATGTCAAAGCTGGGAAAAGAGACATAAAGATGTCAATGGAATTGTTTAAGTGGGAAAAGACAAAACACTCCAATAGTGTTGTCTCCCACAATTCAAAAGGCAAGGAAAAACGTGAATAAAAGAAAAAAGGTCAGTAGCTAAAATGAATTTGTGATTACAGTGAGAGAGTCTTCACAGCCTGCAGAAATACGTCTTTGATCAGATGAGTCGGCGGTCTTCGAATGAAGGAAGAGCTGCTCTAAGTGGAGGCTTGGCATTAGTGCAGTTTGGGGGTTCCTCCAGACTCCCGAGAGGTGGGGTTTCTCCCTACTTGGGTTTACACTTCGTTTAAGTGTATTTACAATGTTTTGAGTTGAATGAGGCGTGAGGTAGTTGGTCGGTTCCCAAAGCTTGGGCAGGGTGGAAAAAAAAATTTAAAAACCCATGTGGACCCGATGTGAAAATTGTCCACGAAGGCTGTTAGGTTCTAGTTTGTGCATTTATGTGAAAATGTGTGCCTTGATGTGTATGAGGCGGAATTGGTCTAGGAAATTCGGGTTCCACCAAGTGAGCGGAGATGATTGATGAGTGATGATGGAACGATGGAAGCCCTAAGTTTCTTGTTCATATGAGATGACACGAAAATAAATTTTCATGTGAGAATGTGTTTTATTCAGTGATTAAATTTGAATTGCTCGTGTTTGATAATTAGCCCGAGTGAGCTAATTTTTGGTGTAATGAATTGTGGAATTACATGACATGTTTGTGTGATTTAAATTATGTGAATATATGCATGGTGATATATTTGCATATGTTATATGAGTTATTGAAATGACATCACAATGCATTTCATATGCACTGGGGCACCCTAGAGAGATAGGAGTGAGTGCATGAGGTAGTTTCTTAAGAGAACTGTTTCGGAGGGTAGACTAGTAAATGTAAAATATTTCGGAGGGTTGTCTAAAAACAATAATAATGATCGGAGGGTAGTCCATACTAAAAATATCAATCGTCGGAGACGGCCCAATTGATATACATCGGAGGTAGTCATATAATATCGTGTCGTCGGAGACGAGCTGAATTGATATATCTCGGAGGTAGTCCACTAAATACTAACATGGAAAGTCCACTGTAGTCGGGTGAGACCAAATATCAACAAATAACTTTGTTGAAATTAATGTTTCTCATACATGGCTTAGGCAAGTGTGGGAAATGGTCGAGGACTCGGGGTATGAGTTGATAAGTTATACATTCAAGTAGGATCATGCATTTGCTTGAATGTGTTTATTTAGACGTGCATATGCACTTAGGTGGAGTAGCCCACTTAGGGTGTGGACCACCTGCGAGCATTAGCTCACCTGTAGAGGAACATGTTACTGAATACCGGGGAGCGCACGAGACGGCTGCCGTCCTAGAGGCTGAGTTTAGAAGAAAAGCGGTTATTGGCTTTGGTTTTGTGATTGTATACATGTATTAGAGATTCTCTAATTTTAATATATGTGTTGTATAAAAAAATTGAAGTGCTCTTTTGAAACTATTGGATATAGTTGTTGTATCATGGCGAGTGTGGTTATTGGGTGAAGTGGTCGTTTTACTCATGTGTTTGTGATTATATTGGACTGCTTGGGACAAGTTTCATGCAGGTGTTGTATTGGGTAGAGCTCCGTACAAAGGAGACTCTGCTCGATTTTCTAAAGTGGCGTCAGATGCTTGACATCCTTGCCATTCCGGGTTGACGGGTAGTCAGGGGACCGGGTTTGGGCGTCACAGCTTGGTATCAGAGCCTAGGTATACGGCTACCTAGGGCTTGGGGGACTTGGGCTTAGGCCATAGTCTTTGAGGTGTAGACATCACCACTAGGTGTGGTTGATGTTGAGTTTAGGTATGAAGTACCTAGGAAATCACGGGACAAAACTAGGACAGCTTTGCATGCAGCATGGGTTGATGTGTTTTGCGTGATTTGATAATTATGTTGTGTGAAAAAAAAATATGCATAACATGAATGATGTGTGATCATGTATTGTGTATGGTTGGTGTGCTTAGTAGATAGCACATAGGAAAAAAAAAATTTGGAGTTTACAATGTGTAAACTGGAAGAAGGAAATAAAAGAAATAAAGTTTACTAAATTTATTTGGTTTAAGGACAATGAAATAAAATTTTAAATAAATTTTAAAGTAAACTCATAAAATTATTGAGTGTAGGAATTGCAGTGTTCAAGCCACTGCATGTATGGAGTAGCAAGGAGGCTACTGGAAATGAGGAGAAATAAAATCAATTTGAATAAATTTATTTGAGTGTTGGATAAAGAAATCAAATTTTAATAAATTTGAGGTTGAACACTAAGATTAGTGTTGTATAAGGAGGTTTTGAAGAAATTCTGGACCATTTTCCAGAATTAAATGAAAATATATATATATATATATATATATATATATATATATATATATATATATATATATATATATATATAATAAACAAAAATAAATTTTAAGCAATTTATTTGGTTTATTGGAAAATTTTTAAATTTTATAAATTTATTGGTGTACTGGAGAATAATGAAAAAAAAAATGGGATAAGTATTTTCTTGGTATTTTCTAGTAGCTGGAAAAAAATAATAATAATAATGAAAAAAAAAAAAAAAAAAAGAAGATGAAAAAACGAAAAAAAAATAAAAGGTGCGAAATTAAAGCCCATTTTGGGCTGCACTTGCATTTGAAATATAGATATTGTGTCACAATGCAAGCATTGTATTGTGACATGAGTAATGTGGAGTGCAGTGGCTAGGAAAAGGATGTTGTATTGCAATAGAAGGTTTGTATTGCAACTTAGGTGAAATTTGAAAGCTGTATTGCGGGGTGGAAAGGATTGTATTGCAATATGGTGGTCTGATGAAATTTGAAAATTGTATTGCAATATAGAGGTGTGCAGTGGAAAAATTGTATTGCAATACACAAGTGTATTGTGACCAGGAGGTGTATTGCAGTAGGCAACGAATTGTATTGCAACTTAGTAGCGCAGTGGGTAAATTGTATTGCAAGACACCTATTGTATTGTGACGAACATTAACTATAAACAGTAAATATGAACATTAACTATGAACTGTAACAGTGAAACGATGTCGTTGGCAGTCAGCGTGAACAGTAAATTTACGCATTTTTTGAAAAATCAAATAAAAATAAAATTTAATAAAAATGAGACAAAATTTTCGAAAAAAAAATGAAATTTTCCAAAAATGAAATTTTCAAAAATGAAATTTTTGTTGATAAAATATTTTAAATGTATAATTAATTTAAAAGCTGATTCTTGTAAATACGAGACAGTAATAATATACACTTATTTATGTGTATGAATAGTGTCTCGGGGCTGTGCTTATGCCTTAGAATACTTTGTATTGTATTTAACTACCATTGGAAATTGTGATTGCACGATTGTTGTGTAGGAAATTATATGCATGGTGTAATGCGTATAGGAAAAGGGTGAATGTTAAGGTTAGGAACTATGACCTTAGGGATTTGGATAATGAAATGAACAAGAAAACTTGGAATTTTATTGAAATAAATGAACTGAGTGGTTGGAATTTAGCGCCACTTAGGAAATGAGCAGATCGGTCATGGTTGTTAAGTTTATTAGTAATTGGCATGTGCATTCTTAGTTAGACCCGAAATGAAAAATTAAATGATTACATTTGCCATTGGAAATACGTAGATGGCTAGTCGTACGGGGGCGTGAAACGTCTGGGTGATCAAACCTGATGTGATAAAGCAAGCCTTTGTTGAAATTTGTAGGTATTCTGTGGTTGCTATCGCCTGAGGCTAGCATAACGGAGTGGTCGAGAGGTCCTAGTAACCTCCGAGTTTAGGATGGCTCCTCCTCCCGGAGCATTCACGGGGAGGAGATCCGATGGTGGCAGACCATTGGTTTATACGGATTGAGAAGGTGTTAGAGGTTATGGAAATTACTTTTGACAATGCCGAGTTAGACCAGCTATGTTCAGTAAAGAAATTGAGACCCAAATATATAATTGAAATGGGCGAGGACCTCTAAGACCTTAGAGTAGCCTTTGTATGTGAGTTCTCCCTAGGGATTAGGGCGAGAATAGGGATGATATGTCGAGGTTGCGAGTTGGAGATCTCGGGGACTCTACTCATAGTGGACCTGAGGATCATGGACATGTCAGAGTTCGATGTCATCCTGGGGATGGATTGGCTGATAGCTTACAGGGTCGTTATCGATTGTGAGCATAGGAGGTTCTGCCATACCGAATGATTATGATGAGCTTAAAAATTAAGTATTTTTAGTCAGATTTTGATTACAATTTTCATCCTAGAAATGAATAATTAATATACAGAAATATGAAGAAACTCACCAAATTTTATTAGCGGGAAGAGAAGAAGAGTAGAAAAATCACGTGATAAGTGGAAGAAAAGTGCGGTCGAGATGGCGAGCGAGAAATGAAAAGAAATGGTGATTCATTGATGCGAGTTTGGGGGTTGACAGTCAGTCGAGTCGTGACAAAGGAATTAAAGATTTGATGCGAGATGGCGGCAGTGAGCGCGGTCGGCGGTGAAGTGTCGGGGAGCTAAGAGAGCGACATCGCGGCTGACATTCGGTCGCGACAGCAATTGATGTCGTGAAGCGAGGATGAGAGGTCAGCGGCCAGCGGGGCTTGCAGCACACAGCTATGAGAGGTTTGGGCGTGAAGCTGAAACCGTCGATGTCGGCGGCGTGAAGTTGATGTCGCGACATTGATGATGTCGCGACGAAATTTGAAAGTCCGCGACGTAGACCGGTTGAAATGCAAAAGAGCGTGACAAGATGTCGCGACAAAGAAGTGTCGCGACATCGGGAACCATCGAGATGAAACGAAATGAGTTGATGTCACGACAAGAGGCGAAGTACGACATCAAAAAGCCATAAAGTAGTTGCAAGCCGGAAAGGCGATGTCAGCGACATAAGGTCGAAATCGCGACATAGGACTATTCGATTGAAGGTGAAGTTTTCGCATAAAGTATGAAATTAGCGACAAGATATCGATGTCGTGACATGAAGCGACTAGATCAAAGCTGCGAGTATAAAAGCGATGTCGCGACATGTCTGATAGCCGCGACAGCGGCGACCCGATTGAAACTACGGTTTCTTAAGGCGATGTCGTGACGGGGAGATGGATATCGCGACATCCAGAAGATCGATTAAAGGCTGAGATGACGAGCTGAAGTCCGCGACAAGATATAGGCGTCGCGACATGGGAGGTGAATTGAGACCGACCCGAGAGCGTGAGAAGATGTCCGCACGACAAGATATAAGTCGGCGACATCATGAATGACCAAATCAAGGTAACATGGAGCAAGTTGATGTCGCGACGTGAGATTGATGTCGCGACATCGATGATCTCACGACAAGGAAACTTAAGTCACGACTTGAACAGTGACTTGGGCGCTGCTCTAAAATCCACGGCCCGATACACATTGGGATTAGGGCGATTGAGGAACCTATAAATACGCAGCTATCAACTCATTCAAGCGGCTTGGCGGCCCGCAGGGCGAGAGATACGGATAGTGACTCATTTCCTTTCTTTATTTTTTCTTTTCTTTTATTTTTCTTAATTTTTCATTTCCGTTTTTTTTTAGAGCAGATCATGCTCTCGTATTTTTCGTTGTATTTCCTGAATCTGGATGTTATCGTTTGAGCTGAAGCTGAATGCAGAATTCATTTTATTTTCAAATTACTACCTGAAATGTTTGAAGTTCAGACAAATTTCTGGAATTCGATTGTTTCAGTTTCAATTTGCAGTCATTCTTATGATCAGAGGAATGCTGTATCGTGTGATTCAGTAATTGAGGAATCCAGCTTCCATTAAGTGAACATGATAGTCAGAATTTATCTTTCCTGTAGATTGTTTACAGCAGCTTGTTAATTTCAGTTAATGAATTTACTTCTGGTTTTGGGTTTATTGTCTTGGGATCTGAATATCGGTTTCTTATACCGTTAAGATTTGCGTCATTGCTCACGATTTGAGAGGTCCTCTACGAGTGACACAGGGAAGGCGTTCACGAGAGTAATGTACATTTCTTTGAAGGTATACTAACCTGCTATTAGGATCTTTTGAGCTTTGTAAAGTTCATAGATAAATCCTCTTCTCACTTGAAATCAAGAGCGAGTTGAATGATTATCTATTTAAACAAGCAAAGAGTTCACCTCGGTCGGATAGTGAGACTAATCGTGTTAATTTGTGATCTAATCAAGGGAAAGGTTGATCTATTCTAATTTCGAGGAGGAGCAATGGAAGTTGTATATCCTTGCTTGACCGATAACTTGGGAGCTAAGGTTTACAGTCCATAAAATGGGTATGAAGTATTGAAAAAGAAAAATATCCAGATTAAGGAAGTCCCTTTTTTAAAAGTAGTTATCTAATTCCCTGTATTCGAGAGAATCAGGTCATAAATTAGATAATGAAATGTAGGAGTGTGGAGAATCCGGTTGCACTACAACGCCTTGGGCCAGTTACTGAAGCTGGAGTGTCGAGAAATTTGTCGGGGAGTAACTACGAGGAATCGATAGTTCACTATCCTTTGTTTACATTGATGTGTCTCTGAGGATAACTATTCGATGTCGATTCTTTTATAGAAATTCTTTATTCTTTAATCTTTATTTTCCGATGTTGGATAGTTAGGTTAATTTCCTCTTGTTCGTTTAATTTTCCGGCACCTTAATGCGGATCTACTATCATTTAGTGTTCCAAATAGTATGGAAATTGAGTAGTCGGGGTAGTTGATTTAAAATTCTTGAGATCTCTGTGGGATCGATATCTGGACTTAAATCCATTTTATTACTTGTCGACCTGTGCACTTGCAGAATATCAGACCAAAACCAACTTTGAAAAAATGATTTACTCTAAGAGATTGGTGGTTTATATAGTATAATGTCAACAAGTTTTATGGCGCCGTTGCCGGGGATTAGACAATAGTCCTTTGGTAATAACGTCATAATCTTGCATGCATAACTAATGCATAAATGTGCAACACGTTTTGGTCTTAACAAGTTTTATGGCGCCGTTGCCGGGGATCGAAAGAATTTTGTAAATCAATATTCTGATGAAAGAAGGAAATACTAATTTGGACATTTTTAAAAAAGAAAAAGAACAAAAATAGATTTTCAAGCAGTGGTTCGGTTGTACTAACCTTTAACGAAACACATTGAATATTTATGATGATTTGACTAATCCTATTAATGGAGTGTGTTTTGCTTTCAGAAAAACTTTGATGCATAGGAAACAAAACACCGTCGATTCAGTGACCACGAAATAGAAAGGGCCTTCGAAGCGAGAAAGACCGAGAAGGCAGAAAACTCAACCATGGAAGAAGAAAGCGGGATCAGGTTGAAATACATACGAGAGGAAGCTAGAAGGCCTCAGTCAGATACAATGGAGGATTTACGGGACCAATTATCTGGGAAGAATACTCGTGATCGGGCGACTGTGATTGATGCTAATAATTTTGAATTAGGCTTGACCTTGATTACAATGGTCAGCTGACATCGGTTCTTGGTCATCCCACTTGAAAGATCAAGCGAACACTGGGAAGATTCCTCGGGATGGCTATCTTGTTAAAATTTCAGATGGGGTGAGACCCGGAGAGTCATAAAGCGCACCTATTCCCATTCTCCTTAAAGTCTGACGGCTACATGAGTATGAATCATTTACCATATGGTTACGATACTTGGGAGGAGTTAGTTGAGAGACTGCCAGGTAGATTCTTTCCCCGACCCTAACCACGAGAAGGAGAGAAATCATTGTGTTCAATGGGGGAAGATGAAAGCTGTATGTAGCTTGGGAAAGATTCAAACGGTTCTTTGAGAAGATGTCAATGCATGGGATAGATCGAAGACTCAAATGGACATTGTATATCATGTGAATGATATATCAAAGGGATCATTGATGCTTCATCTTTGTGGAGCATTCAAAGAAAAAAGTCTTTGAAGAGGCAAAGGAGGTGATTGAAGGTGCGGCCAAATCATAACATAGAAACTCCTTCGAGCTTTCAAGAGGAAACAACGAGAGGAAGAGATCTGGGCAGGCAAGATGGCGACCGTGGAGGCTGACTGGATGCCATTATGCACGGGTTAGACAAGCGAAAGAAAGACACACCTTTGCTCATGAAATAGGAGACGATCGAAAGGGGTTAATGACGGGAAGTGCGAGAGATGGCGAAGAATTCTATGAGGCTGGAGGTCAATTATGGTGAGCCAAGAGCTTATCATTTTTAAAGCGATCCTAACCTTCCAGCACATTATCACCTACTTTCGGGAACCATGAGAACTTCTCGTATGGTGGAGGGCTTCTCAAGGCGCGGGAATGAGAACCCTCATCGAGGGTGTCGCGGCCACCTAGGTTCAATGTGAGACGGAAATGAGTACGGGGAATGAATACCGGGACGGAGGGAGGGCCCGGCTTTCGAGGAGCAGGATGCTGCGGTTTATGAGGGAACTGATAAAAGATTTGTTGAACCTCCATGAACAAAAATTTGGAGAATTGGAGCCATTTGCCTACCAATTCAAATTTTGAACCACTACCAATGCATCCACTGAAGAACCCGGAGACACAAGTAGGGCGGCTAGCCACAACCTGCAAGCAGAGAGGAAAGATGCCTTCCCAGTGACAGGGAAGAACCCGAAAGGCGCATGGTGTGCGGCTTAGGAGTGGGAAGGAGTTAGAAGAGAGGAAAGGAAAAGATAGCTGACAACAAAGTAGCAATACGAAGGGAAGAGACAATGGAGAATGATAAAGAAGGAGTAGAAAAGAAGAACATCCAAGGATCAAAGCCTGCAGTCCCATTTCCACAAAGCTGCGAAATCGAATGGAGGAAGCGGTTGCAAGGTTCTTGAGAACTTTCGGAAAATTTAGAGATCGGTATGCCTTTCTTTGAAGTGGTGACTCGGATGCCACTTTATGCAAAATTTACGAAGGACATGCGAGCAAGAAAAGAAAAATATTAGAAGAGGAATAGTGAATCTCACTTTGCCACTTGCGATGCGTGTCGAGGAAAGAACTACCGGTAAAGATGAAGGACCCGAGTTTCACAATTCCTTGTATTGTTGGAGAATTTGCTGGGAATTCCGGGAAGCTCTACGTGACTCGGGAGCTAGTGTCGATCGATGCCTCTCTGTTGCGAAATTAGAAGTTTGGGGAGCTTACTCCCACAGTGTTACTCTACAAATGGCGAGCCGGATCGATGGTGAAACCCGGAAAGTGCATTGAAGATGTGTTGGTCCTTTGTTGGGAAGTTTGTATTCCCGATGAGCTTCATCATTACGGACATGGAAGAAGATTCACAAGTACTACTATTAGGAAGACCATTCCCCAGCTCTTTGGAGTACATACGATTGACATGCGAAAGGAGTTCTTATCTTGAGGTTGGAGAAGAAGGCTGCTTTACATTTAACTTGATCAAAGTATGTGAGAATATAGATAGGGACAAGGAAGGTTGCAATGTAAATGATTTTGTCACTTCCAACCTACGATGTTATAAATGATTGTAACACTCGGTTTTTATCCAATGAAAAGAGATGAATTCCCGGTATCTTTGAAAGATGTCTATTATGAATTTCCATACAGTAGTTTTCATTCTATAAGCTGGCATGTTGAACTGAAGCCTGTGAGAAAAGATAATGGGGAAAATAGTGAAAAAGAGGAAAATCAGCCAGAGACCAGTACAGAAGGGCTAGTTTTGAAAGAGTTGCCAGGTCATTTAAAGTATGCCTACTTAGAATTACCAAGAAAAAGACCAGTGATCATTTCGGCCGGACTGTTGATCTTCGGAACAAGATTGCTGAAAATATTAAGGAAGCATGGGAATCTTTAGCTTGGTCCATTGAAGCTGAAGGGTATCGGAGTCAACGGTTGCATGCATAAGATTCTGCTTGAAGAGACTTCAAAACCATCTGTAGAACATCAGAGAAGACTGAATCCAGTGATGAAAGAAGTAGTCAGAAAGGAGGTACTCAAATTGTTGAATGCTGGTTTTATCTACGCTATTTCAGATAGTCCTTGGGTGAGCCAGTCCATGGTTCAAAAGAAGGAGGGTTTCTTGTGATCGAAATGAAAAAAAATGAATTGATTCCGAGCAAAACGTGGATGGAGGTATGTATTGATTACAAGGGAAGTTGAATACAATGACGGAAAAGATCATTTTCCTTTGCCTTTCATTGATCAAATGTTGGATAGGTTAGCAGGACACCCTCACTTTTGTTTTCTGGATGGGTACTCAGGGTACAATCAGATTGCTATTGCACCAGAGGATCAAGAGAAGACCACGTTCACATGCCCTTATGGTACCTTTGCGCTGAAGGATGCCATTTGGGTTATGTAATGCTCGACTACATTCGGTGCATGATGTCTATTTTCTCGGATTTGGTTGAAGAGTGATGGAGATTTTCATGGATGATTTTCTTGTGTATGGATCCGGCTTTGATCAATGTTTAAACAATCACGGAAAGCGATTACTTCAAGATGCAGAATGACGACTGAATTGGGAGAAATGCCATTTGTAGTAGCAGGAAGGTATTGTTCAGACATAAAATTTCCGCTCTTGGACTAGAAGTTGACGGAGTCCAAAGTATCCATTATCAAGACTCTTGCACCACCTATCACAGTAAAAGGGTAAGAAGTTTCTTGGGGCATCTTTGGATTTTACGGGGAGATTCATCAAAGACTTTTCAAAAATAGCCAAACCATATCTGAATTCTTGGAAAAGGATGAGTTCAATTTTGATGATTCACACTTAGGATGCTTTCGATGAAATCAAGATCAGATTAGTACAGGCACCTATAATGGCTGCACCAGAATGGAATCAGGGATTTGAAATAATGTGTGATGCCAGTGATTTTGCTATGGGAGCTGTGTTGGGGCAAAGAAAGGAGAAAGTATTCAGGGTCATATACTATGCTAGTAAGACCTTCAATGAAGCACAAAGACTACTCCAACAAGCGAAAGGAGATGCTAGCTATAGTATTTGCTTGTAAAAATTTAGGCAATACATTTTGGGATCCATGTGGTAATTCACCTGAGATCATGCGGCAATCAAATACTTGATGTCGAAAAAGGAAGCCAAGCTTGAGATTGATAAGATGGAGTCTTCTTTGTTGCAAAGTTTGATTTGGAAATAAGGATAAGGGATGTGACAATGGCAGTAGCCGACCACACATCCCGGAGTAGAAAGAAAGCAGGTGATGAAAGAAGACAATGTCACGGATTAACAGAGAACTTCCCGGATGAGCAATTGTTTAAGGTTTCCTTCCCGGCTTCCATGGTATGCGATATTGTAGATTATCGCTTGTGGAGTAATGCCTTGAGAGACTCAGCTGCCAACGAAGAGAGGCTTCGGAAGCGATACTTGAGATATTATATTTGGGATAACCCACTATTATTGAGAGAGGTGCGACATGATAATAAGAAGATGTGTGCGAAGGTGAGCAGGCAACATTTTAAATGAATGTCATGCATCACCATATGGGGACACTTTTCGGGAAAAACGACTCACAAGATACTCCAATCGAGGTTTTATTGGCCCACTATCTTGAGAGATTGTGCGGAATGGGGTGAATTTATTGTGATCGATGCCAAGGATTGGAAATATCGACCCGGGGAATGAAATGCCCCCTAAAGGTATTATGGTGATACAAATTTTTGATGTTTGGGGAATAGATTTTATAGGACCCTTCCCACCTGCATCATTTGGAAACATTTATATGCCTGCGATGAGTTATGTCTCCAAATGGGTGGAAGCAGTTTCTTGTCCGAGGAATGATGCTAACACAGTTGTGAGTTTCTTGCAAAGGAATATTTTGAGCAGGTTTGGAACCCCCAGAACCATTATTAGTGATGGGGGAACCCATTTTGCGAACAAAATATTTGCAAAACTCATGAGCAGATATGGGATCAAGCATATAATGAGTTTAGCTTATCATCCCCAGACCAATGGACAAGCGAAATATTTCAGCGGGAGATCAAAGAATACTTGAAAAGGCGCGAGCTCAAGCGGAAGGATTAGTCTTCGAACTTGATGATGCACTTTGGGCCTACGGAATTTGCATACAAAACTCCCATTTAGGTCCCCATACAGAGTTGTTTTGGCAAACCATGTCATCTACCTCTTGAATTGGAATCTGAGGCAATGTGGGCCATCGAGAAGTTAAACTTCGAATTTTAAGAACAAAGGAAGAAAGCGCTCAATCATGCGAGATTGGAAGAAGCGAAATGAAGCTTATGACAATGCTCGAATATACAAAGATAAGACAAAGAAATGGCATGATCAGAGAATCTTGAAAAGAGTTCGAGCAGAACGAGGGTTACGTTGTTTAACTCTAGTGAAATTATTCAGGAAATTAAAATCCAATTAGATGGGCCATACAGTGAAGTATCCAAGTACTACATTTGGAACGTGTTGACACTGAAGGCGCTACTGGTGAAGAATTCAAGGTCAATGAACAAAGGTTAAAGCATTATCTCAGCAGGGGAGGAGGAAGTTGAAGAACTCCAGCGGTTCTTAAGGAAAAAGAAGTACCTAGCAGCCAAGTCGACTAAGGACTCAGGCGAAAATGGCTAATGGGAGGCAACCGGGAGATTTCAATGTGATTTTAAATTTTGAATTATCTCTTTCTTTTGATTCTTTGATGAATTAAGTCGAATTTGTTTTCCAGAAGGATAGATTTAACTTTTTTTTTATTATTATTAGAAATTGATTGTATTTTAACTAGAATCTTCTGGATTATTGCAGTGATCTTCTGCAAGGGTTCAAGACATGAATAGCAGTGCAACTATAAGAATGATTCCAGCAACTTGCAGAGGAGTCGCAACATGAGAAAAAGGGGAGTAACCTTCTCTTTAACCAAATCCTGTAGTTATGATTGAACTAATTGTTAAATCGTTGCCTGAAATATACCTGGATAGATGTCTAAATGTGTTAGAAACAATAACAAAATTCAAAGTTTTTGAATTCATTGAATTAAAGGCTTAGGTCACAACAGAAGGGTTATGTCGCAACATTAGCTAATGTCCATACACTTAACATTGATGTCGTGACCGGAGTTTGGAAAGAACGAGTTAGTGGGTAGTAAGGAAGGAGATTCATGTCGCGACACCAGCTGTGATGTCGCGGCTTGATGAATTAAGTTTCAAATTTGAGAAGAATTTCGCCACATCCAATAATTCACGAAAACCCGGACATGTCGCGACACCACGGAATAATCGCGACATAAAATGCGACACATGTGACACTCATTCCAAAAGCCCTAAATTTAATGATCTCAAATGAGAAAGGAGGCGGAATTGAAGTCGCGACAAGTCATAAATGAAGCATTAATCGGCCACGAACATTGATTGAATTGCAACTGTTGGAAACTATCTCTCATGATCACTCAACCCATAACCATTCGCATAGTGCCCCCTCTGAATCTCGACCTCAAGAAAACCACACAGCAGTCCAGCCTTCGAGAAAAGCTTTCCTCTTGCTTCAATGGCTGAAATTCCCACGGCTGGTCCTAACCTCGGCAGAGGGAATGTGAGGAACCACGAACAATCAGAAGAAGAAGAAAATCATGGAGAACGGTTAGATGAGATTAGGTCGGGAAGGGCAAGCAGGAGAGAGGCAGCCATCGGAGGCTTTTAGAAGCTCAGGGACTTCTCGAAAAGGGAGAAGGGGAAGGGAAAAAGGAGAGAAGAAGAAGTAGAAGATTTCGTCTCTGATGAAGCTTATTCTCAGTGGAAGAAGTATTACGCTAACAAGGGTTTTGTTACAGAGAGGAGATTCAAAAACCCTATGACTCCTTTCAAGGAGATGATAGAATAGAGAGGGATGGGAGGAGGAGAGTCTTTGCGCGCGCAGCGAGATATCTGACCTTTGGTGAGAGGTTTATTTAACATGGTAGGGAAGGAAGGATGGAGCTGTTTTGTTAGAAATTACGGGTCTCATGCGAGCGAAGGCCATCAAGAGCCTATGGCATGACAATGCACAAGCATGACTCCAAATTCAAGAAAATTTTGGAAAAGCCGAATCTTAGAAAGATTCTTGAGAAGCTCACGTGGAAGGCGCGAGTTAGACCCCGAGAAGAAGGAAAGCCCGAGAACTACGAGCAGGGAGCCTTGGAAGAAGCAAGGTATGGTTTACTTCACAGCGTCTACATTTTTGGTTCAATAGAAGACATTTATGCCTGAGTGAAGAACAGAAGAGTACTCTGTATGCCATACTAAAGGGATACAAGATCAATATAGGAGTTATCTTAAGAGAACTCTATCATGAGATATCATGAAGGAAACAAAAAGGAGTACCTTCCTCACCCGGCAACAATCAGTTCTTTGCGAAGGCTGGAGTGAAAGGGGTTTGGGAGTCAGAAGAAGAAGTCCCAAGAGCTTCACCCTCATACGACGAGAGGGAGTTGGTAAAGGACCAAGAAATCGGAGGGAAAAAGGGGAGTCTTGGTGAGAACGGTGAAACCCAATTTGAAGAACGAGAAAAGGAGACCCCGAGGGCCAGCAGTCAGGCGAGTACCCGGTGACATCACGACCCGCAATGATTACATGTTTGCAGATAATGAAGGGCGGGATGAAGACGACAATAGACTTCTCCATCCCTTGGCCGAGTTCCATCTGTACAAAGCGAAATTTCCAACACGGAGAAAGCTCGAGAGGAGCCTGAGAGGACAATTCAATTCTACGGAAGCTCTCAATTTGATGCGAAAAGAATAGAAAGAAAGAAGGAGTGGAACCCTAAAGCGGGAATTCGAGGAGAGGGATGTATGAAAAGAATTGAAAAGAAGAGACCAGAGTGGGAAGAAGAATTAAGCAGAAAGAAAGGGAGCATGAGGTGGAGATCAAGAAGAGAACAACGGTGAAGGAAGGCGAAACAGAAAGAGGAACGGATGGGAAAAATGTTGAGCGACAAGGAGAAGAGTTCAAAGAAAGAAATGAAGGAAAGAGAGATCAAGATCTTTCTTAAAACTCAAAGTGAGTCATAAAGCTTTCTATAACAATGATTTGATCTAGATGCTCAACTCCTAAGCATTGCTAGAGAAAAGAGATAAGAACATGACACCAAATTTGGGGCTTGGATAAAGGGTTTCAAATTACTATACAAATCTACGAAGGAAGAGGAGCTAGAAAACAAAGCTGAATGAGAGAGACAAAAGCAATGGGAGAGTGAATCCTACGAGGCGAGAAGGAATGGTACAGGAAAAATTTAGATTTGATTAACAACAATCTTTCTAAATTCTTGGAAGTCATGACGAAATGGAAGAACAATAGTGGCTTGGGGAAGAGACAAGATGTACTGAACAAGAAAGTTGATCTCTCTAATGAGATTGTCATTGAAGAACAGCTTGAGAGGGAAACTAAGAAGAGAAAGGAAAGAAGGGAAATGAAGTTCCCTTCATTCCCAGCTCATTTGAACACTTTAGACCTAGATCCCCCTGATATTTTTGCCACCTCGTCCAAAAAGAAAAAATAGACCTTCTCATACCTAACCTTCCGGTACCATCCTCCTCCCATCTTTGTGTATCCAACGGTTGAAAATCAATCGAAATAAAATGAGAAAGTTAAATGGAATTGTTGTGTACTATTTTGCATTTTGATTGTTCAATGTCGTGTTGCTTTGTGGTTGAATGATTGAGGAAATCAAAGTAGGGAAATAGTTCGAATAAAAAGCTGGCGAGAGGACATTATCTTAATTGAATGAAGCCGGTTAGAGTAGGAAATGGCGAAATGAGAAAATTAGAATAAGGACAAAATGCATCTAGTTTAATTGAAAAACAAGGTAAAAAAAAAATTACTTATATTTAAGCGATAAGTCAGTTAGAGGAAGGTAATACAACGAGATGGAACAAACATATTTTGAGTTTGTGGTATGAGCAGTGAGTCAGGAACTGTTGAATATCGAATTAGCAACTACTCATAAATAAAAATGGGTCAAGATGCTCCTTATAGTTAGTCACGGTGATAAATCGATTCTAGAATTTGTTAGATTATTGATTGAAGTGAAATCCTAGGTGATTCAGGTGACAAAGAGATAATCTGAGGCCATTCTTGGATAGTTTGAGCCATCTTATGCATCCTATTCTTATCTTTGAGGCATATCTGTTAGTTCAGGAGAATTGAGCCAACAAGCTATTTTCAAAAATAGACCAATGAAACCCCAACTCATCTTAAGACATCAATCCTTGATAAGAACCTACGATTACCCGGGAATTCAAAGGAAGAAAGAAATGAAGTTTGGGGGTTTATATTTTGAGGAACTCAAAAGGGATAAAAAGAAAAGGCAAGGAAGCGAAAATGCGTGAAAGAAGAGCTAAGTTAAGTTTTATCTTGTGGCCTAACTCTCTTGAACAATTAAGTTCTTAGGGTGTTTCAGCACCTAGTACCTAATTCCATCTGGTATGGGGTTACCCAACCCAAAGTTCGCTAAGAGTGTTAGAAAGCACAAAGTTAAAACATTTACTATCCACTTAGTAGTAGCAAACTAAGAAATTCCTCGGTGAAATTATAAAGTAAAATAGAATCTGAGTTACGAAACTTGAAGAAATCAAAGATATCCCAAACATGAAGTTTAGGGAGTTTACTAGAAGAAACTATAAGAAAATTGGTAGAAGAAGAGAAAATGTTCGGGGTGATCTTAACCTAAAATTCCTTCCATCCTACCCATTACCCAAGCCTCACAATATAAGCCCAAAAGACTGATTGATGCAGGCTTTGAATTCACCTACATTAGTGGAGATCAATACTTGAAAAACAAGAAGCCTATGGAATTTGGGAAGAAAGGAAACAATCAAAATTGTGAAGAACTTTTTAGGGAGTTAAATGACTCGACCATAAATTGAGAAAGGAATTTAATTCATTATTCAACGGATCCAGTGAGTATATTGTTTGTAAAACAATTTCAACATGATAGTTTGCATAACATAAAGAGTAGAGACCAACCTTGAACTGGACTTGAAAAGCTAAATGTCACGGAGAAATTTTGCATACCTTACATTGCAATTAAATTGAATGAAAGCTGCAGAACAAATCACGAGAAAAATGTCCTTAAAAGAAATTATTTTGTTTGAGAATGAGCAATTCTTTTCTTTTCTTTTGCTTGAGGACAAAGCAAAACTTTAAGTTTGGGGAGTTTGATGAGCTTAAAAGTCATCTATTTTTAGTCCATTTTTTTGTTCTATTTTCATCTAAAAATGAATAATTAATATCTGAAATATGAAGAAACTCACGAATTGTTATTAACGGAAGAGAGAGAAGAAGTAGAAAAATCTGACCCAATAAGTGGAAGAAAAGTGCGGTCGAGATAGCGGAAGCGAAATGAAAAATGGCTGATTCATTGATGCGATTTTGGGGTTGACCTGATCAAATTACGAGTCGTGACACCAAAGAAATTAAAAGGAATTTGATGCGGTAAGCGACGGTAAGTCTGGTCAGCGGCTGAAGTGTCGGAGCTAAGAGAGCGGCGTCGACAGCATTACGAGTCAGCGACAACAATTGATGTCGTGAAAGCGAGGATGAAGGTCGCGACAAACGAAACACCTTTTAGAAGCTATGAGAGGGTTTGGACTGATGAAGCTACGAACTTAAGTCGATAATAAGCGACGTGAGATTGATGTCGCGACATTGATGATGTCACTCTGAGGCTGAAATCCGCGACATCAAAGACCCGGTTGAAATACGCAAAAGACGTGACAAGATGTCGCGACAAGAGATTGATGTCGCGACATCAGGAACCATCAGATGAAAGCCGAAGGGAAATGAGTTGATGTCACGACAAGAGGCCGAAGTCACGACATCAAAAGCCGTAGTGAAGGCGCAAGCGGAAGGCGATGTCGCGACATAAGATCGAAGTCGACATAGGACTGCTCGATTGAAGGTGAAGTTTCATAAAGTGAGATTAAGCGACAAGATATCGATGTCGTGACATCAGGAACGACTAGATCAAAGCTGCAGGGTATAAAGCGATGTCGCGACATCAATCTGATGTCGACAAGCGGAAGCGACGATTGAAACTACGGTTTCTTAAGGCGATGTCGTGACGGAAAGTGGATGCGACATCAGAGATCAGTTAAAGGCCCGCGGATGACTTGAGCTGAGGTCGCGACAAGATAGGCGTCGCGACATCGGGAGGTGGTGAGACCAGCAGGCGTGAGAGATGTCGCGGCCAGAGATATAAGAGGTCGCGACATCGCAGATGACCAAATCAAGGTAACATGGAGTAAGTTGATGTCGTGACGTGATTGATGTCGACATCGGTGTGTCACGACAGAAACTGAAGTCGCGACTTGAGCAGTAACTTGGGCCTGGCTACTCTAAAATCACGGCCGATGCATTGGGATTAGGGCCGATTGAGGAACCACATAAATCACCTTGACTATCCAGCTCATTCAAGCGGCTTGGCGACCCGCAGGGCGAGAGTGCGGATAGCTGAAACTCATTTCCTTTCTTTATTTTTTCTTTTCTTTTATTTTTCTTAATTTTCATTTCGTTTTAGAAGCGAGATCATGCTCGTATTTTCGTTGTATTTCTGAATGCGGATGTTATCGTTTGGTGAAGAGTGAATCACGAGAATTCATTTATTTTCAAATTACTACGAAATGTTTGAAGTTCGGACAAATTTCTGGAATTCGATTATTCGATTTCAATTTGCGGAGTCATTCTTATGATCGGAGAATCTTTGTATCGTGTGATTCGATAATTGAGAATCCGGCTTCCATTAAGTGAACATGATGATCGAAATTTATCTTTCACGTAGATTGTTTACATTGACTTGTTAATTTCAGTTAATGAATTTACTTCTGGTTTTGGGTTTATTGTCTTGGGATCTGAATATGAGTTTCTTATACCCGTTAAGATTTCTTGTCATTGCTCACGATTTCAAGGAGGTCCTCACAGTGACACGGGGAAAGACGTTCTGAGAGTAATGTACATTTCTTTGAGTATACTAACTTTGCTATTAGGGATCTTTTGGGCTTTAATAAGTTCATAGATAAATCCTCTTCTCACTTGAAATCAGAAACGAGTTGAATGAGTTATCTATTTAAACAAGCCTTGAAAGAGTTCACCTCAGTCGGATAGTGAGACTAATCCCGTGTTATTTGTGATCTAATCAGGAAAGGTTGATCTATTCTAATTTCGAGGAGGAAGCGTCTGGAAGTTGTATATCCTTGCTTGGCCAGATAACTTCCAGGAGCTAAGGTTCTGATCCATAAAATGGGTATGAAGTATTGAAAAAGAAAAATATCAGTTAAAGTCCTTTTTAAAGTAGTTATCTAATTCCTGTATTCGAGAGAATCGAGTCATAAATTAGATAATGAAATGTGGAGTGTGGAGAGATCCGGTTGCACTTCTGGCATGGCAGATGATTTTGAAGCTGGAATTAATCGAAATTTTATCGGGAGTAACTACGGGAATCGATGGTTCACTATCCTTTGTTTCTGATGATGTGTCCTCTGAGGATAACTATTCAGTATTCAGTTCTTTTATAGAAATTCTTTATTCTTTAATCTTTATTTTCCAGTATGTTGGATAGTTCAGTTAATTTCCTCTTGTTCGTTTAATTTTCCAGCACCTTAATGTTGGATCCTACTATCATTTTGTGGTCCAAATAGTATGGAAATTGAGTAGTCAGGGTAGTTGATTTAAAATTCTTGAGATCTCGTAGGATCGATATGCGGACTTAAATCCGTTTTATTACTTGTCGGCACGTGCACTTGCGGAATATCGGACAGAAACCCAGCTTTGAAAAATGATTTACTCTAGAGATTGGTGGTTTATATATAGTATAATGTCGAAGCAAGTTTTATGGCGGATTGCGGGGATTAGACAATAGTCCTTTGGTAATGCGTCATAATCTTGCATGCATAACTGATGCATAAATGTGCAACACGTTTGGTCTTAGCAGTACTCGTGGTATTTCGGGGAGACCAAGCATGATATTTTGCCCCAGGGCGTTATAAGTCCGGTGTCGAGGGGGCGATTAGCGGGTTGGCTAGCGAGCCTTACAGAGGGCGGAGAGACTAGACTTAGATCTACCTCGGTGAGTGTGGCATTAATGTGGATGTTTTTCGGATAAGCTACCGGACTACCTCCACGGAGAATTCGTAGACCAGTGTCGAGTTACACCTGTTACTTCACCCGTCTCTATCCGCATAGGATGACACGGTTGAGTTACGGGAACTCGGAGAGTCCGATTCACGGGAGCTATTGGACAGGGTTTATCGGGCCAAGACACTTCACCATGGGGCCCTCCCGGTTACGTTTGCGAAGAAGAGACGAGCCAGCCATTTGTGCGTGATTAAACAGGTTGAGCAGGGGTTCTGATCGAGAATCGGTACCATTACAGAGATTGATGATTTGTTTGATCGAGTTGAGAAGGCGAGTCTACTCCAAGATAGACCGCCTTGGTTACCATCGGTGAGAGTTAGGGAGGCGGATATCCTAAGACGGCGTTTAGGGCGCGTTATGGGCACTTTGAGTTATGGTGAAGCCCTTCGGATTGGCGAATGCGCCAAATAAAGATTCATGGATCTTCATGCATGTGGTGTTCAACCTTATTCGGGACGCTTGTCGTAGCTTCTTCGTGGATGACATTTTGATATACTCCCAAATAAAGTGGATCATGAGTATCACTTGAGGATCGCTTACGCTTGTCGGTGGAGACCATCACCGTACGCGCCCGCAGTGCGAGTTCGTGCTTACTAAGGTGAGATTTTTGAGATTTTGGGGTGGCGTGGTGTCGGCATCGGAGTGTCTCAGTCGACCAGGAAAGGAAGGTCGATGTTGTAATGAGTTGGGAGAGACCGAATGTCAATCTTTGAGATCTACGTAGTTTCTTGGGATTAATTTGGAGTATTATAGGAGGGTCGAGAATGGGCTGAAGTTGTCCGTCGGGGCAGGATCTGGATTTAGCTACCGGGACATGGACTCCATGGTTGGGACGGCCCTGACCATAGAGAGAGAGATTGAGGATGCTCGGAGCACTTGGGATGCGGGTGTTGGTAGCAAGAGGGAGGATCAGCCTTCTTCTAGTTCGGAGAAGGCGAAGACTTACGCTTCACGCTGGTTTCAGACTAGGAGTCGAGTTGAGCATGTGTGGGTTGCCCTGACGGGGGATCCCGAGACTTTAGGACAATGCGAGTCCCAGTTAGCCGTGGGACGGGAGGTATCTGGTTCATTCCTCACACCCTAGTGCGGGTCGGAGGAACCCAGTTTCGATTCAGGGGTGCTACAAGCACTTCCAACAACACGAGAGATAGGCCCGAGGAGGGCGGAGTGTGGAGTGAAGTCGGGAATGAAATCGGAGTTAGCGCGTGAGCGTAGTGGACATAGAGTGGTAGACCTATTGGTTGTTGATGTCGGGCTTGAGCATGGATGAGTTGGCTTGACCATCGGGTTGTCAGCAATGGGACCTTAGCCGGGTTATCATACCCGACACGACCTTGGATTTGGGCTTAGAGGTTAAGGCCTTTAGAGAAGCCAGATATGGATGTTCTTCCCTAGGGTGTAGGGTGAGAGTTGACCTGATAGGTCGGGATTATGAGTGGGAGATCTCCGAGATTCTGCTCATGGTAGACCCCGGGATTGGGTGTCACAGTATGGCATTATTGCGTTCGTGTGCACAGTAACATCGCGTCGAGTCGGGTGTAGGTGCACGGTATGGTCATTCACCACTCTTGGTGAGTGGGGGTTGAGTTTGTCTTTAGGACTACGTCCAATGAAGACTCATAGTTTGAATCAGGAAATGTAAGAGGCTCAAAGTGTAAGCCGAAGAGTTATGTAATCGAGATGAAAACACACGGTCAGGTTATCACGTAGACTTAGAGTTGAGTGATGGGAGTCGGGAATGACTCGAGATTTGGATACCCCTTTGGAAATTGCATTGGGTGTTGTTGGTAGGCAAGGGGCTCGATATGGATGTCGCCGCGACATGAACTAGGTTGACGGTCATTGGATTGTCAGCGATTGTGACCTTGGGAAGGTCAGCGTTTACACACAAAGTAAGGGTTGTGTAGGGTTACACGTTGTGTGAATTATATACAGGTGTTAGAGGACATGCTGCGAGCATACATCCTGGGTCATAAGGGTAGAGGAGCGTTTGCCCTTAGTGGAATTCGCCTACAACAACGGAGTTACGGCGAAGTATCTGAATGGCACCATTTGGAAGCATTAGCCATGGGGCCATGTAGATTATCGTTATGATTGGTCCGGTGGAAGAGCTCCATCCGCGGGTCACGATGCGATTAGAGACACCTCGGAGAAGGTGGGAGAGCGTCTGACGGCGTCTTCTCGCGGCTCAGGCGGCGAAGAGCTATCGCGGATCTTATGACGTCGACCCTTAGAATTCGAGGTTGGTGATCACGTTTCCTTGAAGGTGATTCCTAAGAGAGGAGTGGTCAGGTTCGGCAAGCGTGGGAAGCTATCGCCGAGGTTCATTGGACCTTTCGAGATACTCGAGGGGATAGGCACTGTTGCGTACCGGTTGGCGTTACCGCCCAGCATGTCAGGTGTCCACGAGGTATTTCACGTCTCCATGCTCCGAAAATATACTCTAGATCCAGCTCATGTGGTGGATTGGGGATAGATTGAGGTTGACACGGATGGGACCTTCGAGGAGGGACCAGTGTGCATTGTTGATAGCCGTGATCAGGTTTTGCGGCCCATGAGGGCCGTGAAATTTGAGTGAGGTGCTGGCAGCGACCTTGTATGGAGTGGAGGGTCGCGTGGGAGGCGCGAGGACACGATGCGGACTACCTATCCCTTCTTGTTTAGGGATGAAGATACGTGGTTTAGTTGTTTAAGATTTAAATGACTGTTTACATGCATGGTAGAATGCACGTTGCATATGCATGTGAGTGATTGCAATTATCCTGAATTTCGGGACAAAATTCCTTTTAAGGAGGGAAGAATGTAAGATCCGAGAAATTTCAATTTCTGGAAAAATGGAAAAATCGTAATTTTGGTTACGAAAGTGTAATTTCGGTTAAAAATCCAAAATTTATTCTCCTGAATTTCGGATGGCGAGCGGATTGCTGCCGTTGGAATTGTCTCATGAAATCTAGCTATGAAATTCGTCGAATTCGGGAGCGTAGGATTGTCACGTTTCTGAGGCACCTTGGACCGATTGCCGAGAAAAAAGCGATTTTGATGCGACGAAAGTCACATATAACAAGTACTCATGTGCCATAAGTGGTATGAGTAGAGAAATGATGAAAATGGATGGCCGAACTTGTACCGAATGTCAAAACTGAGAAAAGAGAGACATAACGGGTATTAATGGAATTGTTTAAGTGGGAAAAAGACAAAAAACTCAATAGTGTTGTCTCCCACAATTCAAAAAGGTAAGGAAAAAACATGAATGAGAAGAAAAAAGGTCCAGTAGCTAAAATGGTGTGATTCTAGTGAGAGAGAGTCTTCCTTCTCTCTAGAAATACGTGCCGATCCGGCCGGAGTCGGCGGAGTCTTCGGGGACAAGAAGGAGGGAGGCTGGCACTGCAGCGGAGAGGGCTTCTCGTGGGTACGGGATTTAGGGAGTTTCCTCAAACTCGAGAGGTAGGGAGTTCTTTCCTACTTGGATTTTACACCTTGTTCAGTGCATATTTTACAATGTTGAGTTGAATGAGCGTGAGGACGTTCGTCCCGGTTCCAAAGCTTGGAGCAAGGTGGAAAAAATTTAGAAACCCATGTGAATGGTCACGTGACTTTACGGGCTGTTGAGTTCTAGTTTGTGCATTTATGTGAAAATGTATGCCTTGATGTGTATGAAGGGCGGGTGTAGAAATTCGAGATACAAAGTGAACCGATGATTTATTAGAGTGATGGAGCAGTAAACCTAGGGTTTTCTCTTGTTCATATGAACAGTGACACGAAAATAAATTTTCATGTGAGAATGTGTTTTATTGAGTGATTAAATTCGAATTGCTCGTGTTTGACAATTAGCCCAAGTGAGCTAATTTTTGGTGTAATGAATTGTGGAATTACATGACATGATTGTGTGATTTAAATTATGTGAATATATGCATGGTGATATATTTGCATGTGTTATATGAGTTATTGAAATGGCATCACAATGCATTTCATATGCCCAGCTAGGTCACCAGAGATAGGAGTGAGTGCATGAGGTAGTTTCTCGAAGCTGTTTGGTAGACTAGTAAATGTAAAATATTTCGGAGGGTTGTCTAAAAACAATAATAATGATCGGAGGGTAGTCCATACTAAAAATATCAATCGTCGGAGACGGCCCAATTGATATATCTCGGAGGGTAGTCCACTAAATATAACATCGGAGGCGATCCCTTTGCCATCGGAAGGTAGACCCACGAATATAAACAAATAACTTTGTTTGGAAATTAATGTTTCTCATACATGGCAAGCGAGTGTGAGAGTCGGTGAGGACTGGGAGCATGGACGAATGGTTGAACGACAGTAGGATCTTGCATTGCTTGATGTGTGTTTATTTTGGGCATTGCATATGCACTTAGGTGGAGAAGTAGCCCACACTTAGGGTGATTCCACTACGAAGCGATTCATTCAGCCTGTCGAGTATTTTCGGTGCGAGGCGCCACGAGGAGACGGCTCGTCCTAGATGTTGAGTTTAGAAGAAAAGCCGGATTGTGGCTTTGGTTTTGTGATTGTATACATGTATTAGAATTCTCTAATTTTAATATATGTGTTGTATAAAAGAGAATTGATTAACTCTTTTGAAACTATTGGATATAGTTGTTGTATCATGACGAGTATGGTTATTGGGTCCAGTGGTGTTTTACTCATGTTGTGATTATATTGGGTAGCAGGACGGGTTTCATGCGAGGTGTTATGTGGGTAGAGCTCCGTACAAAGGAGACTCTGCTCGATTTTATAAAGTGGCGTCGGGTAACTTGGGCATCATATCCGTGAGTTAACGAGGTGAGTCAACGGACCCCGGGTTTGGGGCGTCCTGATTTTGATGCGATTCCGAAAGATGCATTACCGACCCGACATGGAATTACCCTTTCCAAGGAGCAGTGTCCTAAGACACCTCAAGAGGAAGAGGATATGAGGCCAGTTCCTATGGCTCGGTATAGAGCAGCCTCATGTATGCCATGTGTACGAGGCTTGATATACACATTATGCGATAGGGATAGTCGGTCGTTACAGTCAATCTTGAATGGAGTCAGCTGGATAGCAGTGAAGCATATTCTCAAGTATCTTAGGAGAATGAGAGAATATGCTTGTGTGCTCGAGTGGAACTGAACCTAATGGAATATCACGTTTACGGTGCAATGTCAGACCAGATAGTCAGTCGACATCTGGGTCAATATTCACTCTTGGTGGTGGAGCCGTAGTATGGAGAAGTATCAAACAATCTAGTATTGCAGATTCAACCATGGAAGTCGAATACATAGCGGCTTGAGAAGCAGCTAAAGAATCGGTTTGGCTCAAAAAGTTCTACATTGATCTTGAAGTAGTTCCAAACATGGAAAAACCACTTGTTTTATACTATGACAACAGTGGAGCGATTAGCGAACTCGAAGACCAGGAGTCACAAGAGGAGGGAATCATATAGAAAGGAGTATCATTTTGATGAGAGATCGTACATAGAAGGGACGTAGCCGTTATGAAGATAACGTCGGAACAAAACCTTCTTGGATCAGATTTACGAGACTTTGCACGAAGGGTGTTCACAGGTCATAGAGGGACTAGGTTTAGAGACATGTCCTTTGCTTTAGAGGCTGAGATTTGTAGCTGAAAATATCTTAGAATTTTATAATAAAAATTATTATATATTTCGCGTATAAATTGAGCCAACTTGGGTATTTTCCGGGAATTGTTAAATGAATATTATATAAATGATTATATGGCTAAGAGCCAAATGCAAATATAATATACTAAATGAGAATCGATTACACAGGAAATTTAACCAAGTGAATATGGGGTGGAAATGTGAAAAATGAGGACCTAAATGTCATAATATAAGAAGAACAAATAGTAAAAATAGTAAAATTGTTGGAATGGCTCAGGGAAGCCTAAAAAATTCTCTAGATCTCGGATGATGAAGCAGACTGCTGTCGTTAAGTCGTCTGTAATCACAGTCATTCATCTGAATTTCGTTGAATTTCGAAGCAGTCGGATTTTAAATTTCGACGGTCGTGTCGAGTGAAACACAGCAGGATTTTAGAAAAATCTCGAAAAATGGCAAATATTTAAAGAATATTCAATTAGGATAAATGAAATTGAAACCGGGACGAAATAATTTGTTTCGGAGCTAAAACGGACTAAGAAGTGAAAGAAAAAGGGGACATATGAGTCCCACTTTAACTAAAAAAAAAAAAAAAGATAAAAATCATAAAGGGGCGGACAGTGCGTGAGGACGGACGGAGAGGAGAGATGGAGAAATTTTATTTTATTTTTTTTATCTTCATTTTTACTACGGATTCTGAATCGGACCGTCGAGGAGTCGTCGGACGAGCGAGAAAAAGTGTTCTACGCGACGAGGGCTACGCGTGGGTACCAAAAACACGGGATTTTACCGAGAATTCAGGTAAAAGTTCGGAAAATCCTAATTTTTAGTTTTTCTCAGATCTACGGCGTTCTAACGGTCAGAATTTTTTGGACCAAGAGTTAAAGTTACTCTACGCAACGCGAGCTACGCGTGGGTACCGAAATCATGGGATTTCGCCGGATTTCCACGTGAGTGAATAGTAAATAGTAAATGGTGAATAGTGAATAGTGAATACGTAAATAAATAGTAAATACGTATATGAATAGTGAATACATGAATGAATAGATGCATATTTGGTAGAAATATAAGAATTAGTATGTAACTAAGTAAGGAACTCCGTTTTGGGTGTTCTTGGAACACATGGAAAGCTTGGGTGAGTCCCCGAAGTCCATCTATATAGGCTTTGTTGAAATTGGAACTCGGAATTAAAGCTAAAAAAATCAATCCTAACCAAAACCACTATGCCTTACGAATAATATTGTTCTTTAATGGTTTTGGAATAGGGGTTGACGAGGAGGAAAAGCCAAACTGAGATTGAGATTCCGAGGATTGGAATCAAAGTGCAAAGTTTTTGGGTTTGTTCTACCAACTTTTATTCCTCGTTTCAAATTTTTGCATATTTGTTCTATATTTCCTATTCTCGTTTCAATATTTGAAATGTTTGTTCTACCTTTTCTTATTCTCGTTTCAAGTTTTTGCATATTTGTTATATGTTTTCCTTTATTTAAAATCGTAAGAAGGTATATTGAATTGTTTTAAATGATTTGAAGAAATTGATTGTAAAATGTTTGCATATGAAAATTGCATGACTATTGAAAGTGAACTATTTATACAAATGTACATATTATACTGTACTTTGCTATAAAAGATTTGAACGCCCTTAATAGAATGTTAATCGTTTAGTTCGTATTAAGGATAGATTGGTATACCAATAGGGTCAAATAAGCGATCTTGCGAATATTGTATTGATGTGTCACTCCCGATCAAGCGGCCCGAGGCGGGACCGTGTCGGTAGTGTTCACCTAATTGATTGTTTATAACCGGTCGGCAGCCTAGCGGGACCGTCTTGTGTTATAAAGCGGATTTTATCTTGGCTGCGGCCGTCATAGGTGACTCGATATCACTTGTATATCGAGAAACGTAGGTTAAATTTGTTAGGGCATAGCGAGATTGATTGGCATAAGCGGGTGTAGATAAGCACTCGCGAATTGATTAGCAAAGCGGAATTGAATTGCAAAATGAATTAGTGCATAAAGCGCTGAATTGAATTTGAGCATATTTGAGATTGTTTGAGATTGTGAAATATTAGATTGAAAGAGCATTATGAAATCATGATTTGATTAATGTATGAATTATTGAATATGAAAAGTGTATTTTTTGGGATGATTAATGAACCATAGCAGATTAATATATAAAACAAGTATATGTATTGTACTTGCATGATAAATCCATAAAGATTTGAAAGTTTTGAATTGTTCGTGCATGATTTGTTTTTAAAGGCGAGCGAATGGATTTGTTTTTAGAACCACTAAGCATGAAAATGCTTAGGTATTGTTTACCAATGCGCGAATTAAGTGATAGATAGTGATCGAAAGCGGACTTAAGATCGAGGAGCGTCGAGTCATAAAGAAGAAAATTTCGGAGTATGTTTCGACATGTGCATTAATTCCATGTTTTCTTTTGGATATTGATATTTTGTATAAACAATTTGAACTCTAAAAATCTATTTTTGTAAATCATTTTGAAAAGGCTTGAATGTCTTCGTGTGTGATGTTTTCGTTAAATGTAAATGTTTATGGAGCTTGCTTGATTTGTAATCACTTAAAGTAAAGATATGATTTTGAGTGATTGAGTGATGCCAGGGGCATCCGGACTCGGTTCGGATCCGCCAAAAGCGAATTCGGGCTAGGAAAGGGGTCCCACAGTTTTAGTGGTATCAGAGCCTAGGTTTAGGCGGTTCTACAAAATGATTTTGAAATTGTTTGTAAATGATTTTGAATTTATTTTTTTTGACATGCATTGCATTTGCATATAAAGGATGACGTGACTCTGACACGGATCTTGCTGGTCTTAATAGGACAAACATGAGTGGTATAAGTCCCTTTAGGGTCGAGGGTGGCCATAGGAGAGTGTATAGAGATTGTCCAAGCAAAATACGAGAGTATGAATTTTTAGGAGATTTGATTGAGTTATCCTTTAAGGAGTTTGATGTGATTTTTGGGATGGATTGGTTGTCCCGACACCAAGCGATAGTTGATTTTAGAATGAAAAGAGTGACCTTAAGGACACCGAATGACGATGAGGTTATTTTCATCGGCGAGAGGTCAAACCACCTCTCTAATGTGATATCCGTAGCCACTGCGTGAAAAAAATCGTGCGGAAAGGATGTGAAGCCTACTTGGCTTATGTGATTGATACGGTAAAGGCAAGGCCTAGTGTATTCGATATCCTTACTGTTAGCGACTTTCCGGACGTGTTTCCGGAAGAGTTACCAGGATTGCCTCCACATAGGGAGATTGAGTTTGCTATTGACGTTATCTGAGTGCACACAGGCATTCATTACAGCATGCGAGAATGGGTCACTAGAGCTAAAGGAATTAAATTGCAATTGCAAGAACTACTAAGAAAAAGGGTTTATTCGACCAGTGTATCCCCCGTAGAGCCGTGCTTTTGTTAAAAAGAAAGATGGTACACTTCGGCTATGTATTGATTATAGACAACTGAACAAGTTAACAGTAAAGAATAAATATCCGTTACCCAAAATTGATGATTTGTTTGACCAATTGAAAGGTGCAAGTATTTTTTCGAAGATTGACTTGTGATCTGGGTATCATCAGTTGAGAATTAAAGATGTGGATGTGCATAAAACGGCATTTAGAACGCGATATGGACATTATAGGTTTGCTATGTCTGGTTGGTTTGACAAATGCTTTGTAACACCCCAAAATATACCCTACTTGAGTTTCGGACTTGTTTTAAGGGTATATTATAAACTAAATATGAATTTTTAGGAAATAAAATTTGAGACACAAGAAATGAATATTAGAGACAAGGAGTAAAGTGGTCATTTACCACTTGAGGACATAAAAGGCATAAATGAAAAGTTAGTATGCAATTATGGAATTTGAGGAAAGATTAATTAAGGGTCAAATTAGAATATGGTATAGTTGAATTGCAAAAAGGGAAGAACCTAAGGACTTAAAGGCAATTAAAGAAAACTTAAAACCAAAAAAATGGGTTTTCTTGTCTTGGCCAAACATGGCCTTAACAAACATGAGATTTAAGACCAAAAATTGGTCTCGTTTGGAAAAAAAAAGAACAAACCGTAGAGAGAGAGAAGAAGAAGAAAAAGAAGAGAAGAAGAAGAGAAGAGAAGAAGAGAGAAGAAGAAGCAAAGTCAAAAAGGTATGGAACTTTGGATTTTTGGTATGGAACTTTGGACTCTTGTAGGAATTTCCATACAATTGCATGATTAGTAGCTTGCCCAAATCTAGGGTTTGATAAAAGTTCATCCCAACATGAGTTTCTTGTTGGTATTTGATTTCTTTTCTAGGGTTTGACAGGATTTCATCCTAACCCAAATGTAAGGTGGGTAAAACCTCAAATGTACAAGAAAAACATGGAATCCTCCCTTTGAGGTTGGATTCATAGAATAATTGTAAAGTAAAGGAGTTGGGTTAGAACAAACCCTAATAAATCCTTGTATTTGGTTGGTGTATGGGTTATGACCCATATTAGAGTTATTTTTGGGAGAAAATCATGAAAGGTTTTGATGAAAGATACATATTGAATGATGATTTGAGTAGAAAAGAGATTATAAGATGAATTTGAAATGGTTTTGAGGTGTATATGAAGTATAGAATTGAATTGGGTATCAAAAATATGGAAAAAGGGGAGAAAAATACACATTCTGGACATTTTTCGTGACATGTACAGTACACCGAACATGTCTGGGGTACATCTTATTATTCTGGTCGTTTTTGGCCAACATGTACCGACACACCCTGTTCTGTTTTTCCTGTTTTGACCAGTTTTCGTATTTTAGCCATAACTTGCTCATTTCTTATCCTATTTGAGTGATTCAAGTGGATAATTAAAATAGACTTCAAGGAGAACAAAACATACATAAATAGGCATCGTCAAATTCGGATTCTAAGTGGCCTAAAAATTCACTCAAAGTGGGGCCAGGTACAAGCCAAATTTTGTTTCAGTTTTGATCATAGAGTAGTCCGAGTTGTTTCAGACGTAACTTGAGTTCCGGTGCTCCAAATTGGGTGATTCCAGTTGGAATAGAACCCTTAGTACCTTAGCTTCAAATGAGTACAAATAACTAGTGTCAAATATGAAGTTAATACCTGGAAAAATGAGTAATACAAACTGTCCCTAGTGTAATCAGTAAACCGACTAGTTTGGCATGAAAATGCCATAACTTTATTTTGGATGATCCGATTGGAATGATTCCAATTTATAAGTAAAGTAGATTCATAGGAATAAGGATACATGAGATGAGTGTGATTTCATAGACATCATACTTTACAAGTATATGAAGTGTCATGTGTAATAGGCATGAAACAAGGAAAATATAGAAAATGCAACATGTATAAATGTGTTCATGAAACATGAATGTGATATGGAAAATGAAAGCAGGCAAAACACAGATATGAATATGAGGAAATATGTCATGAACACATGATGTGGATTTAGAAGTTATATGATTATTATCATATAACCAGAAAATGATAACAAATGATAGGAAATATATGAATGAGTATATGAGGCAGAGTATCGTAAATGGGTATATGAATGAGTACACATGAATGAGTATAGGAATGAGTATACGTGAATGAATATATGAATAAGTATACATGAATGTGTATACTTGAATGAGTATATGAACGAGTATACGTAAATGAGTATATGAATGAGTATACGTGAATGAGTATATGAAATAAGTACATAGATTGAGTATATCTTTGAAAAGATAATATGAAAGTGAAATTGGAATTGAAATGTGATTATGATCGGTTATGAATGCTATTTGTGAAATATATATAAGTATATATATTGATTTGAATTATTGTTATTCGAAATGTTTGTCACACACATGCATGTGTGCATGTATTTGAACTATAAAGCGAAATTCTTTTGCATAAAAAGTAAAGCTGATTTGAAATGTATCATTAAATGACCGACATGGCGGGGATTCACAGTGAATTCGTCATGAAGGGGTAATCTCAAAATATGGAATGTGAAATCCACATTTTATTGAATGACCAACATGGCGGGATTCTAAATGGTCGTCATGAGTCTTCAATAATTGTTAAATGGAAATCACATTGCTCTTGAATGACCAGAGACAAAGGCGGGATTCCCCAGTGAATGCTGTCGTGAATGTACGACTTTTATGTATATGTGAAATCACAATAGAAAGTGAAAAATGACTTTAAAAATTGTATTAGTTTAAATATCTTTTACATTACAGGACATAGTAAAAGGCATTATTTTTGTAAATGCATTTGTTAAATGTAGATGTTATGGGTCTAATGGTTGTAAATGTTTATGGGATTGCCCGAAATGAAATGCTTTCGCTTAATTAAAGATGCAAATAGAATAACATAAACGACATGTTTTGGAAGATAGTTGAAAATGTCGAGATGAAACCGGGCTCCGGCTTGGATCCGCCAACTTGAGTCAGAATAAGGGTTCGGGTGCGACACTTTTGAAAACAAAATTTAATAAAACCAAAAATGTTTTGATTGAAAATGTCGAATTAAGCAAGATACAGCTTGGATCATGACCGGGTCGAGTAGGGGATTCGGGTTCGACACTTTTGAAAATGAAAATTAAATAAAATGATAACTAAAAGAATTAAACGGGCATCCCAGATCATGAATTGTAATTGCTAGAGGGAGTTGATCAATGGCTTGGCGTGATAATGATAAAGTCTAATGTATCGGTATCAATACAGTTTGACCTGTATGTGTTTAATAGGCTTGCTTGATGCATTCCGGCGCCCATTTATATGTATAAGTTTACTTTAAATATGATATGATATGTCGTACATGTAGAAGATATGAGTTACAACCTGTAAAAGACATGACACAGGGAAGTAATACGAACAAGATAATGATATGGAATTTGAAAAGGATAAAATCTACATGTATAATATGATATGATTTAGAAGTCACATAAGAATAGGCTTAAGTTATATGCATAAGGAAAAGTATAAGTGTAAAGATAGTGACGGCGGTGTGTTATTGGTAGATTCTTGTCTATGTTCCCACTAAGGCGTAAAGAAGCTTAGCACGGAATTATTCAATCCGTGTAGATGCGAAGAAGGGAGATAAAGGGCGGACATTCCACACGATGCAGACCATCTCGAGATAAATTGCTCACCGGCCACTTTGTTTTCCGCGATCTCTGATGTTTGTATTAGATATGTACATGTATAAGTATTTGTATAAGCAAATGGGACTTAGTATATAATATTGATTTTAATGGATACCACTCCGATGGTAGTTCCTTTGTATATATAAATGATTTTTGGTTATTATAAAAATTGTTTGTATACCACAGGTATAAGTTCAGCTCTGAAAAAAAAAAAAAAAAAAAAAGAAGAGGAATTAAAGAGTCCCAGTATATGGTTTCGCACGAAACCGAGTTGGTTATGAAGCCCGAGATTCGGACCAGGGAATCGGGCGTGACATCTTCAACGGCTTTCATGGACCTAATGAATGTGTTCCAGGCCGTATGTGGATCGATTTGTAAGTAATGTTCATAGGCGACATTCTTGTGTATTCAAAGATCGGGAAAGTCATAGAACACGCCGAGAGTAGTGTTAGAGACTTTGAGAAAAGAGCAGTTGTATGCGAAACTGAGCAAGTGTGAGTTTTAGTTGAATGAAGTGTCCTTTCTTAGGCACATTGTATTGAAAGAAGGAATCTGAGTGGATCCAAAGAACATAGAAGTAGTTGTCGAGATAGAGCCACGAGAAAGTGCTGAGAAGTGTAGTTTTGGGATGCGGAGTTACTACGAAAATTCGTTGGGGTTTTCTATGAAGTACAGCATTGGAATGACAGAAGGTGCTTAAGGAAAATGTAAAGTATGAATGGAGTAGAAAATGTCAAAGAAGTTTTGATAAAGTTGAAAGAAGCAAATTCCTTAGCAGGAGGCTAGGTTCTTACTCAGCACGACCTGCGGTGAGAATATGTGATTTGGTGATGCGTCACTAAATGGACTTGGATGTGTCACTGTCTGTGAGAAGGTAGTGAGTGGCCTATGCTTGAGGCAGTTGGTGGAATGAAAGAACTACCCGGCATGATTTGGAATTAACCGCAATTGTATTTGAGTTGAAAATTTGGAGACACTGATCATAAGAGTCTTAAGTATTTGCCACTCACGGTGAGAGCTGGCTTGAGACAAACGGATGGATCAGACAAGATTATGATTGCGTGATTGATTATCCTTTCGGGAAGGCCAATGTAGTGGCCGACGCTTTAGTGAAAGTCAATACAAGCGCCGGGGCATTGAATGCCCATTTTCATTATCGAGACTGATGGTATTGTAATTGGCGGAGATTGATAGTGAGACCGAGTTTGTTGAATCGAGTGCTAGAGGCACAAAAGAAAGATGAGAAAATTTATGCCGTAATAAATCAGATTGGAAATAGTAAAGAAACTGAGTTCACGGTGAACGAAAATGGAGTTTTGTATTATAAGGATCGGGTTTGTGTACCCAATGATAATGATTTGAGGAAATCCATACTTGAAGGAGGCATAGTGGATCTTTTCTAATATCCGTGCTTACGAATGTATCGAGATTTGAAAATGTCATTAGAATTGGTCAGGAATGAAGCTTGAGATATATTAGAGTTTATAACCAAGTGTTTGGTTTGCGAAAGAGTAAAGAGAGCGAGGCATCAAGTTCATACGGATTATTCTGACCTATCAAAATCTTGGGTGAATGGGTTCGAATTACCATGGATTTTGTAGTTGGGTTACTATTGAGGAGAAGCATGGCTCGGTTTAGATTAGTAGTGGACCCGATTTGCAAGAATCAGCTCACTTCTGCAGTGAGAAGCCAGGCTATTCATGACGAAGCTGCGAGGCTGTATACTCCCGAAATAGTTCGGTTACATGGGATCTGTATCCATTATTTCAGACAGATAAGGGTTTGCCGAATTTTGGGGGGAAATTGCAAGAGCATTGGGCCTTTCGGCGAATTTTGATCTGACGTTCCACCAGCAGACGGATGGACGGTCGAGAGAAGTGATCAGTGCGATATGCTAGAGTTGTGTGATCGACTATAGGGTAGTTTGGCTGATAGACACATTCCTTTAGTTGAATAGGTGTACAATAGTTTCAATCGCGTATTGGAATGGCGTATATGAGACTTTATAGGAAAAAATGTAGAACACAGTTGTGTTGGAGCGGAGTGAAGCGAAGAAAGAAATAATTGGCCCCCGACTTGATCTGAGGCGAAGAAAAAGTGAAAATGATTAGAGATTGAAAGTTGCCAACAATAGACAAAAATCATATGTCGACATGAAAAGAAAAGATATTCATTATGAGATTGGGGAAAAAAAAAATGTTTTTGAATGTATCGCCTTGGAAGAAGGTGATGAGATTTGGAAAAAAGAACAGGAGTTGGGCCTGAATTTGTGGGCCTTATGAAGTAATCGAAAAAGTGGGTCCAGTGGCATATAGATTAGCATTACCTCCGAACTTGGAGAAGATCCATAATGTATTTCATGTGTCCATGCTACGGAGGTACGATCGGACCATCATGTAATCTCCTCTCTGGAGACCAATTGTAGTGAGCGGGTTTGACATATGAAGAGCCGAGTAGAGATCTTGAACAAAGGAAGTGAAAGAACTACGAACAAAAGAAGATTTCGTTAATTGAAGTGTTGTGGAGAAACCACGAGCAGGAAAACCACTTGGGAAAGTGAAGAAAGCGATCTTGGCGTGATATCATGACTGTTTAAACTAAGGTAAATTTAGAATGAATTTTATTAAGTGGGGAGAGTTCTTAACACCCCGAAATACCTTAAATTTTATAATAAAGTATTATAACAAGAATTTATAAATTGAGCCAATTTTGGTATTTTAGGGAATTGTTAAATGAATATTATATAAATGATTATGGCTAAGAGCGGAAATGCAAAATATAATATACTAAATGAGAATTGATTACACCCGGAAATTTAACCAAGTGAAAAATGGCAAATTTGGAAATGTGAAAAATGAGGACCTAAATGTCATAATATAAGAAGAACAAATAGTAAAAATAGTAAAATTGCTGGAATGGCTCAGGGAAGCCTAGAAAATTCTCTAGATCTCGGATGATGAAATGGACTGCGTCGTTAAATTCGTCTCGCGAAATCTAGTCACTCATGCGAATTTCGTTGAATTTCGAAACAGTCGGATTTTTCACGAATTTCGAGAAGACGGTCGTCGAGTGAAACCTGAAAACAGGATTTTAGAAAAAATCTCGAAAAATGGAAAATATTTAAAAAATATTCAATTAGGATAAATGAAATTGAAACCGGGACGAAATAATTTGTTTCGGAGCTAAAACAGACCAAGAAGTGAAAGAAAAAGGGGACATATGGGTCCCACTTTAACTAAAAAAAAAGATAAAAATCATAAAAGGGCGGACAGTGCGTGAGGACGGACGGAGAGGAGAGATAGAGAAATTTAATTTTTTTTTTTCTCTTCATTTTTTTTCTCAGATTTATGGAAATCGGACCGTCGGAGTCGTGGAATGGAAACGAAAAAGTGCTCTACGCTACGAGATTCTGTGTGTGGGTACCAAAAACATGGGATTTTACCTAGGGTCGAGTAAAAGTTCGGGGAAAATCCTAATTTTAGTTTTCTCAAATCTCTGGAATTAACGGTCGAATTTTCGGACCAAGGATTCTACAAAGTTACTCGGCCCTTGTGCAAACTACGCGTGGATCACAGGAAATCTTGGGATTTCACCGGATTTCCATGTGAGTAAATAGTAAATAGTAAATGGTGAATAGTGAATAGTGAATACGTAAATAAATAGTAAATACGTATATGAATAGTGAATACATGAATGAATAGATGCATATATGGTAGAAATATAAGAATTAGTATGGAACTAAGTAAGGAACTTCGTTTTGGGTGTTCTTGGACTCTATGGAAAGCCATTGAGTCCAAAGTCCATCATAAGCTTGTTGAAGTGGGCTGAATTAAACTCAAAAAAATCAATCCTAACCAAAACCACTAGCACGCACGAATAATATTGTTCTTTAATGGTTTTGGAATAGGGGCTGACGAGGAGGAAAAGCCAAACTGAGATTGAGATTATGAGGATTGGAATCAAAGTGCAAAGCTTTTTGGGTTTGTTCTACCAGCACATTCCTCGTTTCAAATTTTTGCATATTTGTTCTATATTTCCTATTCTCGTTTCAATATTTGAAATGTTTGTTCTACCTTTTCTTATTCTCGTTTAAAGTTTTTGCATATTTGTTATATATTTCCTTGTTATAAATGCATAAGAAAGGTATATTGAATTGTTTTAAATGATTTGAAGAAATTGATTGTAAAATGTTTGCATATGAAAATTGCATGACTATTGAAAGTGAACTATTTATACAAATATACATATTGTACTATACTTTCTTTATAAAAGATTTGAACGCCATAATAGAATGTTAGTTTAGTTCGTATTAGGATAGATTGGTATGATAGGAATTCGAATAAGCGATCTCTTTGAACTATTGTATTGATGTGTCACTCTATCAGCTGACCCGATGAGGACAATGTCGGTGAGTGTTCACCTAATTGATTGTTTATAACCGAATTAACATTGACGGGACCGTGCTTGTGTTATAAAACCGTTTTTATCACCAGGCACATGACCCGAGGCCCAGGTGCAGTGGCTGATATCTGTATATCGAAGACATAGTTAAAATCGTTAGGGCATAGCTAGATTGATTAATGAGCGGAATTAAGATAGCATAAGCGAGATTGATTAGCATCTTAGATTGAATTGCAAAAATGAATTGAATTATCTTGAATTGAATTTGTATGAGCATATTTAGAATTGATTTGAGATTGTGAAATATTGGAATTGAAAAGAGCATTGTAAGAGGAAATGCATGAGAGGATTTGAATTAATGCATGAATTATTGAATATGAAAGTGTATTTTTGGGATGATCAATGAACCATAACAGATTGTATATAAAAATAGTATATGTATTGTACTTACCTTGATCATCCATAAAGATTTGAAAGTTTTGAATTGTTAAATTGCATGATTTGTTTTACACTGAAACTGAAGAATGGATTTGTTTAGAACCACTAAGCATGAAAATGCTTAGCGTATTGTTTTACCAATACGCAAGTACCGAGTGATAGATAGTGATCGAGAGAAGCAGACCTAAAAGATCGAGGCGTCGAGTCATAAAGAAGGAAATTTCGGGTATGTTTCGACATGTGCACATTAATTCCATGTTTTTCTTTTGGATATTGATATTTTGTAAAAAACAATTTGAACTCACAAAAATCTATTTTTGTAAATCATTTTCAGAAAAGAAGCAGATGTCTTCATTGTAAATGTATTTTGTTAAATGTAAATGTTTATGGGCTTGCCCAATTTTGTAATCGCTTCCGCAAAGATATGATTTTGAGTGATTGAGTGATAACAGGGCATCCCGGACTCGGTTCGGATCCGCCCAAACGGGTCGGGCCGGGAAAGATCCCCACCAGATTGTGGGCATAGTGCCACTAAAACATATAATTTATCTTTGCTTCATAAAGAAACAATTTTCTATGTTTGATTCTTTATACATGTGTTGTATAATTTAGTAAATATCAGAAAATCTCAAGTTTATTAATGTAACTATAATCTTAGTATATAACAGTTATATATGAGATGATCAAGATTATAGATAATAAACTAAAGCATCTGTAAGTCATCAAAGTAGTGATCTTTGATCTATAATACTACTAGTAAATTCAGCTGTGAGAACATTAAGAATGCAGTAATCTTGATGGATTGCGATCTTAGTGATACATTAAAATGGAGGTGCTTTATATGTCGATTACATAGGACATGACGGTTATGGATTAAACTCTTAAATAATATCTGGAATTTACAGTGGAGTTTAAGCGGTGTCACTTTCGATCATCATATGCAGATTGATCTTAATCACCAAGTAATAGTGGGCTATATCTATTTCAATAGGGCCTTTTGATTCATAAGTTACGGTCTGTCCTATGATAGGCCCAATACTTATGTCTTGGAGGCCCGGTAGAGATATGTGGTGAAGACATGTCCTCTGAGATATGGAATCTAAACCACTTCTTGAGAAGCTAGATAGTGGTTCCCTTAAGCGTTAATTAAAAAGCGAGCAGTTTGAGGCGCTCTAATTTATAACGGGTTTAAAATTAAGCGTTCACTAGTGAATTAATGGAACTTAAGGATAAAGATATCATTAGAGGAGTAAAGCGGTAATTTCACTAGCTCTAATGATGGATTGATTCCCTGGAGGATTGAATTGCATGTAATGATCATATCAATGGTGCTTGAGTATCACTCTTGTCAAATTATTCTATAATTACAAGAGTTTAGTTTCAGATTTTTAGTGGAATAATACTGGAACTAATAAATTAGATTAATTGATTAAAGAGTTTAATTAATTATCAAATTTATCAAATTAATTAAAACAATGTACAATATTAAATTAACAAAGAAATCCCTTGGAGGGCATAGTTGTAAAAGAAGTTGTTTCATAACAACTATGTAGTAATTATTGGATAATTAAATGTTAATTAATTAATTATTGAATTAATTAATTAATAGTAATTACTATATGGATGAAGCGGTTAATTTGAAATTAATAACATTAATTAATTATTGAATTAATTAATTAATAGTAGATATACTATATGGATGAAAAACGGTTAATTGAAAGTGAATATATTATTTTTACAATTAACTTGTTGAATCATTTTGAATTAAATATTTAAAATATACATGAGTCTGACAGTTGAGTATAATTAAGATGTATGAGCAGAAGTGCATTTAGGCGTCGAAGTGATAAAAATTAGAGAAAAAAAAAAGGAGAAAGAGTTTCACTTTTTTTTGCCTCCATCTAACCCTCTTGATCTCATGTGTTGAGAATATTAAGAGTTCTAAAAACAAAACCTTTTTTAATTTTTGCGCCCACACATACCCTGTAGTGAAGAGGAACGACTTGGAAGATCGTGGAAAACATAGAGAGAAAAAAAATGATCTTGAGTTGTCAACCCTACTTGCCAAAAAAATCTCCTTAATTTGATTGAGGTAATTCTTCTTTATTGTTTGTTGATTAGTATACATGTATCAGGATCGTAAAGAGTTTTGTTAATTTTAAAATTCTTTGGACCCGGAAATCTTTCGCTGCAAACTTTGTTTTGAACTTTAAAAACCTTCAGCTATGGGGTGTGACGGAAATAATCAGTTGTTTCCATTGGCGTTTGCTATTATAGAAGGCGAGAATACTTATAGTTGGGGATGGTTCTTAGCATGTATAAGAAATAGAGTTACTCAACGAACGAGAATTTGCGTTATATCTGATAGACATCAGTATCATGGCGTGATGACCGATCCCATCTTGGTTGAAATTTGCACCATATACTATCACAAGATTTGCATGCGTCATCTTGCAAGCAATTTTATGACCTGGTTCAAAGATAAAGTTTTGAAGAATTTGGTATGCAGAGCAGCTTTAGCGAGTACATAACGCAAATTCAATAAGCATATGCCTACAATTGGGAGGAATTAGTGCGAGCTTTTCTGATGGCTAGAGAGGCGATCCTTCACGAGTTATGGGCTCTTTCACTTACAATGGTCGAAGATACGGGATCATGACAACCAACATTTCAGAGGTATTTAATAGTGTCCTTAAAGGAGCTTGTAGCCTACCAGTAACTGCATTAGTACAGTTGACCTTCTACCGTCTCAGTAGTTACTTTGTTGCAAGAAGGGAAATAGGTGCTAATATATTGGCATTTGTTGAGCAGTTCACTCCGTACGTTGATGCTCAAATTCAGGGTCGTGTTGTTAAGGCTGGTTCGATGGAAATTGTGTTTTACGATCACGTAAAGGGCCTATTTCATGTCAAGTCAAGGAGTGGGCGAACTCATTGCCTCAACTTACAAGAAAAAATTTGTACATGTGGAAAGACACTGATATATGGATTTCCATGTAACCATATCATAGCAGCATGTCAGCATCGCTGTGTTGATTTTCGTTTGTTTGTGGAAGGCTACTACACTACTTAGTCGTACTATGACACATGAGCAAGCCTTTTCCATCCAATATTCAATGAAGATGAGTGGCCTCTTTATGATGGTACTACGATTGTACCACCTGAGTCAATGCAACACATTGAAAGTGGACGTCCTAAATCAACCCGGTTGCATAATGAAATGGACGTTAGGGAGGCGAAATCCCCGATCACATGTGGGTTGTGCAAACAACTGTGTAACACCCAGGAATTTGTATAGGTATAAGCTACGGAAAGTAATAATGACAGGAATTTGTATAGGTATAAATTAGGGAAAATAATAATGACAGGAATTTTTATAGGCATATGTTATGAAAATAATAATGATAATTCAATTAAGGCGTTATGAGAAAATAATAATGATAATTCAATTGAAGCGTTATGAAAATAATAATGAAACAATTCAATTAGTAATTAAGTATTAATTAATTTAATGAAAGGGCGTAATAGAAAATAATAATGGTAATTCAATTAGTAATTAATTAATTAATTTAATGAAAGAAGAAATTAAGAGTAATTTTCTAATAATAGATAACCCAGGTATAAATTGGAGTAAGATAAGAAAATCCTTTCTATTCATCTTTGAATTTCTCTCTGACGAGTAGAATTCCAGAGGACGTACGGCTTTCGGATCTAAGGTTTGAAGAACAAATTTCTCTGAGTAAGATATTTTTTATTTTATTTTTCTAGATTTCTTTGATGTAGATTCTTTAATTTTCTTTCAGTTTAGATGAACCCTGAAGAAGTCAGATTTAGATTTCACTCTCGTTCTTTAAAATAAAAAATAAAATAAAATAAGAATTGGTGGTGTCGTACTGAATTGCTTTGAGTATGAGAATGAAAAAGTAAGATGAACAGTAGTATATGGCAAGTAGGTTGAAAAGTCAAAATGATATATTTGCATGATTTTGATTGGTATAAGTGAAAAGACAAAAGGGAAATGTGGTAAAAAACCAAAAGTTCTTGTTATGAAATAAGTCTTGAAAACTTAGGTACTATAAGAAATCTAGGAAATTTGATTCATGGCGGATGCTTGAAAAAAAAAGGAATAATGTTAGATATTGAGATTTATTTTAGAAAAGAAAAACAAATATTTGAGTATAATTTTTTGAAAGAAAATAATAATAAAAATAAGATAAATTTGAAAAGGCTAAATTTTTATAAATATGTATTTGATAAATATTTAAAGATATATGTATTTTGGCAAGTATATATTTTATTAAGAATATCAAATTATGAAGTTTTAAGAATAAATAAGTAATGATGATAGTTTCTTCCATATTATTTTAGGAGAAATATTTCATTGAGGTGAAATTCTTGAGTTAGCTCTTTCAAAGCTTTTAGGTACTCTTTTGAGGTAAAGGGATTATAATACGACTTTCGAAAAATTATTATTTTTATATGTATGTACGTGTAAGGAATATTAATGCAGATCTTTAAAAAGAAAATTGTTTGTTTTTACTTCATTTGAGGATGAAAATTGTTTTAACTGAATTATATATATCTTGGTTTGTGAAAAGTTTTACTTTTGTATTTATTTGATTATCCATGGATCAAAAAAGTAGTTTTGTATGATTGTACTTTTGAGATTTGTTTTGTTACGAAAGAAAATGTGAAGATATGATGTTTTGTAATTTGAAATTTTGAATGAAATATTCGACCCTGGTTAGTTCGACCCTATCAATGGGAATAATAGTTGACACTATTCGGCCCTTGTCAACGGGATATAATAATTGACCTTTACATTTCTTGGTGGGGAATGTAATTGATTTGAACCCCAGCCTCTAGGGGTTTGGTTAGAGGTTACTAGTACTAGTAGTGTTTGGTTTTAGATCCACCTTAAAAGAACGATTTGCGGCTATTACCCATTGAAAGTCCCACATAACTGGGCACCATTTGATATTTGATGACCAGAGAAAAATATATTTGAAATGTATTTGATTTTGGATTTGATATGAAAGTGTTTGAATCGAAATTTGATATGAAATTGTTTTGATCACATTTGATATGAAACCGATTTGAAATGGATGTGAGAATGTTTTGAAGTATATTTTGTTATTGTTCCAAATTATTTTGAATCAAAAGTTTTGATGAAAACGTCTCCCTATTTGTTATATGATTGAAATTTTGATCCATGAAAATGTATTAATATTTCTTGTGGGCTTTGAAGCTCACCCTTTATTCTTTAAAACACTCAAGTACCCTTAGTTCGGGCGGGTAGCGGTTAGGACGGAAGAATTGGTTTTATTAAAATATTTGTTTAAACTTCTCTTAGGACATTGTTTAGATGTTAAAGTTTAGTTCTGTTTGGAATATTTGAGTTTGAAGTTATTTAGATAAGTATACTTGGGTTGATGTATTGGTTTCTTAAAGTTGATATTTGAGGATTTAGAAAGTTGCGCATTTACTTTGAACAGTTGTTGGAAATTGGACAAAAATCCAGTTACAAGGAAGGTTAGTGTCGTTTCACACTTCAAACCTTCAGGCTGAAAGCTTGAGGGTGTGAATTGACAGTCAGGCCCCTAAGGTGGGTTTAAGGCGTGACAGTGGTATCGAGCTATAGGTTTATGATCTTAATGGGAACTTGTTTAAGTTTGTCTATGGGGATAGTTGAGTGACGTGTTAGTTGATAGTTCATATCCGTTTGTGTATTCTTAGCATTCTTTACAAATGTATGTTAGATAATTGATTTCTTGGTGACTAGTTAAAGTTCACTACACTCTTTTGCCTTTGTTTTGTTTGTTGGTTTAGTGAATATACTTATCAATATGAGAAGTATGACTTGAATTTGTACTTCTTTGGGACACATGTCATTATGGACAATGGTGGTTTGAAGTTATTTTATGTGATGATTGGTAAGAAGAATATTGAATTGACTTAATACTCCTTAAACATTAAGGTTGTTTGATTTTGAGGATGAATTAAGGAGCTTACTACCTTTTAATTGTTGATTGTTTTGGGAAAATATTGTCTTTCCATATTCTTAGTTATCTTGAGTTTAGTTGAAGGGAATCATGTGGATAAATTGTTACGCATAAGCTAAGTCTTACAATGTAGTTATTTGCTTAGAAATGTTGTTAAGTCTTTTAAGTCAATGTGATGAAGCGATGAAAATAAGTGAAATTTGAAAGGCTCTAATATTTATTGAAGTTTAGAAGTTTCTTGGATTTATTGATATTCTAGAAAATTATTAAGAGATCTCTAGATTATCTTATATTTCAGGCTGACGCAGAAAGAAGTTAAGTTTGATTGGTCTTATAACTATGATGATAGCTGCCAGAATTGAAGATCAAATTGGTAACAACTCTTATTTTGATTATTTCATGGGGTTCGCAAAGATTTGTTTTGCATAATGATGTCTTTCATTAGGATTTATGTTGTGTCCTTATGCAACATGGAAAAATTAATATATACTTGTAGACATTTGAAATTTTAAGATAGAGAAAACTACCTTGTTATGATTTGAAGTTAGGTAAAATGATTTTTGCACTTAGATATGAAGACATTTTGTTTTATTATAGTCTACTCACTTAGTTTATGAGAGTTTGAAGTCTTAGTCTTCTTAAAATGATTTTTAAGCAAGAAATAGAGGATATTGATACAATTACTTAAGGATTATGATGGCATTATTCAGTACTAATAAAACAATGAGAATCTTGTGATTTATGCCTTAAATAAAAAATTAATAATTTTGATTCCTTGGAAATCATTTAAGGTTGTCACAAACGATTATTATATGATTTGAGATGTTTACAAATTATATTATACCTTTAGTTTTAGAGTTCTTATGTTGAGCATTATAGTGCAACTAGAATTTGTTTGGAGAATTAAGATCTTATAAAGAATTATTTGAAACTAGTTGAACTTTTGGAACAATTGATTGTGTTTAATAGACGATAAAGATCTTGAAATTTAGGATTAGACAATGTCTTAAATAATGGAACATAAGAGACAACTTTTGAAGGAGGTTTATTACTTTAAGCTTATGATCTACCCTACAAAGGATGCAAAAGTATAAATATTTAAAATGCGAATTTGATGGTCATATAGTAGGTATTACATTATTTGTGACTTTGGGTTTGAGTGATCGTATATGGAGGTTTACATCAGACCCTAATAGTACTTTGCAACTACTTTATATTTCTAAATGAGTATGAAATCTTATTACCATGGATTTTGTGATAGGGTTACCAAGAACCTTAGTTGATGACAATGTTTCATTAAGATGGTTTGTTTTATGGATAAAATCTAATAATTTTCTGCTCGGGTAGCTTCTCGATATTAAGGAGATTTTGATAATATATGAAATATTTGATTCTATGGTATGCAATAAGAATTCTTAATTTACTTTTATATTTTGACATCGTCAAAAAAAATCGAAGTACTAAGTTAGTTTTGATAGTAGCTTTCATACTTACACTAATGACTAATTGAGGAAAGTAATCGCAAGTTGGAAATATTTGTTGAGATATATTGTTTTAGACTTGAAAAGTGATCAGAATGAGTTCTTACCTTTGGTTAAATTTTCTTGTAGAATAATTTTAAGTTAGCAATGAGATTATGTCTTCAGAAAGGTTTATGGTTGAGGTTTATGATCCCTATGTGTTATGATCATATTAGAGAAAAAAAAAATTAACATATGAACTTGTGTAATTGACTCTTGAAAAAAGGATAATCCCAGGTGAAGAAATTTGGGGAAGAAAACCAAGAACACACACAAGTGTATGTTGATAATCCCAAGCAATATTTGGTATTTGAATTTGGTGATTATGTTATCTTAAATTTTGCTTATTGAGTTAAATTGAGATATTTGGAAGTTTATGTTGAAAGAGCTGGATCCATAGTTGTATGGGCTGTTAAATATTCAGAGAAAAGTAGGTACACCTGACATAGGCGCCTTTTTATACAAGTCTAGTTTCTATCATGCTTTGTTATTTGACTATTGAAATATGTTTTTTGATCTTCTCACGTTGGCAGGTTGGGAAGCCTATTAGATTACTGGGGACTTGACCTATGTAGGAATTACTGTTGTCGGTGTGGATGTAATGTGATAATGGGTTCTACGACATCTTCTTTATCAGTTTTGTAAAGATGCAGACAATCATATTAATCTAAAGAGTACTTGGGAGTTGAAAGAGATGAGAGAAAACATATAAATTATTTCAAGACTCAGTGAAATTCAGGTTGGGGATAACTTTATAAATGAAATTAGATATAACACGATTTGTGTGATTATAAGTTATGGAAGTAATAATGACAGGAATTTGTATAGAGTATAGTCAGGAAGCCCGTAATGAAGAATTTTATCGAAGCATCATGTGAAAATAATGTCATTCAATTCAGGCGTTCTTAAATATATTCAGTGAAATTAATTCAAATGATCATTATTATTAATTTATGAAGACGTAATGAAAATAATAATGGTAAATTTGATTATTATTAATTAATTAATTCAATGAAGAGGGTAAAAGGTAATTTTCTAATAGATACGAGGTATATAAATTGAGTAGATAAAGAAGTCATTTCATTTCATCTTTGAATTTCTCTACGTTGAAGTTGAAGAATAAAATCTTGACTTTCGGATCTAGGGTTTGAAGAACAAATTTCTTTGAGTAAGATATTCTTTATTTTATTTTTCTAGATTTCTTTGATGTAGATTCTTTAATTTTCTTTCACTTAGATGAACCTCAAGAAGTCAAATTTAGATTTCACTCGTTTTTAAAAAAAACGAAATAAAATAAGAATTGGTGGTGTCAGATCGAATTGCTTTGAGTATGAGAATGAAAAGCAGATGAATAAAGAGTATATGGCAAGTAGAAGTTGAAAATAAATGATATATTTGCATGATTTGATTGGTATAAGTGAAAAGACAAAAGGGAAATATGGTAAAAAAAACCAAAAAGTTATTGTTATGAAATAAGTCTTGAAAACTTAGGTATAAGAAATCTAGGAAATTTGATTCATGACGGATGCTTGAAAAAAAAAAAGGAATAATGTTAGATATTCAAGATTTATTTTAGAAAAAGAAAAACAAATATTTGAATATAATTTTTGAAAGAAAATAATAATAAAAAATAAGATAAATGGAAAAGGCTAAATTTTTATAAATATATGTATTTGATAAATATTTAAAGATATATGTATTTTAAGTAAGTAAATATTTTATTAAGAATATCAATTATGGAAGTTTTAATAAATAAGTAATGATGATAGTTTCTTCATAATATTTTATGTGAGAAAATATTTCATCGAGGTGAAATTCTTCGGATTAGCTCTTTCAAAGCTTTTGAGTACTCTTTTGAGGTAAGGGATTCTAATATAGCTTTTCGAAAAATTATTATTTTTATATGTATGTACGTGTAAGGAATATTAATGCAGATCTTTAAAAAGAAAATTGTTTGTTTTTACTTCATTTGAGGATGAAAATTGTTTTAACTGAATTATATATAATCTTGGTTTGTGAAAAGTTTTACTTTGTATTTATTTGATTAATCGTTTTTTGGATCAAAAAGTAGTTTTGTATGGATTGTACTTTGAGATTTGTTTTGTTACGAAGAAAATGTGAAGATAAGGATGTTTTTGTAATTTGAATTTTAATTGAAATATTCTACCGTTAGTTCTACTTCTATCAACGGAATAATAGTTGACAATTATCTTACTCACAACTGATATAAGAATTGACCTTTATACTCGGTGGGGAATGTAATTGATTTGAACCCCAAATTTAGGGGTTTGTCAGAGGTTAATAGGTACTAGTAGTGTTTGGTTTCGGCCCACCTTAAAGGAAATGAATCTGCTACTAGCTACCCATTTGAAAGTCCCACATAATCAGTACCATTTGATATTTGATGATCGTGAGAAAAATATATTTGAAATGTATTGATTTTGGATTTGATATGAAAGTGTTTGAATCAAATTTGATATTAAATTGTTCGTCACATTTGATATGAAACCATTTGAAATGGATGTGAGAATGTTTTGAAGTATATTTTGTTATTGTTCCAAATTATTTTTGAATCAAAAGTTTTGATGAAAAACATTCCTATTTGTTATATGATTGAAAACCTTTGATCCATGAAATAATAATACTTTATCGGGCTTGAGCTCACTCCTTTATTCTTTTAAAATTTCAGGGTACCCTTAGTTCGCGAGGAGGACTAAGAATTCGAAATTGGTTTATTAGAATATCGTTTAAACTTCTCTTGGGATATTGTTTGGGATGTTAAAGCTTTTAGTTATGTTTGGAATATTTGAATCTCCAGTTATTCGATAAGGTATACTTAAGTTGATGTATTGTTTAAAGTTGATATTTCACTACAAGAAAATTGAAGAATAGAGACGGAAATAGAGACTCGAATTCCGCTTCCAATTGAAAATAGAGACTAAATGTAGATGGAAATTTTCCGTCTCATTTCACGGTCTCTAAAAATTAGAGATTAAAATGTTCTGGCCTCTATTTTTAGAGACTTTAATTGAGTTTTCGTCTCTAGAAATAAGAGATGGTCTTGAGTTCTGGGCTCTTATTTTTAGAGACCTAAACGCCCTTCCGTTTAAATAGAGACGAATGAATTATTCCGCTGAAAAATAGAGACGGAAAATCGATTTGCCGCCAAAAATAGAGACGGAATGAATTATTCCGCTCTATTTTATTGATTTTTTTAATATATTAAATAAATAATATTTAAATTTAAATTCCTTAATTTTATATAATGAATTTTCGTCTCTATCATTAATTCTTTTAATATATTAAAAATAAATAATATTAAATTTAAATTATTTTAATTTTATATAATGGAAAAAAATTAAATAAATAAATAAATATGAAAATATTGTATTATATAATGTATTAATATATAAAAAGTGTAGTGAGATTACAAAAAAACATAATAATTCTAAAAATAATAACTAAGATGGAGGAGAACGCTGACGATCGCCAGATCTGTCACGGTCGCCAGGTAATCTACTACAACGGTCCTCCAAATCTCTACCGACACGGGTCCATTAGTACGCCGACCGTACCGCGTAGCTCAATGACTTCATTGGTAGTTGCCGCAAGCCTACTAGCCGTAGTCGAGGAGGAGGAGGACGCATGCGACTAACAAACATTCGCGTAGAGCCTGCAAACCAAAGATCTGGGCTAATCCGCGATCCCTACTGGCTAATAAATTTCATATAATATACGCGAGCATGATCAACATTATCGCTGGTCATCCGACCAAGACTCTCTACTACTCGCCCCTCGTACAAAACTAATGTTATGTAAATAAAATGAAACTAAGAGGTTAGCGAACTCCGACAATATTGTTTTGAAATTAGCGCATATGAATTGGTTTTAAGATTTATCACTGACACGTCACACCATTATGATTCCGCTGGGAGGAGTGTAAAAACAACTCATGAGGATATGTGACTAGCCCATAGAAGACTCCTAATAACAATAATACATGTAGATATGTATTGTTATTTTAACGCCAACGTAATAAAAATACGAGTCCTAACACTACACAACTTGTCTATAATTTAAAAAAAATTTTTAATTTCTATATATTTAATAAAACTCCTATTCAAACATAAAGAAATACATTTCATACTATATTATCACCATAAAAATCCATATCAAACTCCTTTCACAATTTATCGCCCATCCTCCTTCATTCAATCAAATATTATGGGATTATTATCAAGAGCTGCAAACTATTCCGTGAATAAATTGTTCGCGCAAAGAATAAGCTAATGCAATATGGAATTAAATAGTATTATTTAAGAATATAGATATGTGAGAATCCATGTCCTGTCAAGATGCGCTGACGGGACAATGTTCCTCCAAAGGTGTATGGAAACACTAACCCCTCTTCCGGTCCTCCTTCCATTAGTAGAATCTGGACATGATGAAAACTGGCTCGATGATGACCAAGATCGTGATCCACTTGCTCAAATGTCTTCACTTATATACCTGGTCGCTCACCTTTGCGTGGCAAACTTATTAAGAAAATCCCCTTAACACGCCTGCTTTCTCCCAAACGCCGTGAAACCCAGGTGATTGATGGTGAAGAATTCCAAATAAAAAGATTTCCGAAGGATTTTAATGAACAAAACTAGATGAACATAATATATATATTCCCTTACATTACTATATAATTTAGGGATTATATAGTAATTAATATACAAAAGTCAAAGTATTTAAATAAGTTATTTACCTAAACTCCTCGAAGTAGAACATCTTGGTTTCATGAGAGATATTTGGCCACAAATATCCATTAAATTCTAATCTCTCCGAATCGCATCACCATCAGGCGTGAGCGCATCTACCACGCAGGGATAAATCGATGAGAAATCGAAATGTAATTGTGCGATGAATACACCTATGACAGAGTATGTTAAAAAATTATAACTCAACGTTTTCCCAAGAATGACAATAAGAGATATCCTCCCGCCAACGCCAACAATCCGTGCAATGGACCTTCTCACAGATCGGGGCGACGCCAGACGATGGTTCGCATTTGACTTTCCGAACTAGGCGCCCAGACGCCACAAAGAGCCGGCGATGGCGCGGACAAACCGGCGGGCGATGCCATGCCCATACGGAGGTGTGCGATGCGGTAGATGATCCATCCTTAACTGTCCGCCCCGATATAGATTTGTGCGCATCCCACCCTGAGGTTGCATCGATCCCGTCGCTTCCTATTATTCATGTTTTGACTCGAAAATATTAACAATCATAATTAGACATTAAATTATTATGCATATATGATTATCTCATCAATAATAATGCAAATGTTCAAATTCATATAAGTTAATTGAAATATAAATAAATTAATGATATTAGAATTATGCTTACTCATGCCATAACAATTATTCGCTATCATCGCATTATTATCACAATTTTCTTCATTTTCCGAGTAATTAGAATCAAATTCGCTTTCCAATTCAGACAGATTTTGGATTCCCCACGATCCAATGTCACAAATCTAATAGTCTATACTATCTAAAGGTTCATTATCCTCGTATGGCAAGTTTTCATTTACCATGACCTCCACTTCCTCTTTCCCGAAGGCCCCCACTTTCACCCGCTTGTCTTGTCTTGCGGTTTATCAAATATGCCCCTGGTTTTACTCATAAACTGCCAACCAATCCATTTCCATCTTGCCTAAGGCTAGGAAAAGGAAGGTAATACACTGAAGTTGCTTGTATGGCCAACACAAAAGGTTCAAAAACGCAAGCCCTCTCCTTTTGATCGATTTCACCAAGTTGTTGTAGGCACGCTTGACTTGATTCCGACATTGGGTGCGGATCAAACCACTGCACTTAAATAACACACAATGTTTTATCGCGTGCTGGTGGTATTCCACTCCCCAAGATTTCCTGTACCTTACCATGGCCAATCCATCAATTCACCCTAATGCAAACCCACCGCTTGTAGTCATCATTGTTACCATGCGATTGTGTATGATATTTGAAGCCATGATAAAATAAACCTGCAAGATTTAATAAGACGCAGCTGTCCTTTAGCAACGCTTAGATGAAATTATTTTCAATCGGATTTTGTGACGCCTCGTGATAACGAAAAATGTTAATTGTTATTTAATCCATTTACATAAAAAATTATATGGGTACTTTGCAGTAATTTGCAATCGAAACTTTATATATGTCTTTGAAACCATGAAGGGAAGTGTTTTTGAATTCTTTATTGATATCATTTTGCGCGGCAGCGTGGCATAAGCTCCAGAATTCATTCTCATATAAATCGCATCCAACCATAAATAGTAATTACATATCCATTTTAGCGTAATAAACAAATTAGCAAATTTCAAACGATAAATTACGCTTATCGCAGACAAATGGTTGAATTTCTTCCCAATTCGTGAATATGTAACCAAAAGATTCAGTCTTAGCAACTGTGGCACTTCGTAGTTGCACGCCCATGCGGATCGACCGATACGCAAACAGCCCATAAATTTCTTAATCGTACTTAGGTTCGCCATAAATCACATTACGAGGAATTTTTCTTGGTCGATAAATATGCGCTCAAAAATAATGAGAATGTGTCGTACTTGTTTCTTCAACCAAGCACGATTGTAGTTATAGAACTTCAACTCGAAGCCATTTTCTGGGTATTTTTTAAATGATACAGATACCTACATGAAATTTGTTAATCACATTAACATCAAACTTAACAAATTGTGAAACTATTCATCTATATATATATATATATATATATATATATATATATATATATATATATATATATATATATATATATATATATATATATATATTTCAAGATTTACTTCGAATGGATTGCATCAGCTCTGCGAGCAGGTCTGCAGTTTGGCCTCATGTACTCATCTCCATAATTAAATGTTCCATAATGTCAAAAAAGCTCGGTGGAAATATTCCCTCAATTTGAAATGATTGAAATTTCTCCTGTTTTCCATATCGGCCGTTGTTATCTGGGAGAGTCAAGTTTTGAAAAATAAACACTTCCGATTATTGCTTCCCAAACTTTAGAGAACCAACAATTCCACAGCGGCCAAGCATGACCTTTGCATGGCAATGACAATCATGGCTTTCAAATTAGAGACAATTTTGAACTTTCTCATATCGCTTTACACCTCGCTAAGTTTTGACACATATCCATCAGGAATTTTATATTTTTCAACCAATCCTGCTACTTCTTTTTGTCTTTTTATCAAGAAATTATAACAAGCTTTTGTGGATGTTTACGATCTGAGAGTCTATCAACTCATTTAACTTCTGATCTGATTACGAATATCGTGATTTTGCATTGTCTTTCTCCTCATAATAATGATATCGTATTGAAATATTTTGGCATTTTCTATGTGCATCACGTCAATTATGTCTTATTATATTTGTGTCTTGTCTGACAATCGAAAAATACTATGTTTTTAGCCACTGAAATTTTGAAATGATACTATTGACTTCTTCAGCTTCAACTTCTGTTACTTTCATCAACTCCAATTCCTCAATCTCTTGCAAAATATCCTCACCAGATCTATTAATTGGAGGAGGGAGGCAGGACAACTTTTTATTCTGTAAGAAATCTCTACATTTATTCGTCTAAAAGGGTGATTTGGAAGGAGAAATTTTAAGCGATTATCAAACCATGATATTTTACACCCATTAGCTAGATAAAACATAGAATCATTTCACGCCCAGTGAGAGTGACCAATTTCCCAGCCGTGCTCCAGCAGACAACATAGCATATACGAGGAAAATATTCTGGAGTCCATCAATTTGCTCTCATCATGAAATTTTGTTAGGACACACATCATATGTGAGTACAGGCTTCCCGTAATTACGACAATTCGGGATGTGTGAAGCTGAAGAAAACATCGAAATCCCTTTGCTTTTGAGGATGTCTGGGGACAGGCACAGTGCATTAAAACACATATACAAGAAGCCTCTTTCTATGCACATCTAGGGGGACAAATTATACGGAATCAGATGATTAGCCACGATGAGTATTGTTGCTTTGATTTCTGAGCTTAAATCCATCGTGTAAGCCAGAAGCCCTCACATTTCCTACGCAGGAGAAGCAAAATGCGGGTGAATGTCGGTCAAAATGTTTCTACAGCGGCATCAGATGGATGGTTCATTACTCCATCACATGCAATTCGGGTTCATTATGCCACCTCGTATGAGATGTTGTGACATCCGGCTGAATCATTCTCTGAAGACTCTTTGGAGTAGCCTAGGAAATATTACATCAAACTACATAGCCTTGAATTTACCTTCTCTATTAGAGATTGGTGGCTTGGATCTCGATTGATTGTAAAATTTACTGACTCATTAACTCCATATAATCCCCAAGGAAAATCATACATTCTAGCCGGAACTTAACGATCAATTTTTTCAAGCGCGGAGCAGAATAGGAGTAGCATTTCATAAAATACCAGCCATATTATTTAATTTAGGTGGTAAGGAGTCATTTGTACCTGACGAGTTTCGTTCAAACTTAGATCGAGGAAATATGACCTTAGGATTTAATATTTAAAATTAGAATATTGATCCCGATTATGTCATATTATTATCATCAGAATTGCACAATTCACGGTCAGATTTGCACCTAAGTAAATCAAAAAATTCTTTGGCATGCGGGTTTACAGGTTCCTCATACGCGCTGCCGCCTAAATTGGTGCAGATTGAACTTCCGGCGGTCAAAACCATTTGCACATATGGATTCTCGTATCACAAACATTGTCAATCATAATATCTGGTTTATAGAACCAGCAGATCCAACAACTTGGTTCCAACCCAGGCGCTTCTAGGCAGAGCTACTATTAATGGCTCTCATGCGCTTGTCCATTCAAAATAATTGGGCTGGAAATCCTTTTTTGAGTATATGGAATGCACCTCCTGGATTTGTGAGATAACATACGTGTTGCACTTCTTGCATGGACATCTAATTTTCAAGCCGAATCCATGTATCGTGGTGGGAGCTACGTATTCTATAAAGTCTTGAGACTCCTTATTAATTCTAAATTAACTCATACCCACATACGGTGTTAATCTTCTATACATCAACTTATGTCCATATTACTCTATTAATATATTATTGCCCAGCAAAATCATAGATTAGGAAGTTAGTGCCATCCGTGTCCAATTATTGTATTTTATTTGGAACTCAATTCTCTAGCCTACTATTTCCACTTCAATCCTAATTAGTTTTACATAATGATTCATTTCTAAATTAAATCATAAATATTTTTGTAAAAAAACGAGACGAGTTCCCCTATCTGAGTGCATCACATCAAACATTAGCAATTTAACACTTAGTAAAATATGTAATCATGACTCCACAACATGATTGTGACTTACTATATTTATCTCATTAAAAAACAATATTACAAAAATTGTGAGACTGCACATAGGGTTTGAAAAAAAATGGGCTCGTAGGCCCCTCACCGCCAAGAGTGGCATGGCGTATCTGCGGGCCTCGAATTTGACCCAAGCGAAGGCATGACATAGGTCAAGGGGCCGATCTTGAGCTGGTGAAGGCCCATATCCACACCGTCGATTGTATTTCGCCACACGAGAAAATAGAATAACTAACCGTCTTATCCGATGGGAAAGAAAATAATAACGAGATCATCACCGGTTGGATCTCCCACAATAAGGAAAGGAAAGATTATCGAATAAACAGCGCTGCAAATCCATTACAAAATCGATATTGTTGAAAATCACGTCAAATGGGAACAAATCCTGAATTCTGATACAAGCGGTTGAACATCACTATAAATACATGGCCACCGGCGGTGAAAGATGCGTACTCTTAGGCGCATACTCATATGCGGCTTGTTCGCCCTCTAGCGGTCTCTTTTCTCTCGAAAGAAGCGGCAGGCATCGGAGCGACCACGGGCACGGCCCTCGCAGGCCCCCCTTGCTTCCCTTGTTTTTGCGGCGAGTGCCGCGTCGAGCGCAGTCCAGCGGTATAGTGATCTGCCTCAGCGGGCGATCCGGACACTTGCATCCCAGCCCGCGAAACAATCGGGGTCGGCGGCGACCACGCCGCAGCTCGGCCCGAGTTAGGTTGAAAAGCGTCGTCGGTTGGCGCGATGCATAGGAGCAACCGGTTCCTTTATAAATATCTTGAATTCGGATTCTGATGGTATTGACCGGGGGAACACAAGCGGGAACAACGTTAATCGCGAGGATCTGGGATCCATGGGCGTAGCGTGAATAATGGGCCTCGGTCGATGCAGAGCAATCTGAAGCGGTAATCTGAAAGAGTGGGCGCTCGCGTCGGCCTTTGATAGAGTTAGAAAAACTTGCGGACGGATGCAGCTTTCCAGGGGAGACAGCAGACCAGGAAGGTCATAATGTTCCCCCGTAGGCAGTCTGGCAGCTCTGAGGTAGCGGCAGACGAGTCCGTAGGGCAGAGGAGCCTGGGACCCTGGCCCCGGAGAAGAGGGGAAGCGAGACGATGCTCGGAGGACATGGGGAGAGAAAGAAGAACTATGCCCTCGGCAGAGTAGAACAATCCATGGGACGGTTTAGGAGCCTTAATGGGAACTCGGCTGTAGTGTGTAGAAGGTGGTTAAGGACGGCGCCCAGGGCAGTATGGACACCTTGGTATGAGACAAAATGTTGAATCACCGCTTCTGGTAGGGTGCTGCGCTATCCCTTCAGTGAAATTCGAATGCCACAAGTGGAAGCATTCGGCGGAATAAGATCCGTCCATTTTCTCGATACTTTAATCAAATGGAGTTACATGGGTATCGGGTTTATGATCACCAGGGCTTTTCGCCCACCTTCATCAATCTCTTCAGGCACAGAACTATCCATTTCATTCGTCTCCCACGCTTCATCGGGGCCCCGGGACGTCTGAGCGGCAGGGTTACCATCTGTTGTAGTCGAAGGGCTCGCGAGGAAAGTAAGTCCTACGTACAAGATTCAACGTGAGTCCCCAAAGATGAATGCCCAAGTGAAAAATTCGCAAATCAAACTTTGCATTCATTCTTTGGGTTAGGGTGCGATCGAAGATCCCGTGTTTTCCATCAAATACCCTCAAGCAAGCATGGTCGAGGTGCTTTCATAAAAAGCAGTATATAAGCGGCTGAAGAAGCCCTTATGTCGAAGAATGAGGCTCCTCCGCACTAAAGAGAAGAGTGGAGCAGGAATGACGGCGGGCCGAGGCCCCGAAAGACAAAGCGGCGAAGGATCTGAAGAGAAAAATGAAGAACGATCCCCAAAAAATGTGTAACCCTCGAATCGTCCCGGGTGTGCGATCAGAAGCGGCGGCGGGTGTGCGCCCCATCAGCCACTTTACGATATGGCCTCGGTGTCCTGAGTCTGCATGGAAACTCTGAGCGAGTTCTGGTGGCCAACTCAAATGAAATTCGGATCACCACAGAGACAACGAAGTATTGCGGTTCCATAGGTATGAACATCGCCGCAGACATTTATACATCCCAAGAGAGAAATGAGTACTTGATAGCCTTGGCGGATACCTTGGCTGCCTCTCGAGATTGAGCCCGAAATCAAACCCATAACCGGCTGACTCGGCATAACCGCGCTCGGCGAGCGGCTGGCCACGGCGACCCCTTGGAGGCTCTGCCGATCTGGATTCGCGGGAGGGAGGAGGGAGTCTAGTTATTTCGGAGAGGCCCATCTGCGGCATCGGGGCCCGACGGAGATGGGGGAAATACAAGCGGTATCAAGCTGCGGCTGAACACATCATCACATTTTTCGACTCGGATTTGGAGGGATGCAACACCCCTCAACTGACCGCCCAGTAGTTTGTGTAGTAGTAATATAGAACGTCTAATTAGTGACGGGAGTTCAGTGACATCGTCGTAGTATGAGATAAGATGGGCGTTGGAGAAAAAGCTGAGCCCATTGACACCTTACACATCAAGGATTTTACGGGAAAAGGTGTTACCTTTGGGCTCAGACAAGCTGGTTGCTCTACGGAAGGCCTTTTGGGCGACGACGCGTGAGTTCCTCATTAGCAGACGCCCAGTGACATAATATGTTTGTTAGGTAGACCTCGCCAGTAGATAAGAACCATCCCTCAGTACCAGTGACAATAAAGTTCCCAGACATCATGCACGGGCAGGGATGGTTCGAGAGATCAGCGGGTGGCCGGAAGATGCTACCCGGCCTCCATGGAGAGCAAGGCGGTCGACAGCATATGCCTAGATGGAAGCTCGACATGTGCGCGGCGAGGTGATCACCAGGCGAGCCATCGGAAGAAGCGGAACGATATTATTGGATGACGACAACGGAACATCTAGCCCGACATGGATCAAGTTAGCGGAAGACCTTAAAGAAGCCTCCTTACTCGGTTTGAGAATGACGTCTTTGCATGGGAAGCAGGCGGACGCCCAGGAGGAATCGACCTACGAGTAATCACCAATGGTGAACACCTGACCCGTCTTTCAAACAGGTCAAGCAAAAGCGAAGGAGCTTCGCACCAGAAAGGCAAAAAGCCATCAACGAGGAGGTCAAACGTAGCTCCTCCAAACGGGAGAAATGTCAGAGTGGAATATAAGGTGGTTGGCAAGCGTCGTGCTCGTCGAAAGCAAATGGTAAGTGGCGACTCTGTATGGAAGCTTCACTGAGCATAACGAGCATGCGAATGACTTCCCTTTGCCCGGGATGTCGACCTCATGTGGAGCGCCATCGCGGGAGCCATGAACTTCTCGGTTTATGGATGCGCTTTAAGAACACGAAGCCCGGTCAGTATAGACGAGGAACTGACCAGAAGACTGTTCAGTCCGCGACGCAGAGACCTATTGTTATCGGGATCTTGGTTTGGATTTCAAAGGCAGGGAGCCACCTACCGGAAGTTGGTAGACGGATGTTCGAGGAAGCGAATAGGCGCAACTATGGGGTATCATAGGCGACATCTTTGGTAAATCCACCACAGTAGATCTTCACATCACTCATCTCTGAAGCATTCCAAATCTGAGATTCTGACATGAAGCTAAATCCGACAAAGTGTTTGCCCGGCGTCTTGTGAGGAAAATTCACGGGGTTTCATAGTGAACATGGCAGGGGAGTCAGAGGCAAGTCGAACAAGATAAAGTAGGTGCTGCGACATAAAGTACCCTCGAGTATAAGGAAGTCTGACAGCAAGGGGATTGCGAGAGGCTTTAAGCGGGATTCATATCAGTGACGATAAATGCGGTAGCTCTTCAGTGCGAAGAAAACCTTTCAATGGGATACAAAGTGTGAATAAGCATTTCTGGCTTTGAAAACATACACAGGGACCCTCCCATTCTAATAAGTCTGTCGAAGGGGCTCTTACTCATCATAAGCCAGGTGTCGGACTTTCAGCTTATTTGTCCTCGTCGAGATAAAGAGCGAGTTCATTTTGAATTTTATTGGCTGCGCAATGAGCCTAAGAGGCAGAGAGGAGGTACCAGAATAGAAAAAAAAGTTAAATTTTAAATACGGTAACATGACTGGAAGCTTAGCATCATTTCAGGGCTCATACCATAGAAGTTCCAACGAATACCCGGAGTGAAACAAGTGTTGCATAAAACGAGGACTCAGGAAGCGTCTGAAGTGGACCATGCAGGAGTTGAGCGAGTTAATTAATAGGATATGAGCCAAAAACTGCAATAAAGGGCGAGTCTTGGCCGATTTAGATGTCTGGAGTTTTATGTCAGTGGACACCGCCAAAGATGCTGTTTGCAGTGACCTCCATGAGCTCTCCTTAGATGGAGCTTCGAACTGTATGAGGAGTGGAGCGAGGTCTTATCTTCTTGGAAGAGATAGACCGGTGATGCCTTTCAGATTTGGATTGTGCTGCTGTTTCAGAAGCCGGTATGGGCGTCTGTAGGCCTCAGCCTAGCTAATCATTAGAAGTCCAGGCATTCAGAAGTCTCTGCGGTGTTTCCCAGTTTGAGCCAGGTGAGCAATCACGAAGTACCTAGGAGACAGTGAAAGGATGATTCTCCTCAGAAGGGTTAGTAGCCATATTAAAATTCGTGTTGGATTCAGGTCAGAGCCTTATACAGGCGAGGCATAAATGGCGGCGCCTTGGCAAGTGGCCACAGGCTACGGGAGACCTCGATTGACACACATCAAGAATCACACAAAGTTTGGAACCTCGTCGATCTCTGTATTAAGTGAGGAGACATTGCAAGATTCAAGGTCAAGCGAGCCTAGATAGAGATATGGGATTATATTATAGATGACCTACTGTCAGCGAAAAGCGAGAAATTTAAGATAAAGGCTGAGTGCGCGGGGTTTCACCATAATCCTGAGGGCCTCTCTGACGGATTTTCACACCTTTCCTTAAATGCATAGTGGAGAAGACAAGTGCGTGTTTGAGAAAGTACCACAGGGCATATGAGTCATATCGAGCTGGGACAGTGCATGGAAAAGTCTTGAGCGAGGGATGGCTGTGGCAAAGATGGGAAAAAAGGCCTAGTGAGAAATCTAAGAGATCGCAGGGCATCTACGAGAATCTCACGCCCTCGTAAGGCCCATGGCATGATCCTGAGCCTGGCGGTTTATGATGATGGGGTTTTGGACCTCTTTAGGACCACTGCCCGTGGTAGGGTCGGTGCAATTATGTCGTCATGATGGATTACGCCGCTTTAAAGTGGAGGTGGAAGCCAGAGCCTTCAGCACGATTCTATTGAGCTGAAGTCTGCGATTTTGTGTGAGCCATCGTATACGAGGTTTGGTATCGAGAAGGCCACAGCCTGTGTAGTTAACGGAAAAGCAGTTCAGGCGGCATGATTAGAGATTTTACATGCGAGCTTTCAGTTAAAATTATTCTCACTCTCAACTTTTTATGATCAGGTGAATGAAGTCTTATCGAGCCTTAAGATGAGATTGGAAGACCTTAAAGGTGGGTAGAGATACCTCCCGAAGTGCTATGGGCTCTCTCAGTGTGCGGTGGCGGCAGAAGCCCATTATGCCAACCTTCGGCAGACGTTAGCCAGTTGAGGTTGGAATAGTCTCATGGGATCGAGGTTCAGCATCAGTCAGAACTCTGAATCAATGGGGTATCGGTCTAAACCTATTCGAACTATTATTGGATGAAGCGCGAAACAAATTCTAAAAACGTCTGAAGGTATAAAAAGGAAGGCGACAAGGTACTATAATAAAAGTCAAACCTGGGAGCTATATGCTAGGGTGATTTAGTCTCAAAGAAACTCTGCCAACGAAGGAAGAGCGACCTGTGTGAGAAAGCTTCTGACTAATGGAAGGTCTTGCTAATATCTTGAGTGGTCGGGCACAGCAGTTATGATTCAGACAGGAGAAGGAAAAATCTTAAAACATACATGAAATCACGAGAGCATCTTAAAAGCGTTTTACCAGTGGCGTGGTTTATGTCAAAGACTGCCGTTGTTACTTATGCCAAAGTTTAGAAGCGTTCGCTGGTTATTGGATGATATTATCAGCAGTTCGAATATATAGACAAGAAATACATATTGAGAAGGATTCATGAACACCGCCCTCTTTATTCCAATGGGACTACATTGATTATGGGTGATATCGTCAGTTCACAGTAATTTTGCAGGTTGCAAAAAAAAAAAAAAAAGGCAAGAAAGAAGTGAAAAAGGAGAAGAAGGATTCGGAAGGAGTTTGTATGGGAGAAGGCAAAGGGAGAATGAGATGTGGAAAGAAAAGATGAAAAAGAAAGGAGAAAGGAGGAAAGAGAGAAGAAAGAGCAGGGAAATGGAGAGGCGAGAAATACATTTACCTCCTCTGGGCGCATTCACAGCACAAGCTAGGAATAAACATGAAAACTCAGCAAAAGGAATAGGGAAAAACACAACTCCATGTAGAGAAGCATTTTGCCCAGACAATAAAATCTGGGAAGGATCTCTGTGAAAGGCGACGGACTCATGATTCATTTCACGATTCAGTTACAAACAAATATACAGTCGCCGTAATAACCAGCCGCCATTTGAAGGCGGCTTTTCAAGTCGATTTCGTTCTATCAATCGACATTAAGGCGTTGCACCTTTCAAGAGAATCCGAAGTGAATGGCGCATCAGCGAGTTCATTGAAACAGCTACCTAGGGGCCATCTCAGTTGGACAACTCGACGAGGCGGGGCCCGGCCTTTCATGGGCGAGGCTCTGCCCGGCGGGTTCATATTGAAGCTAGCTCTTCACAAGTTCCACCCTTCAGACGGCTCTTTGGCAGTTCATATTGGCAGGCTGTCTTCCTAGCGGTTCCACATTGATGAGCTCTGCTGACCATTAAATGCGTGACTCCCACTCCCTACTTGAGTGCACATGGATCTGCTTCACTTGGCTTCACTTTGGCGAAACAACTCCTACTCTCACCACAAGCCCGTTGCCTCAGAGTGATCATTTCGGGCTACGTTCACACTCAGCTACATCATACGTAAATTTGGAGGCGCATGAGCCCCTGGCCATGAGGCAAGCAACTCAATTTGGCGAGCTGTCTACTGCACGCACGACCAGCACTTTCAGAGTGAGATCAAGCTGAGGCTACCTCGCCATCCGATGGAACACCCTGAGCCACGTGTGGGGTGACAACTCACTTTAAATGAGCTCAATTTACTGCAGGCCTTTTCAGAGTGAACCAGCTCATTGTTACTTTACTCGGCTACATCGCCCACTCATTTGAGAAACGCCCACCAAAGCCCCTGGCGCTAGGAGCAGAGTGGCTCCGCCCAATGAAACTCATCTTCTCACACGGGCCATTTTCCTCAGGAGTCAGGACCCAATAGAGGGTACAGATGCAAGCTCATTCCCCATCGCCACACACTCAGTGGGCATCTGTGCTAGCGCAAGCCCAGAGCTCACTTGCGAGCTGTTCTCTTCATATTAGTGCGCATTTATGGGAGATCAGGTCCCATTTCAGGGCTGCCCGCCACTCGGCTGCATCCGCTCGAGTTTGGGCATGCAGGGCCAATTAAGCGCAGACTGACGGCTCACTTTAGAGTTCATCCGCTCTACGGGCGTGCCTTGGGTGGATCGGCTCAGCTACACTCGCCACTCGACTACATGCCCTCATTGGGAGATACCACCGGGGCCACAGCGCTTGAGACAATGACTCACTTTGGCCAGCAGTTCAGTCTATACGGACGGAGTCACATGCAGAGTATTCAGTTGACTTGGCCTGCGGCGGAACGGTAACCACTCACGAAGGCACTGCTGCAGATTCGGGTTGGCAGAGGATTCACAGACGAAACTCTACCAGTGCTGCGTGTGAAACTCACCCAGATTCACGGTGGCGAGTTTCCATATCTGCGTTTGACGAACTCCTACCGTGATATTCGCGTTGGCGACTGCACCCAGTGATTCACCAGTGAACTCACGTGAGTTCATGGGCGAAACTCTACCGCTGTTCGCATTGTGACTCTTTTGTGATTTTCCATGACGAGCTCTTCCGAGAATTACATTTATAAATAACCGATTCATGGGCGACTCTTTTGTATTCGCGTGACAGCTCTTCCGGCGGTTCTATGGGCGAAGCTCTTGTGATTCACATAGGCGAACCCTGCCAGCGAGTTCGCGTTGGCCAGTTCATGGATGAGCCACATCGGTATTCGCATAGACATAGCCCAGGTCAGTTGTAGGCCAAGCGATTCTACGCGGTCATGCAACCTGAGGCCAACTCAGCTCGGCTTTTGAGGACTCGTGACAGAGCCACAGCTCAAATTGTGAGCTGCCGAAAAATACGGTCGCTGGCTTTAAAAAATCAGTTCGACACATGCAAAGGCGATCCATAGGCCAGCGGCTTAATTTGGCGAGCTCAGCACGACACGAGGCTATACGGCTGAAATTCGGTCGACTCATACAAATTAGCCCACAGCCTAAGGCGACTTCGGTCACGGCAAGAGCTAATTGCTGACTTCGGACCCTCGGTCGGACCGCTATTCATGAAGAATACTACGGTAGAAGCGAGGCGATAAAAAATGAATATTTATTAAAGGAGGCTTTACATATGTCTGAATGGCCCCCAGGCCCGAGAAACAAAGAAAAATTCTTGCCATAAAGAAAAATATAAAGAGTCGATATATCGATGAATGAAATGAGTCACGAAACCTACAAGTTCGTGAGAAGAACATCGATGAAGAGGGAATGGGCCCCGGCGGGGGTTCTCGAGAAATGGTGCGAAGACTATAAACCGCAAGGATCGAGGATTTAGAGTCAAGTCTGGGTGAGCGTTGACTTTCTCTGGCGGCTGGCCCCACCGGAGGCCCGAGGCACGGCGGGTCCTCGTGCGCTAATAACATCATCCACACTGCAGAGCAGCAGGGGATATTTCTTTGTTGAAGATCCCATAATCCATGACCTCACCGTTCAGCCGCCCCGGAGATTTCTGACTGGAGGGCCTCACAGGCTGAGTCCCACGTCCTGCGGCGCGCAGCAGGAGGCCTCGCCGCGAGCCACGGCTAGGCTGCTTGTTGCCTATCACACGGATCGCCGTGGCGCGCCAAGCCGGCTTCTCTTGGGGCTCGCGGCTAGCTCCTAGGAGTGTGACGACCTTTCGCCACACTGGCAGAGTAGGCTCGTCTTTGCGGGGGCTGGCATCCGGTCTCGATCCGTCACTGCCTTTGGGCTCACCCGGACCGCACTGGAAGCTGGGTCTTCAACGCCGCCAAGCCGAACTGTCCTCTACTTTCATGAGACTGGCGCGCGGTATGCTTTAGATCATATTTAAGTCTCTCCGCCTCTTGAGTCATCGTTCGCCCGTTCTTACAACTCGGTCGCTCGAGAAGAAGAGAGGCGCCGTATACTTATAAATGGAAGATTTTTACATGCTTTTCGTTGGTTGTGTATCATTGCCATGCTTCAAATGGTAGCTAACGCATCGACATGATGACATCAACATGGGTTCGACTGAAAAGCGGACACTATCAAATGCGGGGACTAGAGGCAGCCCCACGAGAGGGATGGAGCGAGCCTCATCAGCGGGCGGCCTTTCGGCCTCCGAGGTCGGAATCCTTGGGACCGGACAAGATCGCCTGCCCCTTGAGTTCAAGCATTGAAGAGCAAAGAGTCCTCATCTTATGACTTTTGATTCGGTTTTCTCTTCAGCTCTTCCACCCTTCGAAGTGGCTGCTTGCACTCTCAGAAGGCGGATTCAGACGGTAATAGGCATAGCATGGCATTCAGCGCCTCGAGATTTTTTGCCTTTACAACAGGCTTAGAAAGGGGCGGAGAGCTCGTGACCGGGAGCCTCGGCCATGGCGGCGCTGCGCCGCTCGGCTTTGAACAGAAGACGGAGACCTTGGGTTCGAGACCTTGACTGGCGACGATCTTTCCGGTGGATCACCGGATTTTTCGAGTTTCACACTCTCAGGGACCTTGAAAGTCATCCCGGTGGGCAAAATCTTCCCCTAGCGTGGGAGTGGCTGCGGTAAGCCTAATGGGAGAACTTCCGTAGTGGAAGGAAGCGGGGCCTGACGGTGGAGCGGCGTGAACTCTCAAATTAGATGGACGGGAATGGTCAGATTTTATCAGCTCCGGCGTAAATGAGCGAGACATTCCATGCGCGGAAACTCTGACGTATCTTGGCATTAAGGTCGAGTGAGCACACAGGAAGCATGAGAATAATGCAGGCTCGAAATATTACTTAATCTTCACATGAAGTTATCTGAAAGCGAATCAAACACTCACACAAAGATTATGAAGTGGATTCTGCAAATATAGACATGAGTGCCGTCTATGGAAGGATCATCAGCTGAGTTCATGTTGCCACGAAATAAGCGTCCCTTCCATGACCTATGGGAGGAAGGAAGATCGAGATCACCGGAGGAATCTGAGGCCTTTGGAGAAATAAAGGGAAGCCTCGATGGTCTATTTGGTCTAAAGGCTCTTGAGCCGAAGCCTTGCACTAGGGACGTGTTTCTGTCCTAAATGCCAATAGGCCTGAATGCGTGGGAGCGAGTTGGAAGGTAAACGTGTAATCTTGCGAGAACCCTGTCATGAAGGGGTGCGGGTGGAACGAAGACCATTATCAGCGACCTGAAGCATACCATCGAGGCCACGACCATAAGGTCAAGAGGCGTCGGGGCGTCCATACAGAGGCAGCAGAGGAGATCGATAGCATTTCTAGGCAGAAGGGTAACCCCATCGAAGGGCCAGGCCTTACTAGGTCCCACCGATCCTGACATCAATGATTTAAGTGTCGACCCCAGGATATTAATTAGGTTTATTTTCCTTTATCCTTATCGAGGAAGAGGAGGCGCAGAGAGCGTTTAGGGTTCAACCACGGCTGACGGCCGAGCTATCTAACAGTCAGGCATTTGGTGTGAAGAGTCTATTGCCATCGTAAGAAGAAAGACGACCGGAACCATAGTAAAGCAACGGAATCCAATCAATCTAACCACTAACCTTTATTCGTGCCAATGAAGAAACCAAGAGGTAGAACAAGATGGTCAGGGGAATAAGATGGAAGAAGCTACAAAAATGCCAGAAAAATACTCTCAACAAAAGGAGTCGGACCAGAGAACCGAAGGAATAGAAGTCTGAGATCGCGGAAGAGGTTGGAGGAATGAGAGAAGCACGGGCCAGAAAGAGGTGCGAAAGAGCCGAAAGAGACGCTAGAAGAGGTAGGAAGCGTGAAAACCAGAGTCATCATTATATGAAGACATATGTGGCTGACTAAGCCTTAACTAACTCAAGCGACAGGCCAGCGTGGAAATTGCATCAGATCTGACGTCGGCCTTCCCGTACCGTACCCGAGGCAGGGGGCCGTGATGGGGTTTGAAAATGGGCTCGCGGGCCCACTCATCGAAGCAGAAAGAAATTCGTACCTTAATATAATGCCAGGCCTGGTGCAGCCAAAGCGAAGGCATTGGCCCAGGTCAAGGACGATCTTGGACAAAGCTGAAGGCCCATATCTGCCATCAGTTGTATTTACATACAAATAGGAATAACATCAGCAAATCTTATATCAGGTAGGAAGAAAATAATATCTTGGATCATCTTTTGGTTGGATCTCCCAGTAAGGAAGGAAGATTATCAAATAGCGACCTCTTTCTAAAATAATTACCATCAAGTATTGATAAGAAAATCCATCCAATGGGAATGGAAATCCTAGTTAGAGCTAAATGAGTTGAACATCTACTATAAATATAGCCATAGTGGTGAAAGGTACGCACTCTTGAAGCGCGTACTCATATGCAACACATTACTTCCTACAGCGGTCTCTTTTTCTCTCTCGAAAAGCTGACTTAGGCATCGGGCTTGAAGCCACGGGCACAACCCTCGTGACCCCTTCTTCTTGTTTGCGGCTGAGAGTGCCACGTCAGGCACTGCAGATCAATTATAACTTGATCTACCTGGCCCGAGATCGGACCTTTGCATCGGCCACATGAAACAATCGGGTCCGGCCAATGACTGCCTTTCGGCCCGATTCAGGTTGAAAAGGCATCATCACGCAAAAAATATATTTTTAATACACAACACACCTCGGCGAAAGCGTGGTAGCCACGATTGTCGGCATGTACAATTCGACAGATCGGTGGTTGTGGTAGTACGTGCAATGACTAAAATAAAAAATAATTTATATATATTACCTTCTTACTTAGGTATGACATATTGACACTAGAGTTGATTCTATAAACTATATTTATATCATAAAAAGAATTAAAACCTTTTCTAACTTGGCATATCAATATAATAAAATAACAATTAAATAACATACATGCACCTCGATATACATAAGTAATTTATACATGAACCAAATAACATACAAAAAAAGAAAACAATGTAACACTAATAGAAACATATTTATATCAACATATTAAAAAAATACAAAGTAAGTAGAACAATTTTATCATCAATCTGAGACAATCTGAATTACACTCTGAAATTAATTATATATTTTAATGTAATGACATTCTTTAAAATAAAACTACAAACATCAATAGTTTATATCCATAAGTTAAAAAATAAACTAAAATAAGTTTAATTATAAATAAATAAAGAGGTGACTTAGATTTAACTAAATATTTATTTTGTTTTTTGGTGATGAAAATAAAGCAGTTAAGTGGCGAGTCTTTGATCATAACCAGGTGTGTGAGCAAGCATATAGATGAAGAAATATGTATAGAGCAGAGTGAGGATGATTTGCGAGAAGAACTTGTCGTATTGCACTTGAGACAGTTCTTATCACCTTCTTATACGCATTTTCGAGGTCAATTCCTTAAATTAATAGAGCGATCGGAGGCTTTTCAGCAGAGCAGGTCAGAATATTTCCCATGGACTCATCCCTCGATTGTATGCATTTGCAATGAGTTGCTGATAAGAGAGTTCCTCAAACACTGAAAACATTGTTAACCCTTTAACTTACATGGGCATTGGATTACCATCTTACATATTCTTCTAACATAGTTGGTTAACTAAACATGATATTCAAACAAATCCCCGAAAAATCCATCTAAATTGAAAAAAATCTCAACCCACAAAAATCCATTTATTCATATGAAAGAGAGGCTATGCCTCTGGTGACGCTAGGTGATCGGAGGCCTGACGTCGGTGGTGAGTGGTGCAGCGCTAGACGGCCAGCGGCAGCAGCCTGTAAAGGGGAGGAAGGGAAGCAATGAGAAGTAGTGGCGAAGAGGGCGATGCGACAGGAAGAAAGGAAAGAAGGAAGGGTGAGGCGCGGGAGAAGTGAGCACGGTGTGGGGAGGAATATCCGTCGGACCAGAGCGGGTGAGAGAGAAACGGCGCAGCAGAGTTGTAGCGAGGGAGGAGGAGAAGGGAAAGAAATAAAGGGAGAAAGGAAAGAAAGGGAGGGGGGGAAAAAAATATCCACAGAAAATCTGGAGTGGAAAAGGTTAAGTCACATTGAAATGAAATAAGCTACCATCTCTGTTTTAGATGGAAGAATTAAGTCTCTAATTTTTCAAATCTATTTGAGGCAGGAAAATGGTTTAAGTCTCTAAAATTAGAGGCAGAAAAAATAAGATCTCTATTTAGAGATGGAAGATTCGATGCTCTATTTTTTAGGTCTCAAGAAATTGGAGGGAACATATTTTTTTAGAGGCAGAATTTGGTGTCTAAAGCTAGAAATGAAATAATTTTCCATCTCTACAAATGAATACGAGCTGTTCAGTCTCTATTTTGAGGCAGAAGCAGTCTTTCTCTATTTAGAGGCAGGCATTTTTCCCTTCTCTATTTAGAGACGGAAAAATTTCCGTCTCTATTTAGAGATGGAAAAATTTCCGTCTCTATTACATAATCTCCTTCTTTCATTTGCTTGTAGTGTTTGAGGATTTAAGTTTATGTTATTTAAGACATATGTTGGAAATTGGACAAAATCAAGTTAGTTGGTATCGATTCACACTTTTAAAACTATGAGTGAAGGTGGTTTAAAGGAAGCATGTAGTGGGTCTGTCATTGAATATTGTAAGAATAGAAATGGGTTGGCTAAATAGACTAATATCGAATATATGGATGTGTGATTTAATTCTAATGTTTGCTTGGGCTAGCAGTCTATCAATTTTTATTTTCTTTCTGAATGAACCATTTTAGTGAAAGGAAAATCTTTAAATGGCCCTTTCTCAAACATTGCTTTTATTATTCCATTTAATTCAGTTTTCTAGTGGTTTCTTTTGGTGCTTCCTGTTTTTGTGAAGTTAAGGCTCTTTTGGAAATGGCGTCTCAAACTCACAGCATCTGCCTTGCAGTAGCCCTTATATTGACCAAACCTAACATTGTAAGATAGTGATAAATAAGAAGGCATTTGTTGGTGATATGACTGATGTTATTGGACGGATATGGTTGGGCAATAGCAAATCTTGTTGTTGCAAGAGTAAAATTCTTATTGGTACGGAGCCTTTATATGTAAATTGCTCTAACTTCTAAATTGAAGCTTGTGGATCTGCTGGTTTCACATGAGTTTTGGCAACAAATATTACATTCTTTGTAAAAATGTTTATTTTTTAATATTTATAATTTTTTTTATATTCATGGGCCTGACATTAGAAACAGATCAGTGGGAAATTTGATGAATCAGCAGTAAGGAATCGACATTTTTGTTTTGTCACAGAAACTTGTGTGTTCTTGGAATGTACCAAGTATAAAAAAACACATTTTCTTAATTTAAAACTCTATATTTAAATATATTATCTTCATGAGAATAATTAAGAAAAAGACTCTCATAAGTTCATAAGAAACGAATTTTGATATTTTAGAAATAACATTCAAACCATCATTTAACCTCATTTGGGGAAAGAAATATGAACTGAAATAGTTTATAAAATTGGTTACTAATGCTTTCAGTTTTAAACTCGATAGTAGTAAGGAAGAAAATGAAAAAGAAAAGTATGAAAATGAGGCTTAGTAACAAAATAATTTAAAAATAACAAAAAAGCAGAAACTTGGGCCAAATTGTTTCTTACAAAGGTATTTAGAAGATAACCTAACTAGAAATGGTCTCCCATTTTCAGATTGAATCGAAACTTGGTTTGTCTGAAGCAATTAACCTCCTTACCCGACATGGTTGCACTAATTGCCCAACCACACGAGACTTGAGAATTCGAGGAAAGCTATTAACATAACCATAAAGAAATTCATGTTTTTGACACACCCACTTTGGCTCTCTTAAAAGGTAGTTTATAACAAGGGAATATAACTACAAAATTTAACAATATGAAGAAAAGTTATCGCTCGATGCATCGTGCATAATCTTCTAAAACATTGTATATCTGAAATGTGCATATACCAAAACATTTAAATATATTAAACATTTTATACAAATATCTAATATATAAAATAATATGTATCAATAGGTCCCATAAGATGGGCGCCTTTATATTTCTCTTAGGATGCGCACAGGATATACAACTCGTTGAGGCGATAGGGTCCCAGTGGAGTGAGACGGATCTGAAGGAGGTGATGGGCTGATGGACTGATGGGTAGAGGTAGGCGATGGATGAGTGAGTCGATGTACCGTCAAGTACCCGGAGTCGCTAGTAGAAGTCCTACCCTACGGTAAAAGGTCGAGGATGGTGCTCTTATCGATGGGAGGCAATGTATGGGATAGTAAAGACCAATGACAATGTGATATCTCTTTGCTATAGACATTTGGCTCACAAACCTGGGATATGGAATCTGACGTGTAAGTGTGTGAAATTATGGAAGGTGATGTGTGAGATATGTGGGGTATGAAAAGCATCTCGAATTGGGGGAGTAGTGCTGGAGGGTGCTTGAAGTAGGCCAAAAGTCGAACAAGTGTACTGGGCAGCTTTCACTATGCGGACATGACATGGCCCACCATCTCGACCACGACCTCGGTGATCCACTCTCCCTCTCCCTCTCCCTCTACCTTGAATGGGCTGCATACGTGCTGGAGTGGATGACACCGAAGGTCTAATCGATGGTCCATGTGATTGATTCGTGCCACAGTAGGCTGAGCTAAAATCAACAAAATTTATATACCTAAGTTCCTATGCTGGTAGTGACTCTTTAGTATAGTGGTCTAAGTCGAACACGAGGATGGGTTTTCATCACAAGGAATGATTTCGTAAATTACCACGAAGAGGTAAGACTTTCTATTTGGACTTTTGGATTTTGAAAACGATTAGTGATGAAGTTTGAAAATTAGATTAAGCTGTAAAGCAGAAATGAAGTGTGAAAAGTTAACTTTGAATTTAGGTCACCTTGCCCAGTAACTTGGGATAAAACAAATTCTCGGGTTTTATCTCGCGTTATGACAAGCAACAGTCAGACCCGCAATGGATCTATGTTTGATGCAAACCTCACCACAAAAACAACTCCTATTTAGGATTAACCAGTAACAACACATCTGGCCCTTTTCATTTTTGAAACCACTAACATTAAATATCATCTTCGGAAGGCTCGTAAGACCATCTAATGAACCCTGATTGCATCTAGCAATAAGTAATACCTTTAATATCAAAACTTATGGTAAGTATTGGCATTCAAGTCAATAAGCATTCAATGCTATTCAGCCATATTTTGAGAAGATAGGGCCGTAAACACGTACACAGCTTTTTTTAATACAGAGAACTGGCCTGCATATACACCACCAAGCTAGCTTCCTTTCTTCAAAGAAAAGAGCAGCCAAGCATCTTGAGTTGTCATCCTGAGAGGGTGTTTGTGACTAAGAAAATAAGGAAAGAAGAGAGAGAAAAAGCAAAGCGCAACTAAAGCTACGAAAGATATTAACATAAAATAACTTTCCAGATTGCTTCCTCAATTTGTTGCTTAGGGTTTACAAAATGGGAGGGAGACTATATAGGCCATACAGTCTTTATGAAAATACCCTGGCTTTAATAATGATTTGGTAATTTTGGGGACAGGTAATACACCGTTGAGTCGGTTTGCATTAATTGCAAAAGCATGACCAGAGAGCGTTGAATTTCGCTAAGGCTGCAATTTAAATTTGGCGGTAATTTTACGCCCAACTAAGCGAAATATAAGATATGGCAATTCGGCTAGACCACAGCAATTCGCTATTCTTGAAATTTACGCTAATAGTAGAAATTCTTGTGAGTAAGCGAAAAGCATTAAATTTAAGCTAGGAATAGTGCTAACGAAAATTTTGGGTCCTAGCGAAAATTATGTCAATTTCTCTGGGTGCGAAGATTTTTAAGCTAAGGTTAATTTTCGCAATCCGGTGAAATTTTAGCAATCTCAGTGAGAGACTACTGGGATTCTTTGATTAAATCCTTTACAGCGCTGCATATCTACGCCTCGATTTCCCTCACTTTGCCTTCATTCTTTCTTTGATTTTTGAGCTGTTTGATGGTGAGCAATTGAGTTCTAATCTTCTTGATTCATCATATGTCGATGTTGAGCTCCCAAAATGCCTTGAAAAACCTTAAGCAAACCAAAAATACCTCTAACTGGCATAGCGATACTAAGAAGACTTGAACACTTCAATTGGCATAAATGACATGATTAGCGCACAAAAGCACTCAAACCTATCTAAAATAGGGTTCAAAATAGCACTTTTGGCACTAATGACACTACCTGACAAGCGTTCACTAGTCCGCCATAGTACAAAAACAAAAGAGAGATGTATGTGGTGAATTTCAAAGGTTATCAAAAGGTTTATGTACAGCAAGCATTGTGTAAAGCGAAAATGGACACCAAGTTTGAAAACCGACATGAAAATTACATTATACAGAACTCAATTTAGGTCAATATTGGTTCCATGATTCTGACTTGAATTTCCACCTAAGTCTAATGGTTCTTTATATAACTTGATTACGTCGATAAATTGCATTTGTCCACACTCCCCAACCTAGCAACGACATGGCCTTAAAGTTGAAACAGACCTAGATAAGGATGTTCTGCACTTCTTTCTTTATTCAACTTCAACTGTGGATACAATGCTAGAGTCGACCATGAGTCAATATCTTGAAGTTACAGAATGAGCTCCCAACGGTGGAGTTTGGGCATCAAGCCAAAGGATCAGCACGACCTACAAAGGCTTCACCAGGGCTCCAAACAGCAGAAAATCGGCTTTTGAACCGTTAGACTCTACCTATCCACCGTGTAGCGAACACTAAATGATGACTCCGACAGATTAAGGCATGGGGCATCGGGTTTCAAAGGCTTACAGCCATACACTTACGGATATTAACAAGACAAGGCAAAAACTTCCGACTTTATTTTCTTCTTCTTTTCTTTTTCTTTTTCTTTTCTTTTCCTTTTGGAAGACAACATTGGTCTTGAATGTAGGCCAACCTAAATTTATCTTAGGTTTACTTGACATGCTTAAGGCAGTATCTGTGAAAGGTAAACAAATTCACTGACTGATGAAATAATCTGGAGTGCGGTGTGTGAATTAGCATAAAAAGTTTTTCAAGTTGAACCATGCACGGAACTTGGCGGTAAAAAATGATTCAAGCATGGGGTTGCTCTAAAGGTGAATGAAGCGGTGATTCAATTTTTATCTAAAAGCAGTTGATTGTCGATTTGAAGCCAAATTCAATTGTTCAGTGAAAGAAAAACCAATACAAATATGGAAATACAAAAGTACTTCACGAGATAAAGATGGGCATACTTACTTATTATCTTATTCTTGAAAAAAAAATCAATCATTAAGCTCTAAGCGATATCACTATTTTTAAACACCTGGCCGGTTTAAATAACTAAAAAAATAGAAACCGTGCATTTCTTTGAACAGCATTAGCCACCACAGAAATAAAGCATTAGGATTCGGGAGGGTCCAGCAGGAGAATTTCTTCCTTGATGACCTGCTGCACCACATATGGTTTTACCCTCTGTCCATTGACTTTAATGCCACTGTCATCACTTGGATCCGTAAGTCGTGAACCATTTAGGTATACTTTAATGAATGATAGATGGACATCCATCGAGATTTGAGCTTGCACCCAAAAACAAATGGAGTTGGGTCATATAAGAGGACTTGGTCTCCCTCACTTGAAACTCTTCTGACACTGTTTAGTGCAAATTGCCATTTCTTTGATCTTTCTTTTGCGATCTTGTTATTCAAGTAGGCATTGTCAGAGTATTTCATAATTCATTAAGATTAATCTCTTCTCTCAAGCTCAACCCATAGGTCCATGTTTAGCTTCTTGATGGCCCACCATGCTTTGTACTCAATCTCACTGGGAAGGTGACATGCCACACCATAGACCAACGATAAAGGCATTCCCAGGATTATCTTGAAAGTTGTTCTATAAGCCCTGTGAATCAAGAAGTTTGATGGACCGGTCTTGTTGGTATTAACCACGCTATCTCAGTATGGTCTTAATTTCCACATGTAAGGTCCCGCATTACTTGTTTGAGGATGGTAAAAATTTAGCCAGCACAATGATTTCCACGCCCCATAATTTAGCCATAAGTTTCGTGGTTTGTTACAGAAATAAATTCATAAGCTAATAATGGCTTCGATTGCCCAATTTGGAAAAGTATTGGCTTTACGAGAATTTGAGTACCACCCTATGAATATTGGTCTTGAGGATCGCTTCAACCCATTTGGAATAGTCCACCCCCACCAAAATGTAAGTATGACCATATGAGGTGGGAAGGTCCCTATAAAATCGTCACCACACAGCCGAACAGGTTCGGCCACCCAAATTAGGTTTCAATACTTTTGCATCATATATAATGATGAGACAATTTCAGGAGTCTTGGCATCATGCATACACGGCATTTTTGACAAAATACTTCAGCCTTGAACAATGAAGGCCCGATAGAAACACATTGCGGCACCTTCATTGTTTGTGTATTTTAAGGAAACAAAGTGGCCACCACAAGCACTCTCACTAGCAATGGTTTTAAAATTCCTTGATGTTTCCTCCTCGGTACACATTTCACGATGATTTGATGCGAGTATTTGGAATAGGAGGCTCCCAATAATAGAATGGATTTTAGCGAGAAATATTTCCTATCTTGTCCTTTCCACTCATTTGGGATTCTCCTGTAGTGAGGAAATTAGGCAATGTGAGCATACGGGAGCCTTCTCCATTGCATTAGGGATTCTTCGGAGATTACCATCATTAATGGTGGATATGAGTGTCGTGGGCTATAGTTAATAACATGACGGATGATGCGCACCACCTTTACCTTTCTTATCTTTAATTTCGAATTGAACTCTGATATGAGGGCCAACAGGATGGTCTTGCTTTTGCATTTTGTTTGGTTAAGAGATATTTCAAAGCGAGAATGCAAAAATATGTATATCGGCCCCGACGAAGTATGCTCGAAATTTATCTAAGGCGCATATACCCTTTGCCCGGCCATTCTTTCGGTGGTGGTATATGACCTCTATTCTTTCATTCGGGGTTTGCTTGCATAATACACCCATGAGGTTCCCATCTTCTCTTTGGCCAATCTGGCCTCCTATAGCAGATCCTCCACTCACACTCCTCCAGCAGTGCTTTGATTAGGTGCTCGAACTATGGGGCAGTAGTCAAATGAAATTTCAGTTCTTCAAAACTCTTCTGGCAATCTTTCTCCCAAATGAATTTGGCATCCTTCTCCAAGAAGCATGCAGGGGTTTGCAATTTTTTGAAAAGTCTTTAATGAGCAGTGGTGAAGCACATGACAGAATTGTCTAATTGTTTTTCACATTTGTTGGGGCGGCAATTTAGAGCAATGTCGATCTTGGTTATCAGCACCATTCCCTGCTAGAAATAATGTGCCCAATACAATTCCTTGAACTACCATAAAATGCTTCTCCCCGATTAACATAAATTCTTACTCTATGCACCTGTAAAATGGCTTCAATTGGTTAAGCATTCTTCAAAATCTTATATCTTGTGATATCATCCATGTATGCACTCCATTATAAAGCTCTACCATGTCACTTTGAACATCTTGAGCATACATATCATTGAAAAGTGGTAGGCGATTCTGAAAGCTAAGCATCCTCTATCAAGCATACGTGCGAATGGACAAGTAAAAATTAATTAACACTCACGATCTTACAGAATGATTTCTATACGGGAAGTACTGAATACCCATCAAGCAATAGAGGGTGTCGAAACTCTTTCCGAGGCGATCGATGAGCGGCAATGGAAAGTGAACTTTTCGTGTCACCTCATTGAGCCTTCTATAATCTATCACACTCTTCAACTGGGTTGTAAGTGGGATGAATGTTGTAGCGTTCTAGTTTTGGATGTACTCCAGTTTTCTTGTGTTTTCTGTGTGGAGTGAGTATTATGTGCATGATGGATAGACTGTGCGACTGACAATTTCAAGACCTCCCCAACTTCTTCTTTGTGGTGGGTTTGGCCTCAGTTTGAAGCAACACTAGACTTGAGCTACTATTTACAATAGGATGGGTGAGAGTCTGTGAATACGAGTTTATGCCTTTGAATGAAATTTTCCATCCGACACTTGTTTGTTCTTTTGAAGAAGGTCTGGGGAGATTATGCTCTTATGCGTGGTTACTTGTGAAAGAAATCCTGGCCAGGCCTTTATCATTCTTAAAAAATGCATACTTTAAATCAATTTGGAGGTTTGAGTTCTATGTTGGTGAGGTTCCTTGGGTTCATTACCGATCAATAAGAGCAAAATTTCTATTCTTCTTCTCGATACCCACATGTACTAAGAAGCTCATTTCTTGAAATTCGGTGTTGTCTACCAAGGCAATCGGATAACTACGAGACCATCTCTCTTGCACTTGTTGTTGAAAGTTCCTTTGTTCTTCAGAATAGTCTAAGCAATCACGGACTTCTTCAAAGTCATCCTCCTCAGAGTGCATATGCCTTTTACCCCGAATAGAAATATTGAGTTCAGTCATATTTCCAAATGTGAGTTGCATGACTCCATTCAGGCATTGATGATTGCATTTGAAGTAACTGAACGTTCTACAATATAGTGGGCTGATTGGAGTCTATTTACAACTGGTTATGTATCCAAGTGCGAATGAATCTCTTGGATAGTAAAATGCGTCACTTGTATAAGAACGTCCTCCAATGATCCTTTTGGTATTTTAATAGACTATCAGCGGCCGAAAGTGCCGATGAGTGGGTTTCGAGTTCACCCAGGCAGTCGCTTGTACCACATAGAATCATGTGATTCACACTGGCTCGAGGTCTGCAGTGCTTTTCTCCACTTGTGATGCCTCGATATTCCAGAGATCGTGGACATGTCTGTGGACCTTATACTTCAGAGTCTTACTCTCTGTAACTTTTCTTTTTACTTTCAGTTAAAAGGCCTTTTATAAGACCCTTTTTTCCGTGCACAAATCCTTTAAGAATTTTGCGTAAGTAGGAACTTTTGTTTAATCATATCGAGAGAGGAATATTGACTTTCACTTGCCATAATGCTTAACATTTGTTTGGTTAACGGAATTTTCTTCTCTTCGGAGAACTGCGGAGGCTTGGAGGGAATTCTAATGTTACCTCTTCCTTGTCCATTGACTATTCTTCTGAGTGGCTCTGACCACTAATGGGTGACTTATTTGGTTGATGCACATTGGCTTTAATTCCTACCACTTAGTGAGTCACAGCGCCAACTTCATCGGTTTTTGCATTTTAAGTCCTCGATCGATCTGTTTGCATTCACCACTTCGATATTGTTGTGCTGGAAGGAACCTTCCCTTTTTAGAACTCGCAGCTAACGATTAGACAATTTGAAATCTCCAAATGCATATTGTCAATTTCTGTTAGTGAACTTTCTCTTGCTTCAATTTTCGACTAGTTTGGACATTCGACCTGTATGTTCTTCTACGAATATGCCACCTTGCTTAAATTCGAGTTACTGTTCAACGGAGAAGATAGTGAGCATACATTTGTTGTATTGAGAAGTGGAATCAAAGCTGGCCTGTTTGTGTGCTCACGAAGGGCATATGCGGGTTTTAGCTTCCATGGTAGTTTGGATGATTTCTTGATTAGGTTTATAGCGATACCATATAGACATCATGGGTGGTTTATTTTGATTTAGAACATGGGCATACTCTAAACGGTGCTCTCGGGGTGATTATTTGATTGGTAGAAGCAAGAAAGTTGGGATGCAGATAACTCATTAACTGTTTGCATTTCATGCTGATTTTTCATTTCCAGCTCATCCAATCTTCTAGTTAGAATGGTCAATTTTTCTCTCATCAGTGTGCAGAAAGTGTATGAATGGACTCCCCCTGGTAACTTGAGTGCCTTGGGCCTTCGGTCTCCCTTGGACGAGGTTCATCCCATGCCTTAGAGGTTTCAGCTACATAGTTCAAGAAGTCCAAAGCCTCATCTGGGTGTTTACTTAAAAAGTTACCGCACATTGTTTCCACAGCAATTGTTTCATAGGTGGGGACATCACAGTATAGAGAAATGGTTCACCAACATCCAAGTATCAAACCCATGATGTGGGCCAGGCAACGATGGTTTCCCATAAATCTCTCAAACAAGTAAAATCTCTCACCATCTGTTTGCAAGGTGTAAATTTGTCTTTTCAAATTATTAGTCTTATGAACCTTGAAGAACCCTCTTAGAGTGCACTGCTTGACTCGGCAAATTTCTAATGGTTCTATGAGCCTTAGTGAGTTTAGCCAAATCTTGGCCTTGTCCTTTAGGGTCCAGTGGAAATACTTTTAACTAGCAATCCATGTCCATCATACCTTCCTTAAAGGTAGTGCAAACCTCCTCAAAATCCACCCAATATGAGTGTTGTATGGATTTTCATTTTCCATACCATGATATGTGGGGAGTAGGGAGTACAAAATATGGCCTCACTTGCCACATCTTGTGGGAGAATGATCTGAGGATGGGGCACTAACTCTAGGAGTAGAATGATCCCTCATGGTTCTATAGGCTGTTGGATTCATTGGGGTTCTTAGTTAACTCTGCTGTTCTTCAGTCAGTGGATCCATGGTATCGGTGTGTACAACGGCTTCAACGGCCCGAATTAGGGTTGTGTCTTGATTCTATGCCGGTCTTCCTGATGTGTCTACGTCCCGGCCGCTTGCATACTGTATTACACAAGGCGAGACACAACAAAGAGCACAAACCAACTTGCAAAAAGATTTAGGGTGCTTCAAAAATAAAAGCCGTGTATATAAAAGCAAAAGCGGTGAAGTTGCGCAAGTGATGAAACTTAGATTCTTTTATTGGAGTTTCACAAAAGAGTTAAAAGATTACCTTCACTTGTGATGTTGATCACAAGTACACTTCAACTTATCATTAAGTAGTTTGGCACCATCCCATGAAACATACGGCTCCATTTGATTCGGTACTTACAGTAGGCTGAGCTAAAATCAACAAAATTTATATACCTAAGTTCACTACTACTGTAGTAGTCAAACTCTTTGCCCGATATAGTGGTCTAAGTCGAACACGGGGATAGGTTTTCATCCTAGGAATGATTTGCATAAGTGCACGAGGTAGAGACTTTCTATTTGGACTTTTTGGATTTTCAAGCAGTGTGATGAGTTTGAAAATTGATTAAGCGTGCGAAAATGAAGTGTGAAAAGTTAACTTTGAAGATTTAGGTCACTAACTTGGTAACTTAGGGCAAACAGAAGTGTCTCGGGTTTATCCTCGCGTTATGACAAGCAACCTAGTCCAAGCCCACAACCCAGGATCTATGTTTAACTAGCAAACCTCACACCTAAGAAACAACTCCCTATTTGAGTTAACACGAGGTAACATAAATACATGGCCATCATTTTGAAACCACACAGCGCATTAAATATCATCTCGGAAGGCTCGTAAAGACCATCTAATGAACACAGTGCATCACAGCAATAAGTATACCTTTGTATCCTGGCTTATGAAGTAGTATTGGCCAGATTAATAGCCAGCATTCAATGCTATTCAACCATATTTTGAAGATAGGGCCATAAACATGGTACATGGCTTTTAATACAAGAGGGCCCGACCTGCATATGCCCCACCGCAGGCTAGCTTCCTTTCTCTTCAAAGAAAGAGGCTTAGCCAAGCATCTCTTGAGTTATCATCCTCAGAGAAGTGTTTGGCAGCCAAGAAAATAAGGAAAGAGGAAAGAAGAGAAAAGCAGAAACCCTAACTAAACTACGAATATTTACATAAAAAAATAAAAAAGAAACTTGCGATTGCTTATCAATTTGTTGCTTAGGGTTACAAAATGGGAGGGGGCTTATATAGACCACCCAATGTATAGAAAATACCACAAAGCTAACAATTTGTCTAATTTTAGGGACAAGGGAAGTAATACCAAGAGTGAAGTCAGTTGCATTAATTACAAAAGCATGACAAAGCGGTGAATTTAGCTAAGGCTCAAAAAATTTCGCTAAGCCCGTAATTAGTAGCTAGAAATTATTAACTAAGCGAAATCGCAGAATAGCAGCTTGAGGGGAAATTTCGGCTAGACGGCAATTTCACTAGCTAGCGAAATTTGGCTAACCATGAATTCTTGTGAGTAAGCAGCGTGAAATTTCGTAGGAATGAATAACTAGCGGCTGAAAATTTTGGAGTCTAGCAAAATTGTCAATTTAAGCTAAGATGTGAAATTTTAAATGGGTTCATAATTACCATAATCCCAACGAAACCACTAGCAATCTCGTGAAATTCACGGGATTTCTTGATTTCATCTTGCATTGCTTCCTGTCCTCTATTGCATCGATTTCCATCACTTTGCCTTCATTCTTTCTTTGATTTTTGGTCTGTTTGATGGCTGACAATTGAGTTCAATCTTCATGATTCATCATATGTCGATATTGAACTCCCAAAGTACGCAAAAACCTGCAAAACAACCAAAAATACCCTCTAAACGGCATAAGCGATACTAAGAAGACTTGAACACTTCAATTGGCATAAATGACATGATTAGCCTAAAAAGCACTCAAAACCTATCTAAAATAGGGTTCAAAATAGCACTTTGGGCACTAATCACGGTGATGTCGAACCTCCTAAGCGTAGCCAGAGCATTACGATGCTCTTCTACGATCCGGTCTTAACCTTGATCGAAGACAATATGATGTATGTCGCACAACACACCAGCGGTAGCAAAACGAGAGCGACTAGCTATGTCAGCCATGGCGGCGATATGAGTGAACCAAAGAAAGAATTATAAATACATAGTGTATTGATTAAAATCACGTAAAAAATTTTAGAAACACATGACTCTAACTTACCAAAACATGAGTACTACCGGCTGTAGTATGGAACCTCATATCATCCTATCTGGTGGTGGTGTCGTAAAGCGTGCGTGTCTGACGATACCACTGCATGTATGGATCATGGAAGTCCATCAAACCCACCATAGGAGGTGAAGTGATGGTCCTAGCCGCTCGCGTATCTCATAATGCTATGTACAGAGCATGATACGTCGCCCAATTGCGTTGGTGTCGCCCACATGCATCCACTATATGTAGGCGTTGCTTTCGTAAAGAAAATTGGTATCTCTAGTCTGACCCAATGGATTGCAACACTCGCTCTGAAACGATGCCACTCAACACTCTCGAAACATATGAGCGGTGACATCGTGCGCCAGATATCCTGATCAGCTAAGCAAATATCGGGAAGTTGGTCAACCAACTCTCCGATGTATGGCTGCCATAAGACCTACACATTTACCATTGATGTCAAAACTTTATCGGCTTATGAATGAAATTACTATAGAACCATATGCTTTTACATATAATTACACGATCGGAAGTTTTGTCGTCTAGTGATCGATATGGGGAGGAGGATGCGGATAGGTTAAGTGCGCAGTGTCAAGGGTACTCTCCACCTACCACCCAACGGAAGAGCTGGCTGCGGCTGGCTAAAACACCATGCTCAAGCGGCAATCCATCGTCAGACCCTCGACTACGTCATGTCAGCGACATCGGCATAAATCATCATGTAAGGCATGAGGCAATGGTAGTCTTTGGATATCTCGTGTCGTGAATCGGGTGACCACGTGAAGTCTCTCCCAACACCATAGCAGAATATAAAATAAACATAAATTAAGCAACCTAATTACATAGCTGAAAGTGTATGTAATTACAAAAAAATAAATTTGCATACCTATCGATTAGTAATACAATAGCTAATACAACGTCTCTGATCCAATGGCAGCATAACTCTCGATATGTATGTGCAAGTACTGCACCACCTAACTATAAGTCGATGTCTATGTCAAATCTCGTAGTAGTGGGAGAAAGCACTATTGAACATGTACCCCCTTCTTGTCCACAAACAAGAAGGATCCCATCAGCGCTAAGATGAACCCACATGCACTCCACTCCAAATCGACCTCATCAACATCAAGTCCTGGGGTGGATAACTGCTAACATGACCACCGGATGGAGATAATAGATCCTTTGAGAGCATCAGCAGGTGGGGTGACAACGGCGACTCACCGCGCCTTTCACACTACATTGAGCACACATGTCCCGTGGCGGTCGAGTCGATCACGAAGGCGGGATGATACTTGACATCACGTATCGTGATCGTCATCTCTCCGACTAGGACATGAAATGTGTGTGTCTCAGGGCGCCATATCTCGATGAGACACATGATAAGTGGCCAATCTATCATGATGTGGCCTAAGCGGTACATACCGTAGAATCCTGTGCGGATCACGTATGGACGAATGCGTGGATCCATCCTCCGCATCTTGAGGAAACTCATCTATTTAGAGAGGCGGAGGACTTCTGGAACTAATTAATAAAATATATTTATAATTGAATATATATAGATTAAGAGTAAAACTAGAATATTAATTCATGAATAATAATAAAATACAAACACCTTTCAGTGTAAACTAAGTGGTACCTTTATGTCTTGCAATACGAAACCAGGATGGATGGATCGACATATGAAGCCCTCTGAGACAGCCATATATATAACTACGGATGTACGAAGGCTTATAAATGATAGTAAAACACATTGGAGGAAGTATCACAATAATTAAAAGCGGTAATAATTACAACCCTGATAAATTAAAATAGACACATACATGATTGATGTCTCATTTACTTAAAGATGTCGCATTTACACATACATGATTTAATTACACATACGGTACAATTTCATAATCCAAGAAATACACATTCGATAACAAGTGTTATACAAAGAAACTACATTCATACATTCGATTTACTAAACTTGATTTCTATTCTTACAAGACTGCCTATTAGGGTTTTAGGGTTTTAGGATTTTAGGGATTTAGCGTTTCAAGGTTTCAAGGTTTTAGGATTTTAGGGTTTTAGTGTTTCATTAGACATATAAAAGAACCAAATTATTAATCAGGCACATGTCCATATATACATATACACACATGGTTATATTTAGAGAAATATGAATTTATAACAAATATGAATAATTTAGAAGATATAACCACACTAAGAGATTCAGGTGAATAAATAAAACTGTAAAATAATTATAAAAATGATTTCTATATGAAATATGATTACATGAACAGAAATACGAGCAATATTGAGAACATGATCATACAGGTTATGATAAAAGTAATAGTTATGGTATATGTATAAATGAATACTGTCTGCAAGTATCTCATTTGAATACATGTGATTGACATTATCCATGTATATGAGATGTGCATAGCTTGAACACGAATAAAAATGTAAGAAGATTGATTGTCTGCATATGTCCCCGAGTAGATGGATAGGTAGAGGCATACTTTATTAGGGATTACATGATATGGTGTCTCGTTTGGGTCATTCACAATGACCCTAGTTGAGTCAATACGATTACAAGATCCTTTGTCTCGTGTAGTGATAGTACAGCCAGTACCATACAGTTTATACTCGTATTCACTTCTTGGAATATGAGGCAAGACACAAGATGAGATAAAATGATTGAAATGGTTATAAGAACCATGTAACATGAAAACAATGATTTGAATTGAAAAATGTGATAGTGCTACAGTAAAATAAAAAGTATTATGTATTATGAAGAATGAATGTGAGAACTCTAATAAATGACATAGTGTACAAGTAGTAAGATTTATGAACAACTAATGTGCAAATAGGAATTGTGTTAATTGTATATTGTCATTAAGGACCACTACAAGTAGTCATATATGTTATATGTTTCCCACTAAGCTATAAGCTTAACACGGGTGTTTTATCCGTGTAGGTACTAAAGAGGACATCTCAGCCGTACGGCACACAGGAAGGCCAACACAACAATAGGAGTCAACATCTATAGGTCACTACCTCTGATTTTGAATATGTACATGTAAAGTTTTTTTTGTTTAATAGGACTTGTATATGTATAAGTCAATGGGACTCAGATATTTGTACAGGACATTATGAATACCATTATGGTGATAGTGTTAAAAGTTTTATTGTTATATTTTGATACATTTAGTTTTATTTTGAATATGAACACCCAGTCCCGTGCTGCGTTCCCCTTCTTTCGCCTAAGTGGGGGTTGGGGCGCGACAGTTATGGCATGTTTTGTGGCTTTAATTCGGACGGTTTTGATGGTTGGTTTTGTGGTTTTACTTGGGATGAGGTTAGGGCATGTTTAAGGAGTTGTTTTGGGTCAAATTTTGGTGTACAATAGTGAAGGGTTTCGTGGGTGGAAACACTTGCCAATAGCAGCGGAAAAAAAAAAATCCCATCCAAGGACCCCTTGTAGCATTAAATCTAGTTCTACAACAAAGAGAAGGGTATAGGATTACCTTGTGTCGATTCCAAAACCGAGCTAGTGGTTGGGGCAACTTTAGACCGAAGCGAACAAGTCCTAGGTTCGCCTCTAACGGTATCCACACGAAGAGTGGAGCCGACTATCTCCAAGGCAACGGTCTGGAAGGGTCCGATGCTAGTGAGTCCGATCAAGGAGCGAACCGGGTCTCAAACTCTAGAACACCTTCTTGGAGATGAGAGAACAAAATGGCTTTTTCTCATAAACCCTCTCAAGTCTTAAAGAGTCATCATCCTATTAGGGTTTCCATAACATTGCTTTTATAGGAAAACCTTATCCTGTGAAATGACCAAAATGCCCCTCACTCTAAGTGATGATAGGTTACACATCCCCATGCATTATGGCAAGTTCCCACAGGCCTAAGCCGAGGTACAAGCCTAAGCCTATTATCTCTCTAAGTGAGGGCTTTCGGACCCGGGATTCCACTAATCCCGTGACATTTCATTCATGAGAATTAACTCCCTCATATTTGGATCACATCCAAATCCATTTCATATCGGCCCCACACTCTTCTAAGTGTGTGACCCATTAGGTTCTGATTATGTTGGCCACTTGATTCAACTCTTGAATTAAGCAAGTCAAGATTGGTGTCTAGCAACACATCATGACCCCCAATTGACCGGAGAGTCAGTGGTCTGACTGCATACCCTTCCTATAGACAAATACCGTGCAATTCGTTCTTTCACCAATCTATACTCTACTTGGTTCAAAGCATGGATGATGTGTAGCTCCCACTAGACAGTCTATGCCACACCTAGCCCAAGTGATATTTGATCTTGTCCCCAAATTCATCACTCAATTGTTATGCACTTGAAGACACTCCTCAAGGCATTCTCACTCTGGCTAGAGATTCCAGAGTAATGATTCCGACAAGAGGCCTTAGGTATACCCTCCCTCTATTGGGAGTGGAAAATCCTTTGTTGGCTATTCAATTACCTTCGAACACCTTAAACTATACCTAATCCTCATCCAATGAGCGACCCCTTGAGAGGCAACATGGATTGTGGTCAAAGTACATGATCATCATCCAAGATATCCTTGAGCACCTCAAGTCTAAGGATACTTGCACCATTGCTATGATGAGACAATCATCTACATTTAAATAGATGATCCATATGATTGTCTCATTATAGGTCTCCGATGTACTTAGCTATTCTTAGAAACATCCATACGCTAACTCTGATCAACTCATGATCATAGTTTATAAGATCTACTGCTTGATCAAATCAAGGAGTATGACATGTGCTAGTTAGTTCGGATCAACAATGTCTAGTCTTGTTGATGATATGACTAGGGATAATTTAGACACTAACATAATTGCACATGATAGGAATCTTATTATTATGATCCCTTCATACTATGCTATGTATCATGGACTTAATTCGATTAAAGATCTATATCAATTCAACGTATGAATACCGAATTAATGAAGAAGCCTTATATATTAAATAATATGTTGTGCGTACAACAAGTGCTAATGGCGATTGTCTTCAGAGCACTTCTTTAACAAATAACTACCCATATGGGCTTCAAAACTGTAGCCTCGGGTGCAGAAATTTGCAGGTTTGGGCGCAATTGCGTGTATATACCCTTCAAGCCTCGACTTGGAAAGCAGTCATATGCTTTCTCGTTCGAACTCCGATTCACACGTTCTTGGACTCTCTGGAAAGCTATTTGAGTCTAGAATTTGACCATATGTTGGTGGATGGCGTTTGGTGCTCACATATTTACTGAAAATTTGATTGTTGCACCAAGTGTTCCATTGTATTAACATATGATGTGAAAAATGACCACACATGCATATCTAGATTTGGATGATTTTGGTCTGTCAGAGAGGAAGTGGACTAGATGTCCTTCATAAGAGTGTAAGCACAGTAGTGAACTTGATGTTAGGCTTTTAAGACCTCCATAACTCGAGTTATGGTCCATTTTCCGGGACTACCATAGGTTGCCCTTGTAACACCCCAAAAATACCCTATAATTTTTATAATAATTTTATTATATGTTAAAGTATAAGGTGTAGAGCCAAACTTAGGTTTTTTCGGGAAAACTGATAAATTGTGATATGTGAAATGAATATGTGAGCATATGATTAAATGTTATATGCTAAAATGAGAAATTGATCGAACCCGAAAATAAACTCAAGTGTAAAAAGGGCAAATTTGGAATTTGAAAAAAATGAGGACCTAAGGGTCATTTGAGACTAAGTTATATGTTTAAGTGTGATTATTGAGATTTGAAGTGCAAATAAAATGAAATGTGGGCTATATAGTAGGGTGAGAGAACTTAACTTGAAATGGGTTTTGAGTGAGCCAAAACTATGGCCTAGAGGGATTTTTGACTTAAGACCACATTTGGTCTTAGAATGCCCTTTAGGAAAAACCGTTTTTAGAGAATGAGAGGAGAAAGGAAAGCTAGGGTGAGAAGGATCAAGCTTTAGGTGGGATTGTTTCCCATTTCTTGCTTCTAAGAGATCAAGCAACCTATAAGAGAGGATTTGAAGAGATTACAGGTATGAACAAAAACCCTAGCTTCCTTCTTTGTGATTTTGATCTTAGGGAAAAGCCCTAACTTGGGAAAAAGAGGTTTTTATTGATACTAAACCACTTTTGAAGTTGTTTTGGGTGGATTCCATGGTGGGTTTTGATGTAGGATGGATTTGAGGAGGTTTATTGAAGAAAAAGTGAGTGAGAGATGGCAAAATCTGCCATTTTTGGGCAGAACCCGCAAAAGGGTACTAGTACCCAAAGTTGGTACCGGTACCCATTGTGTAGAGGGGATTTGGTACAGGTACCAAAAATTTGGGTGGAAATTGCCCATTCACGAGTGAAGGTAGTGCAGGTACCGATGGAAGTGGTCTGCCGTGCCGTCTTCAGTAACCCTATTTTGTACCCTTACACTTTATTAAGTCGTATTCGTACAACAATTGTTTAGGGACCCTAATAAAGGTTTAATGGGGGTTCAAATAAGAATGAAACTAAGTGAAAAACGCATTATCTCATCGCCTCGACGAGATTCGTTAAGTGTGATAATTGTTTACCCACTAAAAGTGGTGTATTTATGTTTGACTAGGGGTTGGTAAAGATCACCTAACCTAGGACCGAGATCGAAGAAAGAGAAACGAGAGCCGACAACTTCGGTTAGTTCTTCGGACCTCTATTCCGATTCAAGTATTGTTAGTTCTTTGTTCACCGTAATTATATTCGGATTTCAAGTGTTTTGGTAGTTTACCAAATAAATTTGAAATGGTTATATGAAATGAGTATATATTTGAAATGATATTACGAAAGTGCATATGGATTTGAAAATGTGATATTTGAAATGTTTGACAACTTTAAACCATGGTGATTAACAGGTGAATTGTAAAGCGAATTGGTCAATTCTTGACATCTTGAATTGAATCGATATACGAATGACCCGGCATATGGTGGAATGCTGTCGACATCAAGTCATGAAGGCAAACCAAAATTGTTCAATGTCCCACATGGCGAGATGCACCAATCAACATCCGTCATGATGGTGTATGACATTGTTAAAATGTCCCACTTGGCGGGATGCACCAATCGGCATCCGTCATGATGGCGTGACAGTCTTTAAATGACCACGTAGTAGGTACACCAATCGGTATCCGTCATGATGGGAGAGCTGAGAATTATTAAATGTGTAAGCACATTACCGAATGACGAGGCGGGATTCTTAGAGCGGAATTGGAATGTAGTGTATAGACAAGTGAAATAACAAGCTTTGATAAGTGTAAAGTAAGGTTGTAAGCTAAAACCATGCAGGAGTATATGTTTGAATCTCATGATTTGGAGATTAAATAAATTGGTTGCATGTGAAAATGTACATTTTGATATGATCGATCATTGTAAGGTAAGCATGAAAATGAATAAACATGAGTATAGTTTGAATATAAGAGCCTTGTTTTATGACAAATGCATGTAGGTATAAACTAAAAATTAGAATATAACTCTATAGCACCACTAAGCGAAAATGTAGAGTGTGATTTTACTTATCTTGGCAGTTTCAAGTAAACAAGAAGAAGACAAGATCGAAAAGTAGAGGTCTTAGAAAGTTGCAGTATGAAGTATATACCTGAGTCATATGCATACCATTCTTTTGAACGTGTGACATTTTGTGAACAGAGTTATTTCACGAACTATTGTTTTGTATATCATTTTGTAAAGGCATGATACGCTATTTTGTAAATGTATTGTATAAAAGTAAATGTTTATGGGCCTACCTTTTGAAGCAGCTTCCGCGTAATTGAAAACTCTAAAATGAAATGACATAAATAAAATGTTTTGATAAGATAAGTAAACGGTGGAGGAAATGGGGCTCAGAGTTGAGATCATCGTCGATTAGGCGGGAAGGATTCGGGTCGCAACACTTTTGAAAAAAAAACAAATAAATAAAAAGTAAATAAAAAGAATGAAACGAGCAACTGATTCGTGCCACGGTAGGGTGATCAGAATCAACAAAATTTTGTTTCCTATGTTCCTCCTACTGCCGTAGTCAAGCTACTGCAGTATAGCGGTCTAGGGTCGAACACGGGGATGGGTTTCATCCCGCGAATGATCGCGCCCGGTGATGGAAAATGGTGAGACTTTTGGTTTGGATTTTGGATTTGGTTAAAAACAGTGGAGGTTGTTTGTTCACTGGTTAAGCGCAATAGCTTAAATGAAGTGTGAAATGGTAACCTTGTAAGAGGCTTGGGTCACTAAGCTTGATAACATGGGGCTATTAAAGTGTCCTCGGGTTATATCACGCATTAGAACCAAATAACATATAGTCAAAGCCAAGAACGGGGATCTTTGTTTAGCTATAAAACCTAACCCTAGAACCCTCTGGCCCAGGTCAAACCAAATCTTAAAAGCATTAGTCCCGTTCAGTTTTGAAACCCTAGCATTTAACCTCATTTAATGGCTCGTAAATGCCATCTAAAAATTTCAGTGCATCTACCATTAGAATGCATTGAACCCTAAGCATATGTGAAATCTGACCAAGGAAAAGACATTAAATGGCCTTAGACCCTAGTTTGGAAAAGTTTGGAACCTGCATCTGATACACGTAACATTTTAAAGCATGAGACGGCACCATGATGAAATAAGCTATGCCCTCATCTTCAAGGCTATGAAGCAGCCCGAAAGCATCCAGCAAGAGTTGTCTCCTGAGGAATTGTGTTTGGCGCGAAAATGAGAGAAAGAGGAGAAGAAAGCAAAGTAAACCTAAAATGAAAAATTTGCGGAAAGCGTATTAATGGAAAAGTTACTTAGGGTTACAAGTTGTAAGGGGCTTATATGGCTGACCCAAAGTGGCCAATACAAAAATGCCTAAAATGTAAAATTTACATAAGGGACAAAATGGTAATTTACCAAAACTGTTGATGAGTTTGGAATCAAAAGCTACCAAAACTATAGGGTAGTAAATTTAGCTGTATGACAAATTTGTGGCATGTGAAAATTTATATCTTCAGTGAGAGTGTTAACCTCAATGATTGGAGATGAAGGTGGGAATTTTAGTGGGAGCAGTCAGTTGTTGGCCAGCAGGTTCGTGGCCTAGTGAGGTGGCTAACCTAATAGGAATTTTCATAGTGAAAATTTGAATGGGATTGCAATTTTAAATGTGATTGGGGTACTGCGTCTATTTTAACGATCATAGTGAAAATTCTTTGACTTGCTCCATGACTGCATGTTTTGCTCTTTTGCATCATTTTTATTCATCCTTTGCCTTCAATCTTTCAACCCATCTTGACATTTCATCGCCTCGGCAGGTAGAGTACCGAGATTCGCATTGACACCATTAAGAAGCCAAGCTTGGCGAAGTTCCCAAGACACGCAAAACTATCCAAAACTATCTACGAAAACAAATCGAGGAAGGCGCTAAGTGGACATGCACATGACAATTGGCTTAATTCATATGATTAGTGCACACAAAGCACTCAAAACCTATCTTGAATAGGGCTCAAAATAGCACTTTTTGGGCACTAATTAGCATCCCGAAAAGGGGTGCTACACTTTAGCCTGTTTTGACTCCATACACTGTCCAGATTTTGGGACTGATTTCTGGTTGGGAAAAAGAGGGAATTTAGGTTAGTTCCTTCATGGAAATTATAACTGCATCTGTAAACTTGATGTAGGCTTTTGAATCACCCAAATTGGACATGTACAACTCAAGTTATGGTCTATTTCTCGGGACTGCTACCAATTAGGCTGTTTAACAGTTTGTGTCCAATTTTTGGGACTGTTAGAGGACTAGTTTCTAAACTGAATTCGGAACTATTCTGTGGTCTATTATGGCTTGATTGTGAGGGTGTTGTTGCATAATATGGAATGGCACGTATGTTGATGTTGATATATGCGTGCATGATATATTGACATGAATGAAGTATTGTATGTACATTATATGCTTATTGATATAATTGTTCATGATGCATTGGTGATATGCTTGAGTAGAGTTGTCCATATAGCATTCATCATATATGTGGCATGGTATAGACATGTAATGGTGCATCACATTGCATATGCACGGGAAACATCGCATTTTATGGGTGTGAGTGCATGGTTGAAATCAATCACCACATTGGGTGATTGAGGGGTGGGCTCAGTAAATGGGACAACGTCCAACATTGTCGCACGGTTGCATGAAACAGAAAATATGTGTCGGGTATCAGTAAGAAGGGATAAATCCCCCCTTAAGTGAATAAACACCGCCAATTGTAGTGGAGACATAATCCTAGTAGTGAGTTGTAAAAGTATGCAGGTTTTGCGGGCCGCGGTGAGACAAAAATCAGCTATCCTGGCGTATGGATTTTGAATATAAAATGATCATTGTGATGTATCATCCAAAAAGTTTTTGGTTTATAAACAAATGAACTTGGTCGTTGGATGTCATCTAGAATGACGGTTTATCACACATTGGCATTGCATTGTGTGGTGGGAGTCGATAATGACTTGGGACATGGTGCATGAGTGAGTCCCATCTCATTTCATGACATGACATGTAGAATTCCAACCTAGGATTGCATAATCTTGTTGGAATTGTGGTGTGGATTTTGTTATGAACATTGCATGTGCAATAGGTGGGGAGTAGTCTCTGTAGGAATTATTCTCTACTGGGCATAACTCAACCTTTATGGGATCCCCATTTTAGGTACTGGGAGTGCACCGACGAACGACGCTCACTTGAGGCCAAAATTGTGAAGAAAGCTGGGTTGTGGGTTTGTAACCTTTTTTGTCAAGATGCTAGGAATGAACTAGTTCTAGCATATATTTTTGTATAAAAATGAATTTTAATTAAATTCTTATGGGACTATTTTAAATATAATTTTGTATGTTATAAATGAACATGGATAAATAGACCATGTGTGGTCATTTTTACTCATAAGTGGACCCGGTGAGGTCATTGTGTTATTTTGGGCCTCGGATGGGGCATATTACTGTGTTTTGTACAGGTTATATTTTGGGTAGAGCTCCCCATATAAAGGAGGCTATCCGATTTTTGTTAAATTATGGGTCCCGATAAAGGGACACAGCAGTGTAGTGATGAGTTACGAAAAATCTATAGAAGTTTCGAGTTGTGGTTGGTCGGCGGACCCGGGTTTTGGGATTGTCACATATATGCGTGGTGAATTACATACAACATGGTATCTTAAGATATTGAACCTTAAGAATTACAGTTACTATTGGATGTCACAAATAGCACTATTTTGAGATCTCGTGGTGCACTATTGGTGACATATGACTTGTTAAGGTCAAGGAATTTCATATTGTTTAAGTAATTTCACTGTTGAAATTGCAATCCAAAATTTCCTTTGCTTGAAATGTAATGAGGGCGATAAGAAACAATGCATATAGATGTTGATCACATGTTGACATTGATTTCTTACTACACTACTGAGTTTATGATCCATGTCGATATGGTTATAAGTATTCGTGAATATGAGGGACATTCTATTTGTTGAGATTAACATATAGACCATCATAGTCCAATATTAAGACCATGTTGGACCGGGTAAGTTTATCAAGATGCTGCTTATAGACTATCATTTCTTTAAAAACAAAAATGTGTGGCCATACGAAACAATTTTTTATGTAATTAACCCAAGAGTATTATTTGCAAAATGAATTTAATAAATCCTTAAAACAAATAATAATATTGCCCAAGTGAGAGAATGTTGAAAAAATTTTCATATGGGCTAACATTAATTGAATAATTTATTTTTGCAAAAACGGGTTAATGGATAGTCTATCATATAATGTGATTAATAGTAATCAATTTTGGATTAGGCTTTGTTTTTTGTAGAAACCCGAGTTTAATGACAAGTGTATGCTATGGATCTCATTGAAGCCTATTATGGGAGGATCCACTGAGAAACCAATATTTAGTATAAAAGCTAGGTCCCCTCTTGACAAGACCCGACCCGGATACCCTCCCAGGATTCCCCGGGTGGTTCCGCCTAGTGAAGTCCCACTGTATAATCCCTAGGGAATATCCGATGGAACCAGCTTTAAGAAGAAGAGTAAACACATGCATTAATATAATACCTCAGTATATATATAAAAAGATCCTGGCCCGGCTCAAATCCACAACCGACCTATCTTACGTATCGGTCATAACCACAACACACATAATAAAGACTCGTAGGTTAAATCTTTAAGATCGAGGAGCGTTTTAAGAGTGTTTGCGAGATTTAGGGAGATACAAATGAAAATAAATAAGTCCAATAAAAGAAAGATAGATAAGATAGAATCTGCTATGACTGTCGCGAGAAGAGTGATGTAAAGGTGGGCGAGGTAGGTCTCTACGAACTACCTGGACCTAGGAAACAGATTTAAAACAATAAAACGTGAGATAATAAATCTCAGTGAGTGGCATAATTTATAAGGAAAATAATGTTTTTATTTTCGAACATTCATTCTCTCCCGGACCTCAATCCCAAGCTTCTTTTGCAAGGTTCCCCATTAAAATCATTTCACAAAACTAAGCCTGCCCAAGTCAACAATATGAAATTCATGCTCAAAAACTTAATCGAAATTATTATTAAGAAAATTATAACCTGAATTTATTCACAACATAAAAATTGAGCATAAAATATATAAACTTCATGTCGTAAAAATAACCATGAAAATACAATACTTAGTAAATATTGAAATGGATTATAAGCACTCGAAACCAACAATGTACCATACCATATATCCTTCATAAGCCAGTAGGTTTACCACCTCCACGACCCCCAACATCGAAAGGTGTCGTGGTAATAATAATAATGATGACCGTTTAGTAAACGAGCCTCACGTAGTGGAAATAATATATAGTTAAATAAAACCAACCTCACGACAAGTAGCAAAGCCAGTGTGCTTTGTAATATAAATGCGAATCGAACCTGCAGTGTATATGATACATCAATTTATAACAACCAACATAGTATTCTTACTTACATATACTTTTCCAATCTTATTATAAATTGTGAATTTATAATTTAATTTCAACAACTCAATCAAATATATTGATGAATTTCAATTCATCAATTCATCTGACAAGAGAAATACCCTGATGAAATATTCACCATAACCAATTTTAAGCACATAAAACTTTAACAATATTTAACATGCTTAAAATCATAAAAATCTTTAAAAAAATTCATTTCTTAAATCAATAAATTTTCAAAGTGGTTTAAAACCTCAATCCATTACCAAAATATTTAAATACAATTTTATCCATGAACTACATTAAAATGTCCAAATATTTAAAATGTTATGAAATTATGAAATGATAACTTGTTTATATAAAATAGATAATTATATTTATGCATAACCAACTATTACGATCAAAATAATATATATATATATATATATATATATATATATATATATATATATATATATATATATATATATATATATATATATATATATATATATATATATATATATATATATATATAATTAATCACAGTATATATCATAACAATACCCCAAGCATTTAGAACACATAAGCGACTCTTATTCTGGTCTCGGTCCTTGCTCCTGCGGGATCATTTGAGCACGTGCGTGAGTGCACGTAATATAATAAAAATACCACTCGGGCTCAATGACTAAACCAAAGACATTGGGATGCCCCAAATATCTTAGAATAATTTTAGAACTGTAAACTATCTAAGTTGGACTGAAACCCAGTCCAGTGCTCTGATGTGCCCTACGAGACTCGGTTCCTAAAATTGGGGCTTTTTACCCAGAAGCTAATTTTTCGAAATTGAACCCTCCAATAAATCATAAAAATATCCAATTTCACTAATCTATCTTCAATTCTGCCTAATTTGACCAATTGTTGCCCGGTTTCAGTCCAACCCTTTCGGTAATTACCCTAAATGACCCAAAAATGGAAAACTAACCAAACGACGTCCAAAATTTACAAACTTTATATCAACGGAAAGCCCAAGAGACTAGGAATACAGCAGTACCCTTACCTTGGTTCAAAAGTTCCGGTGGTGGTCGAAAAACCCGATCCAACCGTCGGCCAAACTTCCTTTCGTCGTATCTTTCAAACGGTGAGGAATCTGTGAAAAAGGACCACGGGAATGAGTTCAGAGGGTCCAAAAATGGGGGGAGGGAGGTATGAGTTGACCTGGAATGGCGAGGAAAAGCGAAGAAATCAGCTGACCAAGGTGGCCGCGCCCGCCCAGCATTCAGCACAGCCGTCACGGAGGCTCTTCGGTTCGGCGTGAAATTTCACAACCAAGTCTTTGGTGGTAGGCGCTCCTACCTGGGTGGGGCGTGCATCAAGAGGGTGGCCGAGAACGTCTCCCACGGCTAAAACTTGGGTGTAGTGCGAAAGCAGATCGAAGCTTGACCCGATTAGTCCATGGGTCTTGGGGAGTTTCTAGGGTTTTGGAGGTGAAAATGAGTGTTTTGGGGCTAGGGTTCTATTGACACGCAAAAATAGGTTTATATAGAGCCTAGGAATTGACTTTCGGGTAAAGCGAGGACCGACCTTAGACAACGATAAAATCTTTGTTGTTTGAACTTCTCAAGGCCATAACTTTTTATTCGTAAGTCGGATTTTGACGTTCAACCAGTCTATGACCTCGTATCGACGAGGCCTAAGAAATGGTGTCTTAGTCAACTAAAATTATTCATCCTTGAAAAAAGTCAGCCAGGCCCACATACTAATTATTGGTCAAACTTGGTCAAACTTAGTCAAACGTGTTAAAAACTTGTATTATTTGGTACGGGTCGTTCTGACCTACACCCGCAAGAAAAATTCGTCCCTGAGAGTTCGTACCTATGTCATGGAAGAGATACTGAGGTCGCTCTGCATTTAGTCCTCAGCTCCCAAGTCGCCTCCTCGACTAGGTGGTTTCTCGAGGGCCTTCACCCCAGGATATTGTCTTGTTGCGAAGCTCCTTATATTCTCTACCCGAGGAATGCGCTTTGTTTGCTTCTCATAGGATAAGTCATCCCTCGACTCAATCTCACAGTGTCTCAACACACGCCTTGGGGACATGAGATATACTTGCGTAGCATGGAGATGTGGAAAACATTATGGACTCGAGAAAGCTCCTCCGGCAAGTCCAATCTATAAGCCACTGAACCTATCCTCTCAACAATCTCAAAAGGTCCGATGTAGCGAGGACTTAGCTTCCCTCGCTTCCCCAGTACCACGCCACTTCAAGGAAGGCTTTAAGAATACTCAATCTTCAACCTCAAACTCAAGATCCTTTCTAAACATCCCATGGCTCTTGCCTATCTTGTTGCTTTCAGCTTTGGCACATATAACATTAATCTTGTCCCGCGCGTTGTATTGTCTGATCTCGGGACTAGTAATTTCCTTTCGCTAGTCTCATTCCAACATAATGGAGTGCAACATTGTTTCCGTACAATGCCTCGTAAGGTGACATCGATGCTTGAGTGATAAATTTGTTTTTATAAGTGAACTACGTAAGGTAGATATTCATTCCAATGTCCTTTGAATTGCGTGCAGCATGACCTCGACATATCCTCTAAAGGTCGAATAGTGCCAGTTGTCCATCGGTCTGAGGGTGAAGCGGTACTCAAATTCAACTTGACACCTAGTTCCTTCATCAATCCCTTCCAAAACCTCGAAGTGAATCGTGGATCTCTATTAGAGATGATGGCACCTTATGCAAACTCACTATATGATTCATAAAGAGTTACCTTTAGCTTATGAAGGAAAACTTCTCACGAATAGGTAGGAAATGCGCCGGACTTAGTAAGTCGATCAACTGCACTACCCAAATAGTCATGTCTACGAAGCGTAGGAGGAAGTTTGAATACAAATCCATTGTAATGCGCTCCCATTTCCATTCACGGGATGGGTAAAGGGCTGAAGTCAGGCTTTTGTCTCTTTGCTTTCACTTGCTGACAGATGAAGCACTTGGATACATACTCGGCAACTTCTCTTTTCATCCCTGACCACCAATAATATTCCTTCAGTGTACGGTACATCTTGGTACTAGCGGGGTGCATAACATAAGCAGAACTATGGGCTTCCTCCAATATTTGCCTTTTTAACTCTTCAGTTGCTGGAACACAAAGCCTAGAACCAATCACCAAGGCTTCATCGTCTCTAATAGAAAAATCCGATTGTTCCCCTTCCTCGACTTTCTTTCTCATGCTCATCAAATAGGGATCTTCTAGTTGTGCCTCGAGAATAACGATCTACAAGTATCGGTCGTAGTTGGAAACTAGCAAAAAGTGCTCATGAAGCATGCATCCTCAACTCAACACTTGACTCTATAGCTAGAGCCATGATGGAGCATTTGTGTTGTATGCATAAGCCAAGGCACATAGACTTCTGCTCAAGGCATCCGCCCACTACATTTGCCTTACATGGATGGTAAAGTCGATGAATGCAATCATAATCCTTAAGTAATTCCATCCACCTCCTCTGCCTTAAGTTTAACTCCTTATAGGTAAACAAATATTTAAAACTCTTATAATTAGAGTAAATATCGACAATTAAGCTCCATATCTGATAATGCCTCCAAGTCTTCAATGTGAAAATTGCAGCGACAAGTTCCAAGTCATGAGTAGGATAGATTCAACTCGTGTTTCTTCAAGCGTAGGAGTATACGTCACAACTCTCTCTTATGTTGCATCAACATGACCTAAACCTTGAGCGTGAAGCATCGCGTAAACCTCGAACCCCTCGTTGCCCTGCAGCGATGTCAAAGCAGCGACGTCAACTTTTCACTTTAATGTTTGGAGCTTTCCTCTCACATCAGAGTCCTCAAACTTAACTCCTTTCCTAGTCAAACAATGAAGTAGTCTGCTATCTTCGAGAACCCTTATGAATCTGCGATAATGCCCGCTAATCTGAGGAAACTCCAGCAGCCATCGCGTAGTTGGTTGCTCCCAATTTGCCCACTTTGCTTCTACTTTACGAGGATCCACATAAATGCCATCGCGAGAGCATGTCAGAAATCCCTGGCTCAGCAAAACTCACATTTGCTGAACTTGGCATACAGCGGTCTTTGCCTTAAGTCTGTAACACCAACCAGCAGATGTATCTCGAGGCTCAGCTCGCTTCTCGAGTACACCAAGATATCGTCGATGAAGACAATGACAAACCGATCTAAGTATGGATGGAAGACCCGGTTCATCAAATCCATGAAAGTGTGTGGGGCATTGGTGAGTCCGAAAGACATCACTAAAAACTCATAATACCCATATCTTGTCTGAATGCGAGTCTTGGGAATGTCAGATTCTCTCTAATCCTTAGCGATGGTACCACGACCTCCAAGTCAATCTTGGAAACACTTTTGCACCACAGGTGATCAAATAGATCATCAATGCGAGGCAAAGGATATTTGTTTTCGAATAGTGACCTTATTCAAGCGTACGTAGTCTATACCCATGACCTCCAGTACCATCCTTCTATTACAAATAACATGTGCTCCCCAGGTGAAATACTAGGCCTAATAAATCCCTCATCCACCAGCTCTTGTAGCTGAGTCTTCAACTCTTTCATCTCAGCCGGTGTCATTCTATAAGGTGGTAAAGAAATAGGAGCTGTACCAGGGACTAAATCAATGGGAAAATCTATTTCTCGTTCGGAGGTAGGCGGAAGGTCGACGAGCACATCCCGGGAAAGTCCCTCGCTCTTGAAATTTTTGTCCTGTCTCACTTAAGCTACTACAGTGTCAGCTACATGAGCTAGATACCCCTTACAACCTTTTTGAAGTAAACATCTAGCAGAAATGGCAGAAATCAAACCTGAAGGTGCTCGCCTCCGCTCTCCATATAAGACTACTACTGGTAGTCCCGGTCGTCTAAATATCACCTCCTTACGGAAACAATCCATTAAAGCATAGTTTGAAGCAAGCCAGTCCATCCTAAGAATCACATCCAACCCCTTGAGATCTATTAATATCAAATATGCTTCCATAACTTGGCCTCAATAGAAAACAAAGCTACCCTTAAGCATCGGCTAGGCCATAGAGACTCTCACTATGGGTGTGGCAATCTCGAACCACATCCCAAGGCTGTGGAAGTCATCCCGACTCGTCTGGCAACATGCTCACGTGGAAATAAGGTGTGTGGCCCAGGTCGATAGTACACGATGCATCGTCACCAAAATAGATAATGTGCATCCTTGATGTCGGGGTGGCTGTGCCTCACTGCTGGTCGTAGCATAAACTCTTGCCTCTGGGGTGAGGTCGTCCTCTCTTCGTTCCTGCCTCTAGCCTGCAGTGCGGGCGCTATCCCTTGCTAAAGGAACCACGAGTGCGCCACATGCGTGTATCCAGTCCTCCATGCCCATTAGCCCGGCTGGGCCGAGCACTTGATCGGACTCTAGATGCAGTGGATCCTCGATAAAGGCGATCCCTCTGAAATGTCTGTGCGCCCACACGAAAGCATACATTATCCGGCATGGTCCATCATGAATCTTGCCGCCAAACTCCACAGTCGAGCGAGCCGTCTCGGCACAACGAGATCTCACGAGAATGGCTGCGGCTGCTAGCGGTCGAAATCGAGGAACCATGTGTGTGTCCACCTCTCTAAAACACGCTCTGCGTGGCCTTACGTCTGTCCCCAGATCCTCTGTTGCCGAAGATCCGGGTGAAACTACCCCTCTTAGACGATCCTTGACTGGGACTCCCCGAAGACAATCCATCGTACGATCGACGCTTAGTGGCGTATCGAGGAGTCACGTCTACTCCACCTCTAGACGGCGTCTCTCCTTCGGTACGTCTCGTGGGATGGTCGGAACTGAGAGGCTGAGCTATAGGCTCACTCGATCCATCGAGAAACCTCACTCTTTCATGACCTCATCCATGACAAATTGGGACCAATCAGATAGCTCTCTTTGAACCTACGCTCATTTTCGAGAAGCTTGTCATGCTACCACACAGTAGGCGTTTCAAACTCTAGTTTCTTAGTCTCGACAAAGTTTGGGGCTTCGATGTGGCAGTCTTGAAGCGTGCTGATGTGGCGTCTCGGGTCCTCTCATACGCCCACCCTTTGTAGCCTGCCCACAGCGAGAAAACAGTATCAGAGCTCTATCCTCATCCGGACCACTTTGCATGCAACCGTCGAAATCTTCTCTATGTCATCGCCCGGGATAAAGCCACCCATGGGATCAGGTGGAGCCATCAAAACCCTACTCCCAGTCGAGCACGATCGGCATTAACACGATGAAGCCCACTCCTCTCGAGTGATCGAGCCAGGCGCTCGACAAGATTCTCCTCATAAGTAGGTTCATCTGAACATTCCACCGAAGCCTGCTGGGACCTACATTCCTCCGTGCGCCATCAGGAAGAAGAACTATTTCTAAGAATAAATGAAACATAATCAATTTCAAGGATAAGGTTAGGAAGGTATACAAAACACTGGATGAGTTGCCTGACAATATGTGACCCAAGGAATTTAGGAAACCTAGGCTACGATGCCAAGTGACAAGACCCGACCCGGATACCCTCCCAGGATTCCCCGGGTGGTCCCGCCTTGTGAAGTCCCATTGTATAATCCCTAGGGAATATCTGATGGAGCCCCACTTTAAGAAGAAGGTAAACACATGCATTAATATAATACCTCGAATATATATATAAAAGATCCTGATAGCTCAAATCCACCTTAGGCCTATCTTGTAGGTCATAACCACAAACACACATAATAAAGACTCATATGAGTTCAATACTAAGATCAGAGCATTCTAAGAGTGTTTGCGAATTTAGGGATACAAATGAAAAATAAATAAGTCCAATAAAGACAGATAGATAAGATAGAATCACTGCATTTGTCGAGAAGAGTGATGTTGAAGGCAAGGCGAGAGTGAGTCTCTACGCCCAGACTTAGGAAAGCAGGTTTTAAAACAATAAAAGCGAGATAATAAATCTCGGTGGTGGCATAATTTATAAGAGGAAAATAAAATGTTTTTATTTTTTGAACATTCATTCTCTCTCGAGACCTCCGTCCACTCTTTTGCAAGGGATTCGTTTAAAATCGTTTATAAAACCAAACTTATACCCAAGTCAACAATATGAAATTCATGCTCAAAAACTTAACCGAAATTATTATTAAGAAAATTATAACCTGAATTTATTCATAACATAAAAATTGAGCATAAAATATATAAACATCATGTCGTAAAAATAACCATGAAAATCTGATATAGTAAATATTAGAAATAGTTTATAAGCTTACTCCAGAAAACCAACAATGTACCATATCATATATAATTCATAAACGAGTAGGACACCCGCCTCCGACCCCCAACATCGAAAGAATGTAGTGGTAATAATAATAATGATGAGTAGTTAGTAGCGGCGCCAGCGTAGTGAAATAATATATAACCGTTGGATGAAACCAACTTCGCGGCAGCTGATAAGCGAACGATACTGCTTGTAATATAAATCTTGAATCGAACCTGGTACTATGATGCATATTTATAACAACCAACATGTTCTTACTCATATACTTTTCAACGTGCTATTATAAATTATGAATTTATAAATTTAATTTCAACAACTCAATCAAATATATTGATGAATTTCAATTCCTTCGATTCATCTTACGAAAATAGAAATACCACAATGAAAATATTCACCATAACCAATTTAAGTATTATAAAATATATGTCTCAATGTAACATGTGCTTAAAATCATAAAAATCTTAAAAATCATTTGCCAAATCAATAAATTTTCAAAGTGGTTTAAAACCTCAATCCATGTACCAAAATATTTAAATACTACAATTTTATCCATGAACTGTTAAAATGTCCAAATATTTAAAATGTTAATAAAATTCATGAAATGATAAGCATTTATATAAAAGCTAGATAATTATATTTATGCATAACCAGCCATTCGATCAAATAATATATATATATATAAAATAATTAATCACAATTATATATCATAACAATACCAGCATTTGAAACCTTAAACCATTCTTATTACAGAATCTTTCGGTCATAACCATAACGGGATCATTTCAATTTCGGCGTGAGTGCACAGCAATATAATAAAAATGCGGCAAATCGATGGCTAAACCAAAGACATTGGGATGCCCCAAAATGTCTTAGAATAATTTTGGAAGCTATGAAATTTGCTCTAAATTAAATTTCAGATAGGTCCAATTATACGGTGTGCCCCTACGAGGACTAGGGTACTGAAGTGGGGCTTTGCGGAAGCTAATTTTCGAAATTGAACCCTCGATAAATCCATAAAAATATCTAATTTCACTAATCCATGCCAGTCTGCCTAATTGACAATTGTGGTGTCAGTTCAGTCCAACCACTTTGTTAATTACAAATGACCTTGAAATGGAAAACTAATCCAAACGGCGTCCAAAATTTACAAACTTTATATCAACGGAAAGCCGAGAGACCGAGGAACGCAGCGATTACCCTTACCTTGGTTCAAAAGTTCCGGTGGTTGTCGGAAAACGTGATCCAACCGTCGGCCAAACTTCCTTTCGTCGTATCTTTCAAACGGTGAAGAATCTGCGAAAAAGGACCACGGAATGAGTTCAGAGGGTCAAAAAATGGGGGGAGGGAGGTATGGGTCGGCTGGAGATGGCGACGGAGGAAATCCTGTGACCCAGGTGGTCGCGCGCCCGGCGTCACCGACCCGATGCGGCGCGTCCGTGGCGGTTGTAGGTGAAATTTCACGACGAGGTCGCTGGTGGTAGGCGCTCCTTCTGGGTGGCGCTGCATCGAGAATTAGTAGGAAAGCGTCTCCCACGGCTAAAACCCTATTAGTGCAGCGAGATTGAAGCTTGACCCGGTTCGGATCCACGAGGTCTTAAGGGAATTTTTCACAAGTTTTGGGTTTGAAAATGAATGTTTTTGGGCTAGGGTTATATTTGGCATGCAAAACTAGGTTTATATAGAGCCTAGGGTCGCTTTCAGGTAAAAATTGAGGACAGCCTTAGACACTGATAAAATACTGCTGTTTGAACTTCCCAGGGCCATAACTTTTTATCCGTAAGTTGGATTTTGACGTTCAACCCGTCTATGAACTCATATCGACAAGGCCTACGAAATGGTGTCTTAGTCAACTCAAAATTATTCATTCTTGAAAAAGTCAACTTGGGCCCACATACTAATTGTTGGTCAAACTTAGTCAAACGTGTTAAAAACTTGTATTATTTGGTACGGCTGTTACACCTCTTTAGTTCAGGGCAAGGGTTTTTCCCATTGAGCCACCATAGCTATTAATTTGGATTATAGAGAGGAAGGCTTAGTTTGTAATCCGCTGAAATAATCAATTATTTGTGATGGCTCAAACATGTATGTTATTCATTGTAATTTTCAATAATTGTCACTATCCTTTATTCATGTAAATGATAAATTACACTCCAATGTTGTGTATAAGATAGTCTCAAAGATGTTGGAAAGCAGGTTGAAGATTATTATACTTTATGTCATTTTTGAAAATCAAAGTGGATTCATCCCGGGGCGCTTGATATAAGACAATGTCCTGATGGTACATGAGGTGTGCCACTATTTGAAACAGAAAAACAAGAAAAGGAAGGATGGACAGCCCTCAAGTTATAAGCTATGAAGGATGGAATGGAGCTCCTTCAGGATTTTGTTGAAACTAGGATTCCAAGTGGAAATAGGATGGATATAGATCATGAGGTGCGTTGCTTCTTCAGTCAAGTAGCCAACATTCTATATAAATGATGGAGAGGAATTGGCCCCTTCATCACACCGAATAGAGGTATCTGACAAGGATTTCCTCTCTCCGGGCCCAATCTTATTTTGTGTGAGGGGCTCTTCTCTCTTCCTCTCTTAAAGTTTTGAAAGAAGAGGGTGGTTTGATTCATGGCTGTAAAGTGGCAATGGTACCCTGCTATCTCCTATTTATTGTTTGCAGATGATAGTTATCTCTTTTCTTTAAAGCTTCACCAGATAAGAACATCTCAATGTTATATATGAGATGACTTTCGGGCATAAAGGTATACCATGAAAAATCTTCTATCATGTTTAGTTCGAACACAACAGGAGAGATGAGAGAGCTTCTACTTCTAAATCAACATAAAGGTATGCTAAATGATCGTTGGATGTCATTTAGCATGACGGTTTATCACACATTGGCATTGCATTGTGTGGTAGGAGTCGGTAATGACTCGGAACATGGTGCATGGGTGAGTCTTATCTCATTTCCTAGCATGACATGTAGAATTCCAACCTAGGATTGCATAATCTTGTTGGAATTGTGGTGTGAAATGTGTTGTGAACATTGTATGTGCACTTAGCTGGGGAGTATTTTCTGTATGAATTATTCTCTACTGGGCGTAGCTCACCCTTTTTGGGACCCCCATTTCAGGTACATGGAGTACACTGACGGACGACGTTTACTTGAGGCCGCAATTGTGAAGAAAGCCGAGTTGTGGCTTTATAACCATTTTTGTCAAGATGCTAGGAACGAACTAGTTCTAGCATATATTTTTGTATAAAAAGAATTGTAATTAAATTCTTATGGGACTGTTTTAAATATAATTTTATATGTTTTAAATGAACATGGTTAAATAGACCCTATGTGGTCATTTTTACTCATAAGTTATGTAACACCCCGAAATATACCCTAGTTGTTTTCAACATGTTAGGGTATTATGTCGGCATAAATTAAAATTTTCGTAAATTAACTGCAAAAATATAGAAACTTAGAAACCCGGAAGTTGTGCAAATTATAATGACAAAACCGATTTTGTCCAAAGAGGGACATCAAAGACATGGTTAATATAATTAGAGGCCAAAGTATAACATAAGAGTTGTAATATAATTAGGGAAGTTGGAGGCTAAAAGCTAAATAATCAAAACTTTTATTTTAAATAGTTGTAGGAGACCAAAAATGCATTAATTTGGTCTCCAAACAAGAGGTCTACGAAGGAGAGGAAAAAGGAAGGAGAAGAAGAGAAAGAAGAAGAAGAAGAGGAAGGAGGAAGAGCAAGCTTTGGTATGGAAACTAAATTTAAGTATGGATGCTTGCATTTGGTATGGAACTTGTGATTTTTATATGGAACTATATGGTTTTGTATGGATTTCTTGTCTAATTGTATGTTGTTTGCTCCAACCTAGGGCTGTTAGGGATTACATCCAACCAAAATCTTCTGAAAGTAGGGTGATAAACCCTAATGAAAGATCGGTATGAAACTTCATTGTGAGGAAGGATTCATGGAAATTGTGTTAGGGTTTACAACAAACTCTACATAACCTTTATAATTGGTTTATGTATGGGTTATAACCCATAATATAGTTGTTTTGGGAGATATTCATGATAGGTTTTTGATCTACGGATGAAATAGCATGAAAATGAGAGAAAATACCCACCTGGGCATTACTGGTGAATTGTACTCTGACAATTTGAGCTTGTACCGCACAATTTCGGTTCTGTCGTTTTTTGACTAATTTGTACCCTGGGCATTAAGTTAGACTTGTACCGATACAACCTGTTCTGGTTTTCCTGTTTCGACCAGTTTTCGTATTTTGGCCATAACTTGCTCATTTCTTATCCGATTTGAGTGATTCAAGTGGACAATTAAAATAGACTTCAAGGAGAACCAAACATATTTTATAGGTATCTCCAAATTCTGACTCTAGATAGCTCAAAAATTCACTCAAAGTGGAGCTATGTGCAAGCCCATTTCCTGCATCAGTTGATCATAGAGTAGTCCGAGTTGTTTCGGACGTAACTTGAGTTTCGGTGCTCCGAATGGGGTGATTCCAGTGGGAATAGAACCCTTAGCACCTTAAATTTAAAATAGTACAAAGATATAATGCCACATATAGTTAAAACCCCGGAAAAGTGAGTATCTCAAACTCGTCCCTGCAAAACCCAGAATGACTAGCTGGCATGAAAAATGCCATAACTTCCAGCTTTGGATGATCCGATTGGATTAATTCCACCCCGGGTAAAGAGATTCATTGAAAATATGAATACATGAATAAGGTGTGATTACATACGATCATACCTACTACCATGAAACCCGATTCACATGAACACATGCGGCCAAGAGTACTTATTACACGATAGTAAGTTATTGAACTCATATAATTATATAAATACCTGAGACCAGTTGTTAACTGACATAACACTCCTGGGCCCCGATTAGTACTTCGTACTTCGACAGTGCTACAACACTCCCGGTTCGGGACAAGACTCAGATTCCCGCAAGGTTCCCGCACTCCCGCCTCGATTAGCACTTCAAAGATTCTGCCATGCCACGGCACTCCTATCCAATTAGTGCTATGGCACTCGCTCTGCACTGAAATCCCGCTAGTGCTACGGCACTTCCGTACTGCATAGTATCTTTGGATTCTTATTATGATGTGTCTTACACTTTTATTAGTACTGGTTTGGGTATTCCCGTAATTATATGATAATAACCTGAAGAAAAAATAAGAGGAAATGATGGCACGCTCGATCCGTAATACGCACGGGTATTTCCCGGGAATATGAGAAGCTCGTGAATCCTACTGAGACCCAATAAACATATAAGTCCAAAGAGGGTACCTACGGGTACTGCAGATAATGAACCTCTGTGAGTACTCCACGGGTACTTTTATATAAGAATAAGCATAAGTCCGTTGTAAGCATAAGTCCGTAATAAGCATAATTACTTGTATAAGTCCATTATCTGAATGCATGAAATTCTGATACTTGTTATTGTTTTATGCTTATTATAACTGTGTACACGCATATTATATATGTTTCCCACTAAGCGTAAAGCTTAGCACGGGTTTTAATCCGTGTAGGTACAGGAGAAGACGTCTGAGAACTTCCGATTCTCGTGTACAACACACGAGTAGGGGTTCATCACCATAGGTTTCGCACTCCGATCGCACTGTAAATGCATAGTTTTTGAATACAATGGGACTCAAGATTGTATATGTGGGACATTGTAAAACACCACTACTGGGTGGTAGTTTTGATTATTTAATTTTTATATGATATTGATATATTATAAGACTCAGATATACCAATGTTTAGTTAAGCAGGTAAAGAGTCCCAAGATATGGTCTCATTCGAACTCCTGCTCGATCCGTCATTCGAGCTCTGCCGGGAATCGGGGCGTGACAAGTTAACCCGGTGAGGTCATTTTATTATTTTGGGCCTCAAATGGGTCATGTTATTGTGTTTTGTACAGGTTGTATTTTAGGTAGAGCTCATCGAGACTATCTGATTTTTGTTAAATTATGGGTCCCGATAAAGGGGACACAATAGTGTGGTATCGCAAGCCACCTCGATCCACAAGTTCCTCATGTTGACGGTTGGTCAATGAACCCCCGGGATTTGGGGTGTCACATAGCATGTCGTAATTGAATTACACACAACATGGTATCTTAAGATATTGAACATTAAGAACTACAGTTGTATACTATTGGATGTCACAAATAGCACTATTTTGAGATCTCGTGGTATACTGTTGGTGACATATGACTTGTTAAGGTCAAGCAATTTCATATTGTTTAGAAATTGCAACAATTTCATTTTGTTGAGAAATTACAATCACAATTTCATTTTGCTGAGAAATTGTAATGAGGACTGATGAGAAATAATGCATATAGATGTTGATCACATGTTGATTACTTCGATTTCATCGTATCATCGAAGTTTACGATCCATGTCGATATGGTTATAAGTATTCGTGAATATTAGGGACATTATGTTTGTTGAGATTAACATATAGACCATCATAGTCCAATATTAGGACTATGTTAGATCGGATAAGTTTATCAAGATGTTGCTTATAGACTATAATTTCTTAAAAAAAAAAAAGTGTGACCATATGAAACAATTTTTTATGTAATTAACCCAAGAGTCTTATTTTCGAAATGAATTTAAAAAATCCTTAAAAAAACAATTAATGTTGTCGAAGTGGGAGAATGTTGGAAAATTTTTTCATATGAGCTAACATTAATTAGATGTCTATTTTGCAAAAACAGTTAATGGATAGCTTATGCTTATAATAGGCCCGATTAACTAGTGATCAATTTTGGATTGGGCATTTTTTTGGTAGAAATCAGTTGGACTGACAAGTGTAGGCTATGGATCTCATTGAAGCCTATTATGGGAGGACCATTTGAGAAAGCAATGTGAGTATAAAAATACAGATCCTTTTTTTTTTTTTGGATAGACAAGGTTTTCCGTTGAGCCACCATAACTGTTGATTTAGATCATAAAGAGGAAGACTTAGTTTGTAATCTGCTACAATAATCAATTATTTATGATGGCTCAAACACGTATGTTATTCATTATAATTTTCAATAATTGTCACTATCCTTTATTCATGTAAATGATAAATTACACTCCAATGTTGTGTATAAGATAGTCTCAAAGATGTTGGAAAGCAGGTTGAAGATTATTATACTTTATGTCATTTTTGAAAATCAAAGTGGATTCATCCCGGGGCGCTTGATATAAGACAATGTCCTGATTGTACATGAGGTGTGCCACTATTTGAAACAGAAAAAACAAGAAAAGCAAGGATGGACAGCCCTCAAGTTATAAGCTATGAAGGATGGAATGGAGCTTCCTTCAGGAGATTTTGTTGAAACTAGGATTCCGCGGAAATAGGATGGATATGATCATGAGGTGCGTTGCTTCAGTCAAGTACAACATTCTATATAAATGATGGAGAGGAATTGGGCCCCTTCCCATCACACCGAATAGAGGTATCTGACAAGGTGATCTCCTCTCTCCGGCCCAATCTTTTTATTTTGTGTGGAGGGGCTCTCTCTTCCTCTCTTAAAGTTTTAGAAAGAAGAGGGTGGGTTGATTCATGGCTGTAAAGTGGCACGTGGTGCCCCAGTTATCTCCCATTTATTGTTTGCAGATGATAGTTATCTCTTCTTTAAAGCTTCACCAGATAAGAACATCCTCCAATGTTATATATGAGATGACTTTCGGGCATAAAGGTATACCATGAAAAATCTTCTATCATGTTTAGTTCGAACACAACAGGAGAGATGAGAGAGCTTCTACTTCTAAATCAACTACTAAGGATCCTATTGCCAACCAGGTGGAAAAATATCGGGCGCAACAAAAAGGCTGTATTAATTCAACTATATAAAGGACCGTATCAACAAGAGATTAAATGGCATGGGTGGAATCGAAAACTCCTCTCCCGCGTTGGGAAAGAAGTCCTCCTTCAAAACTGTAGCAACGCACACAGTCAATACCATCTTATATTATGAGTGTGTTCTTAATCCAAAAAACCTTATTCGAGATGGAAGTGGGTTGATGCTTTCTGGTGGGGAAGGAATAAGGATGAGATCGAAGTGGGGAATTCGCTGGGCCTCTTGGGATAAATTGAGCGGTACGAAGGGGGAGGTGGGTGGACTCGGGTTCAGAAAGATGCATAATATGACTTGATTGTTTAATGGTTTGTGTCCAGTTTTTGGGACTATTAGGGGACTAGTTTCTGAACTGATTTCGAAAATATTCTGTGGTCTATTATGACTTGATTGTGTGGGTGTTGTTGCATAATATGGAATGACATGTTGTATGTTGATGTTGATATATGCGTGCATGATAGATTGACATGAATGAAGTATTGTATGGACATTATATGCTTATTGATATAATTGTTCATGATGCATTGGTGATATGCTTGAGTTGAGTTGTCTATATAGCATTCATCATACATATGACATGGTATAGACATGCAATGGTGCATCACATTGCATATGCACGGGAAACATCGCATTTCATGGGTGTGGTGCATGGATTGAAATCCAATCGCCATATTGGGTATTGATTGAGGTGGGCTTCGATAAATGAGACAACATCCAGCAACATAGTTACTGATTTGTATAAACGGAAAATATGTGCCGGGTATCAGCAAGAAGGGATAGATCCCCCATCGGGTGAAAAACCCGCTAATTATGGTCAGACATAGTTCCTAGAAGTGAAAGGGCGTAAAAGTGTTTGGGTTTGCAAAACCCGCGATGAGACACCAAAAATTTGTTATCCACAAAAAGACGCATGGATTTTGAATATAAAATGATCATTGTAATTTATCATCCAAAAAGCTTTTGGTTTATAAACAAATGAAATTAGTTTTGAAAATTATCGTTGGATGTCATTTAGCATGACGGTTTATCACACATTAGCATTGCATTGTGTGGTAGGAGTCGGTAATGACTCGGGACATGGTGCATGGGTGAGTCTCATGCAAATTCGCAGCATGACATGTAAATTGGCTCCGAGTTACATAATCTTGATGGAATTGTGGTGTGAAATGTGTTGTGAACAATGTATGTGTGCAGCAGGTGGGAAATATTTTACGCGTATGAATTTATTCTCTCTTGGCAGTAGCTCACCCTTTTAGGACCCCCATTTTTCGGTACATAGGTACAGACGAGACTGACGCTCACTTGAGGCCGCAATTGTGAAGAAAGCCGGGTTGTGGCTTTATAACCATTTTTGTCAAGATGCTAGGAACGAACTAGTTCTAGCATATATTTTTGTATAAAAAGAATTGTAATTAAATTCTTATGGGACTGTTTTAAATATAATTTTGTATGTTTTAAATGAACATGGTTAAATAGACCCTATGTGGTCATTTTTACTCATAAGTTAACCCAGTGAGGTCATTTTATTATTTTGGGCCTCAAATGGAGTCGTATTCTTAATGTTTAATACGCGAGGTTGTATTTAGAGTAGAGTACCGTCGATACGAAGGAAGTATCGATTTTGTTAAATTATGAATTAAGATAAAGGGGACACAATAGTGTGTGTCGGGTTACACGACATACGAGTTTTGTGAGTTGACAGGTTGGTCCGTAGACCACGAGGTTTTTGGGTGTCATATAGCGTAATACCAATTGAATTACACACGACATGGTATCTTAAGATATTGAACATTAAGAATTACAGTTGTATACTATTGGATGTCACAAATAGCACTATTTTGAGATCTCGTGGTATACTGTTGGTGACATATGACTTGTTAAGGTCAAGCAATTTCATATTGTTTAGAAATTGCAACAATTTCATTTTGTTGAGAAATTGCAATTACAATTTCATTCTTCGAGAAAATTGTAATGATTTACGATAAGAAACAATGCATATAGATGTTGTCGCATGTTGACATTGATTTCTTACTATACTCACGAGTTCTGATCCATGTCGATATGGTTATAAGTATTCGTGTGAATATTAGGGACATTATGTTTGTTGAGATTAACATATAGACCATCATAGTCAATGAGTAGGACTATGTTAGACCGGATAAGTTTATCAAGATGTTGCTTATAGACTATAATTTCTTTAAAAAAAAAAAAAGTGTGACCATATGAAACAATTTTTTTTATGTAATTAACCCAAGAGTCTTATTTTCAAAATGAATTTAAAAAATCCTTAAAAAAACAATTAATTTTGCCGAAGTAGGAGAATGTTGGAAAATTTTTCATATGAGCTAACATTAATTGAATAATTTGTTTTTGCAAAAACCAGTTAATGGATAGTTTATCGCCATAGTGGGCTAATTAACTAGTGATCAATTTTGGATTGGGCATTTTTTTGGTAGAAATCCAGTTGAATGACAAGTGTAGGCTATGGATCTCATTGAAGCCTATTATGGGAGGACCCACTGAGAAACCAATATTGAGTATAAAAGCTAGATCCTTTTTTTAGTTCAGGGCAAAGGTTTTTCCCGTTGAGCCACCATAACTGTTGATTTAGATCATAAGAGAAGACTTAGTTTATGATACACCAATAATTAATTATTTATGATGGCTCAAACACGTATGTTATTCATAAACAGGTTGAAGATTATTATACTCTGTCATTTTTTAAAATCAAAGTGGATTCATCCCGGGGCGCTTGATATCAGACAATGTCCTGATAGATCATGAGGTGTGCCACTATTTGAAACAGAAAAAACAAGAAAAGCAAGGATGGACAGCCCTCAAGTTTTAAGCTATGAAGGATGGAATGGAGCTTCCTACGGGAGATTTTGTTGAAACTAGGATTCCATGAAATAGGATGGATGCTGATCATGAGGTGCGTTGCTTCAGTCAAGTACAACATTCTATATAAATAATGGAGAGGAATTGGGCCCTTTCCCATCACACCGAATAGAGGTATCTGACAAGGTGATCTCCTCTCTCCAGCCCAATCTTTTTATTTTGTGTGGAGGGGCTCTCTCTTCCTCTCTTAAAGTTTTAGAAAGAAGGGTGGGTTGATTCACTTGGCGCTGTAAAGTGGCACGTGGTACTGATTATCTCCCATTTATTGTTTGCAGATGATAGTTATCTCTTCTTTAAGAAACTTCACCAGATAAGAACATCCTCCACTGTTATATATGAGATGACTTTCAGGCATAGTATACCATGAAAATCTTCTATCATGTTTTAGTTCGAACACAACAGGAGAGATGAAGGCTTCTACTTCGTCAACTACTAAGGATCCTATTGCCAACCAGGTGGAAAAATATCAGGCACAACAAAAGGCTGTATTAATTGAACTTTTATAAGGACCGTATCAACAAGAGATTAAATAGCACATGGGTTGGAATCAGAAAACTCCTCTCGGGTTGGGAAGAAGTCACTCCTTCAAACTGTAGCACACAGTCAATACCATCTTATATTATGAATTGTGTTCTTAATCCCGAAAACCTTATACGAAGAGATGGAAGTGGGGTTCAATGCTTTCTGGTGGGGAAGGAATAAGGATGAGATCGAAGTGGGGAATTCGTTGGGCCTCTTGGGATAAATTGAGCGGTACGAAGGGGGAGGTGGGTGGACTCGAGTTCAGTAAGATGCATAAATTAAATATAGCAATAGTTGCTAAACAGGTTTAGCGCCTCCTCTGCTCGCTCTCCCTCTCAAGATAAAAGAACTTTATGTGGAGAGCATGTTCTAGGTTTCTACCAACTCTGCATCAGTTGTATGTGAGAGGGGTTCGGAGTGCCTGATCGGCAGCCTTCAATATAGATATCCCTCATGATGATTGATGACGATCATCCTTTGCAAGAGGAGGATCCTCCCTCTCATCCCCACCCCCACTCCCTTACAACATACTCAGATGGATGCCTCCTCCTTCAGGGGCTGCTAAAGTGCAATATATATAGATGCAGCCATGCACGTTCCATATATAGCTCCCACACTTTTAGGTATATATATATATATATGGCAGTGTGGTACTGGTACGCAATGAAGAAGGAATGGACGCAGGCTGCAGGCGTTGGGGGATGCCTTTGAGGCTGAACTGCATGCATGGCTCAATTATAGAGAAGTCTTATCATGGATAAAAGAAAAATAATTGAGTTTTAGATCAAAATACTTTATTTGGAAAAAAAATTTCTAAAATTAGTTTGGAAACCAAATTAAAGAAGGCCAGATATAGTCGTGTCTGCATTATAGTAACGGAGCGTTAGCTACTCAAATGTTTAAATAAAGCAATAGCTTGATTTGAAAATTTTAAAAATTTCGATTGTCATTATCGTAGACTGATGGTGTTGTGATTCTGATTGTGGGTTATTACATGATAAGCGACAATTTGAGCATTTTAAAACAGATTGTCGTTGTCGTGAGCGACGGTGGATTAATAATTAATAGTCGTTGTCAGCCTTGACGGTATTACAGCAGCTATTATTTTTAGTTTTTAAATTAATTTAATAATATTTTTTTGAAACCAGATTATTTAGGTCTGGCTTCGAAAGGGTGGAAAGGGTATATCATTGTGGAATCTGACTGCTCGCAAATGCATGGTTCAAGCCATGAAAAGAGGGGCATTATTCTTTAAAGCTTTGGCTGAAGATTTCGAATATATAAAGTATTCTTTCCTCTAAAAAAAAACCTATATATAAATATAAAAGAGATTTGAATAAGTTATTTTTTTAATTGTTAAAATTTTCAAATAAGAATATTCACAAACACACTCGATCGGATCCAAAAACTTATAGAAAAATCTTTGGCATGATTGGGACATGAATATAAAATTAATCCAAGTTTGAAATAATCTCTAAGCAATCTTTCAAACGTTCATAAATCATAACAACTAATTCAAAATAAATCATTACAAATATTAAATCAACTAATCATTTGAGGAGAAATTCAAAATGCTTTGCATTTTGAAAATTGAAGAGTAAGATTAATCCATGACCAAATACGCGCCCAAGCACTTCATATCGACTGAATATAACTCAAGAGTCAAGAACAAACTATTAGTGGGCCCCCTTCTCACCAATAACCCTACCTTCTTTCTTACCAAACTTGATCATCAATCCAGTGCGGCAACCTCTACAATAACTTCTATGGGGGCCCCAACATCAGATGGTCGATACTCGATACTGACCCAAAATCACATCCCAACTCCAAATTTCATAGCAAAGCTCCATCAATGTAATGCATCCCAGTTGCACTGGATTATCCATATTTGTTTATGAAACCTTAAATGATTTCAAATTTGCTAATTCCAACCTCTCCATGTTTATCTAGAAAATAACCTATTCTCCATGTAATATGCAAGGTTATTTTACGTGAAATAATTAATATTTTTTGTCAAAATAAAATTAAAAATGGATGAGATTAGGGTATGTGTTTTTAAAACTATTATTAAGAGCAGTTTTAAAAACATAAAAAAAATATCATTTTAATTTGTTGAAAATTATTATTGTTTTGAATTTATTGTATTATGTATTTATCAGTCAAAAAAAAGTTCGGACATTTTGTTCGTATTTTTAAAAGTATTTTTGAGACGATTTTGAAAACGAAAAGCTACATTTTAGTGTTATTTAAAAATTATTGCCCCATTATATAAATTTAGCATTTTGCTTTTATTATTTGTGTTTTTCAAAACAAGAATTGGAACTAAAATTTATTTTCCTTATTTTCATATTTTGAAAATAAAAACAATTTCAAAAAAAAAAAACCAAATGAGTCCTAATGTATTTGCCCGCCTTTTCTTATCATCTTATTTTTTAGAATAAAAATACAGTTTTCAAAAATATTAATAAACATGCTATGAGATTTTTTAAATCACTTTTTTGTTTTTAAATTTATTTATTTTACATTATATAGTTGTGATACTTTATTTTTATGGACTCGATGACCTCTTCTCTCATATAACGTGTATACTTTTTATTTATTTTTTTATAATTAAATATTTTTGGTATAATATAATAAATCATCAATTGTCTTAGGACTTGAACGTATAACCTTCCATTCATGAATATTCTTGACTTTTACCTAACTCCATTTTTACCATTTGAGTTAGGGCTAACAAGATTTTCAAAATCACTTTAATCAATTAACTCTATTTTAAATTTCTAATAACGAAGAATAAATTTGAAGGAGGACCGGGAAGATGAAAGAAAAGTAAGACACAAGAACAGAGAGGAGAGAGGAGAGAGGAGAGAGGAGAGAGGAAAGAGGGTTAGGGGAAAGGGGTGACGGGAGAGAGTGTCCTGACTTATATGGTTTGGTATTGGGGTTATGCTTGTCTGAGCTTTGACAAGTTGTTTTTTTTGTCAGGATAGAAGGGAAACCGGATGATTTTATAGAATCCAAGGTAAACACCGACCCATTCTACGTCGCCTAGTTTGAATTCTGGATTCTCACAGTAGTTGTATGTATTCAGATTTTTATCTTTCCCTTTGTCATTTCGTCAAATCTTCTCAATTTTGGATCCGATAAGGATTGGGGTTTTTGATCCCAAGTGTAATGCTTCGATTTTATGGTGCTTTAAGTTGGCGTTTGGCGTGATTGGTACCTGTAATCAACTATCGGGCTTGAAGTTTGGATCTTTTGGGTTCTGAAGTTATGAATTAGGGTGTATTTTTGTCCTGGGTAGATTGGGATTTTGGGTGTTGACAGGAATGGATGCAATTAATTGAATATTCTGAATCTGGGTCTGTTGAAATCGATTCGGTTGATGAGAAATGGGTTTTATCGTGAAGAGGAGAGAGGTTATTAATTAAGCATGTCACCTGTGCTCTTGGAGGCGGTGGGTCAGGAATACAAGCCCATTGGGTCGGGTAGGATCGAGGAATACAAGCCCTTCCAGGCAGAAGGTGATTAAGACCAAGCCACGAGGGTTAGATGAGGAGACTGTTACCACATTTGGTAAGGCTGTTCAACCTGATGTTCAGATGGAAGATAATATTTGGGCAATGTTACCTGAGGATTTGTTGAATGAAATTTTGGCTAGGGTTCCTCCCTTTATGATATTTAGGCTTCGTTCTGTTTGTAAACGCTGGAATTCAATTCTTCAAGATAGTAGCTTTCTTAAATTTCATTCACAAGTCCCATCTCATGGGCCCTGTCTTCTCACATTTTGGAAGAACTCACAGACCCCGCAATGCTCGGTTTTTAGCTTGCCATTGAAAACATGGTATAGAATTCCATTCACATTTTTACCGCCATGGGCATTTTGGCTGGTTGGTTCTTCAGGAGGTCTTGTTTGCTTTTCAGGGCTTGATGGATTGACCTTCAAAACATTAGTTTGTAACCCCCTTACACAATGTTGGCGGACATTACCAAGTATGCATTATAATCAGCAAAGACAGTTGATCATGGTTGTTGATCGTACAGACCGATCATTCAAAGTAATAGCCACCAGTGATATTTATGGGGACAAGTCATTGCCCACTGAAGTGTATGATTCAAAGCTCAACTGCTGGTCACTTCATCAGATAATGCCTGCTGTTAACCTTTGTTCCTCGAAGATGGCATTTTGTGACTCTAGATTGTATCTGGAAACCCTTTCACCGCTTGGTCTGATGATGTATCGGCTGGATATGGGCTATTGGGAACACATACCAGCTAAGTTTCCACGGTCGTTGTTGGATGGGTATCTGGTAGCAGGCACACAGAAGAGACTGTTTCTGGTTGGAAGGATAGGTCTTTATAGCACACTTCAAAGTATGAGAATTTGGGAGTTGGATCATTCAAAATTTATGTGGGTGGAGATGAGTAGGATGCCTCCGAAGTATTTTCGAGCTCTTTTGAGGTTATCGGCTGAGAGATTTGAGTGTTTTGGGCAGGACAATTTGATCTGCTTTACATCTTGGAACCAAGGGAAGGGCCTTCTTTATGATGTGGATAAGAAGGTATGGTCTTGGATTGCTGGCTGTGCTCTTCAGTCATATAACAGTCAGGTTTGTTTCTATGAGCCAAGATTTGATGCTTCCATCCACTGAGCAAGGGCTATTGCTTTACAATTTCTAATTTATTTGTTATGGGGCTATGAAGCTTGCCATCTCCATTTGGCATCCTCTTGTTCACATCATTCCCTCCACTCCCCTTGGAAACTGCCATGACTATAATTGGACTATAGGCAATTTGTGTGATTGATATGGTTAATGTCTCAAGTTTCTCGAGCTTTTGCATTCTCGAACCAGCACCATGGGAGCAGCCCAGAAAATTGGTGTCATCAGCCTGATTTTCTATCATGTAACTGGTGATGTCACCTGGTACTAAGGCTCTTTAGAGTTGATAAAGTGAGTGCTATTGTAATTCAATCATGGGATAATGATTGGGCTTATAAAAGAATTTTCTATATTGATGTTGATGCCTTGAAATCTATAAGAAGATGTCTCTTGTTTCCGATTCAAGTACACTAGTTTAAAATGTTTAGAACATGCAAGTTTCCCATGTTAACTGTTACATCCTTGCCTATCTATATATGATCATTCCATGATTTTGTTTATGTGATTTTATACTGTTATTTTGTTATTGGAGTTGTAGTTTCTGTGTTTTCATCGCTCATCTAATATGTTTGGGTTATTTTAAACCTTATTTTTTGGTAAGGTTTTTTTTTTTGTAACTTAAGTGTTTAACTGTAAAAAAAAAAAAAAAAAAAAAAATTGTAACTAGAATTTTAATCACTCATAAGAAGGGAGCAGTCTTGCTCAGTTTCCCTATTTTTTGAAGTAAGTTTTCCTTTCTAATATTTGTAAAGAGTTTGATTTGCTGTTAACATTTTCTTTTTATCTAGGAAACTATTGTTGCATAAAGATGGTCCTTCAACGTTAGTTGGTTTCATTCATTAGACTAGTCTTTACGGTGAGATAGGTGCGCCTGTACATCTTTTTATTTGAGCAGCTTTGGGGTGCCAGAGTGTTGTTTGCAGGGCTGTCTTTTTTGGTTAGTTCTTGTGCAGACTGTTTTATTGTGGTTTCTTTGGGGGCTAGTTTTGCTCATTTTTTTTTTTTTTAGTTTACTGTGGGTTTCTTTGTGAGGTTGGGTTTGTGCTTTTGTACCTTGTGAGTTTCTATTCTGGCAGCTCTTCATATGAATATATTTAGCTTACTTATAAAAGAAAAAAATTACTATGGTCATAATTTAATGTTTCTTGATTAACTACTTCTGCCTCTGGTTACCCTGATCAGTTTTTGTGTAACTTACTGTAGCATAGCACAAGTATTTTGTCCACAAACTGTATACTTTCATCTTTGCATGTAGTATTAACGTTTAGCTCACTGGCCTTAACTCAATAGCCTATGGGGTCATAGATCTTTGATGATTTTCTGGCCATGTAGATCTAAGCACAGACTCCGTAGGAAACAGGTTCTCTCACTTTTATGGTTCTATCCAAAGGGTAGTACTTGTTGAATAGTTGGATTTATCTGGCAGTGTCATACAACATGGTTCAAGAGGCACAATGTACCAAATAAAGGAATTACCTTCTACTTGATGACAACAGTCTTTACCAAATAAAGTTGATGACAACAATCTTAAGCTGAAGAAATAAGATTGTTTTTTATCATGTATAAAGGTTTCGATCTTTACCCCGCCTTTGATTTCCCCTATCGTTTGGTTTGGAATCCAGTCGTTCCTCCAAAAATAGGAGTCTTTGCATGGGAAGCTACTTGGGGTAAAGTGCTCACTTTGGATCAACTTAAACGCCGTGGAATGACTTTTGCAAATAGATGTTTCATGTGTGAGGAGGACGAGGAGACCATAGACCACTTATTGATCCCTTTACAAGAGCTAAATGTTGGCAGAATCTTCTCTTGTCAATTGTAGGGACTAGTTGGGTCTTTCCGCACTCTGTCCGTCACACTCTTTTAGCTTGGCAAGGAGCTGTCGTGGGTAAAAAGCGCAAAAAAATCTGGTTTGCTGCACCTTTGTGCCTGTTTTGGACTCTCTGGCGGGTTAGAAATAGGTTGGTGTTCGAGAACGAAGGCACCTCTGACCAAAAAATCAAAGCTAACTTTGTTTCCAATTTGTGGGCTTAGGCTAATCACGCCTTAGTGCTGATAACCACCAGATTCTGTTGTGGACTTCCTCACTTGGTTGGGGAGTAGGTAGGGTTTTTTGGTTTTGTTTCCTGTTTGGTTGGCTCCCTTTTGTCCACGACTTGTGTACTCCTGGGAACTTTCCCTTTATCTATTATACCTGTTTTTTACTGATCAAAAAAAAAAAAAAAGATTGTTTTTGAAGATGCGAGATGTCCATCCAAAAGTTGACTTCTTTTGTGTATTTCCTGAGGCGGAGACCAATTTATGCACCAAAGATGGCTCCAAGATTTTTGGTTTTATTGAGTGGTTGTGCTCTAAGTGATAGAGGCGTGTTTTCTTCAGTTGTTAGCTGGGTGGTTGGGACTTGGGAGGTTCCTAGGTGTTGTCTGCCTCTAGTCTGCTTCTTGTTTGGCTGTTTTTTTTTTTGTGTCAGCTGGGTTTTTCTTCTGTTGTTGTTGTTGCCTTCTTGGCGGTTAGGTTTGCTTTCTTTGTTTGAGTTGCTACTTTGGCAGCTCCTTTCTTGAATGCATTTCAGTTTTTTTGTTTTTGATAAGTTGAATGCACTTCAGTTTTTACTTATCAAAAAAATCAAAACAGTCTTTACAGGGACTTAATTCACAACCAGCCTCGACTGGGGGAAAACACCAGAACCTACTTACCTGGTAGTTGGATGTGTGATATGTAAAATGGATTTAAAAAATCTGTGAATCATGGATGGTTACAGCCAGTGTCTTGATGAGAATGAATCTTTAAAATATACATCAGGATAGGGAATTTGTATTAGTTGCAATCAGAGTGAAATTAGGATTAATACTCTGTTAAATTATGATTAATAGTTGGAATCAAATTATAGTTAAAGTCATAATAGGTTATTAGAATCCTAGTACACTTCGGTTTTTATAGAGAAACTTATAAATAAGGCTAAATGATGTAAATATAAAAAAATTGATTCATTAATATCTTTTTTCTTTTCCCTTTTTTTTTTCAGATACTGTTATTCTTACTGGTGGAGACATCATTTATTTTCTTCTTGGTGAGACTCTTAAAAGCTATAGTAGGAATTTAAGGTTTCTATCCATTCTCTTCTTTTTATTATGTTTTACTATTTTATTTATTTTATTTTTCTCTACTATAAACTGTGCTTTGTTTCTCTCCTTTAACTGTAAGAAAATAAAATGCTAGTCCACCTACTTTGACTGTAGGCAACCATCCTAAGATTGTCCTGAATCATGTCTTCTAAAATTTAATAGGTATTTAGAAACATCACAGCTGTAATAAAATATAGATGTACGATCAGACTTCAGTGGCTAGCTTTCACCAGGATCTTTTAGTCCCCACTCTTCTACCATTGTCTCATAATCAATTGATGTCTCATTGAATGATTGACCCTGTATTCAGAAGTCCAGGTAAAGATGCTTCACATCACAGCTGCAAACATTGAATATTTCATCTTTCCTGGTTGGTGCAATTACTAAATGGCTCTTCCTATCCTGCATTTTGGTCATCAATTTTTAGATGGCTTTTCTTTTCCTACATCTAGATCACCCACTTTAGATGGCTCTGAGCCTGCATTCTAATCACCCACTTGTAGGGTTGTGTAACTGCAGGATGGCTTCAATTGGTAGATCTTGGAACAAAATCTGATTACTTAGTAGAATCCCAAGATAGGCCTTCTTTCATGCTTGAGGGCCTGTTTGGCTTAGCTTTAGGACGTGCTTCTTTGAAATTGTTTTTCTGTATTAAAAACTTTTATACCTCGAACATCTTTTAACTTAAGTGCTTTAGAGTGTAACCCAGTATACTGTGGATCACTTAAACAGTCAAAAAGAGCCTTTAGACAGTAAAAGAATTGTGGCGGACTGGGTGCCTGAGCACTCTTTCAATCATATGTGAACCTGGATAGAAACCCTTTGTTTATGTAGAAAGGCCAATCTGGTTTGCAAGGCACATGTACAAGATGTTTCCTTAATCTGAAGAATATTTCATAAGTGGTCATTACCCATTTACAAGCCATGTATTAGGTGCATATTCAAGGTTCAGAATCCTTACAGCTAATCTGATGCATGAGATAGTTCTTTTCTTGGTGTCCTATGCAGATTGTTCCATGACATTAAGGAGGCACTTCCATTTTGTTGCACAACTTACAAGTTCATAAGATCATCATGAATGTTCTGTTATATGGTCCTTAAAGAGGTGGAAGCTTTTAATTGGAGGAGAAAACAGAAAAATTCAAATTGATTTAGTGTGTGCATTATAGTATTCAGATGAAATTATATAATTATACGATTAGATCTTACTGCTTTTTCTGAGCTTCTGACTAGAAAGCTTGACAGGAAAGGATTAGGAGAATGGGCCAAATTCATTGTTAGGGGAAGCTATATTCTCCAGTTCTGGAAATATGATTTCAAGTTTGACTTATGAAATACTGGAACTTGTCTGATTATATGATTTTAGTTATTTTCAAATTTTCCTTCCACACAGTTTTCTGATGATATTTGAAGTTTAATGTGAAATTCAGATTAAATCATATAATTGATACTACTAGTGCCTCTTGGGCTCCCAACTAGAAAACTGAGAAGTTGCCTAGTTTCTTTAGGTTATCCTGGTGCTTTTTGTAGCTTTCAAGAAATGTCTTGATTTTGTCTTTGATACCATGAGTTGGTAAACTATGATGCTAGCCAGACTTTGCCTACAATGTTAACCAAGGCCAATAATAGTCCATGTAATGAGAAAGGTGTATTCCAAATGATCCATAAATCAATTTATACTATTTTCAGTCTCTTAAGCTTCAGAATGCTAGCTGTTGTGAAAAAATAGACAATTATGTTTAAAAGATTTCAGCCTCTGGATCTGGATTGGTGAAATCCATAATGACTTAGTCCTTAACAACAATGCCCATTCATTGAAAAGTAGATTTCCAATTACATAGCCTTTTCAGTCCCAAACAATAGCTCCTTATTAGAAAATACACTACCATTAACAGTTGGTGTTTGTTTCACAATAGATTTTTTTTTCTCTAAAGTTGTGCAAGCTGGTAGATGCTGATAGGATAACACTCAGTTCCAGACTCTGTGTAGCAACTGTCAGCTATAATGGCATTGACAGCTTGGGTTGGATGGAAAGAATCCCAGAAGATGTACTGATCTCTATTCTTACATGGTTGCTCCAGCGGAAGGCAGGTTAGATCCCCTCCATACCTTCCGTTCCCACAGCAGGCACTGTTTGGTACAGTAAACCCTGCAACAGTGGCAAGGCATTAGATAGAGTCCCCGCAAAGAATGTTACACTTTGCTACCCTAGCTAATTAGGGGTATTTAATGGCTTTATAATATCTCTATTAAAATTTTGCTTCTCATATGAGTATGTGATACAGGAATATAGAATTTGGTTGTTAAAACCTGTGTGGATGTTTTTGTACACACTATTAGTAGGGCTTCATTGTTTAAGCTTTTGAAAACATTTTATAATCACTAGAAGGTGGAAGATTAATAAATCCCATTTCTTTGACATGAATTTTGAGACATGTTTAATTAAATTTCATCTAATAAATTCACACATGGTTACTGATCATAGAAGACAGTTATCTTAAACCATGTACTTGATTGTGTGATAAAATTGAGGTTGATACTGACCATGTTCGAGAAGGATCTGTGATCATGTTAGAAGATGTGTAAGTGTTGTGGTAGACAAAGAAAGATCCTGGGAGGCTTGCATTAAGAGTGCTGGTCAGTTGAATGGGACAGCTGTTGAAAGAGTGACTAAATTGTTGACCATACTCAACACAGCCATTGTTGCTGCTTACCATGGATAGTTGACTAGTATGCAACCAAGGGGGCCGATCCCAACCAGCACCATTTTCCTCGCACCCAACCTGTAAAGTTTCTGTAAACATAGGAGAACAGTAAAATTATGAACACATTTGGAAGTAACTTTTGTATCTATAATTTGTCTTTCATAAAATTACGACTTACATTTGACTAATGCTTTGTATATGTAATTTGTCTGATCATTGCCTCTCCTTTGTTTGATCTATTTTTGAGTAAAAAGGAAGAGCATGTTTTTGAAATCTTGAGGTGTTGTGTTTTTTGGCTTGTGGAATATTAGTATGCAACTAGTCCCCATGTACAGTTTTGTTATTTTGGATCAAGTCTTGATAGAATCCTTCACTCCAGTTAATCGTTGATAGTTTAATCTCTAGTTTGGGAATGTTGTATGTAGGTGATATTGTTTGAATATCTACTGTTCCATTTTTCTACAAGGGTATCTAGGCTCCTTCACTTGGTTGATAGATGATTATTTAGCCTCCCAGTTTGGGAATGTTGTATGTGATGTTGTTTAAGTGCCTTGGGCTACTTTTCTAAAGGGGGTCTCCTCTCCCTCCCTCCAAAGGTTGTTGGTCATTTGAATCAAGTGCATCCAACAACGAACAGCTGACCTCACTTTCAAGAACACTCCAAATGTTACTTTGTGGGTTTTCTGAAATGGGTTGGTTAGCTTCCATCACCCCCTACCTATTTCTTCTATATATATATATATATATATATATATATATATATATATATATATATATATATATACAGATGGAGTAGAGGCTAATCCCTTGGCAGAGTGTCCCCAGCCCACTTAATTGTTCTGAAATTGTTTAAATTTCTGATCAAACTGTGGTCTTGGTCTACTGTTACAAACAGAGGCATGCTCTTGAACTTGACTTCAAAATGAACCTACAGTTGCCTGCTCAGTAGCGAGAGATTTTTGGGACTATGATCTATTGTTGAAACCGTGATGCTTCATCCTTAAATCTCCCTCAAGACACATTCTTGAAAGCTCAATTTTGTTTGATAAATAATTCTTCAACTCTGTTGTTACTATCAATCACTTTTGCTCCCAGCCAAACAATAACAGAAAAAAAAGGGTAAAAGAAAATAATAGCTGGGTCTGTGGGTGAGAATTTACCAACAACTGGTTAGATAGGTTGCTAATGAGGAGATCTGCATAGATCTCTGCACTGTAAGGGCAATGGCTGCAGTATATCTTCTGGGTAGGAGATAGTTGTTGATATAGTCATTGCTGCCGATGTTAATCAAGAAAACTGATTTTGCAAGATAGTTTGTCAGCTCACTGGAGGTCCCAAAAAATGGTGGTAGCTGCTGTGAGGTGGTGATTGCAAACTGTGATATCTGTCCATTGAATGATATCCTTGCTCCCTGAAAAGAATGAAAACTCAAATTCATATCCTAATTATGATTTCAGAAGGTTAGGCTCAAAACAGAAACATTACAAATGGCATTGAATCTTTTTGATAATAAGACAAGTTCTTCTAGTTTCGGATGATAATTTGTTTGTCTAGCTTTACATTATTATGGTGCTATTTTTATGCATCTCTTGGACAGGCTTGGACACATTCATTCATTCATTCAATAGTCTTAGGCATGTATCATGTCTCCTTACTGTCAATAAATGCCATACACAGGGGTTTAGGGTCTGAAACATATGAAAAACAATCTCTCTGAGCGTCTTGTTACTGTCTGCCATTTTTTGCAGTATTCCAATGCTCTTTAGTTAGTCCTTGAAAGACTAACTAAATCATTGGAGTATGAAAACCCAGAATTGCATACTAGTCTGGTAGCATTTTCATGTTTTGGTACATGTTAACCAAATCATTGGAGTATGAAAACCCAGAATTTCCCTATTGTACTGCCTAGAACAGCTTTTCTTTTCCATGTTTTCTTCAAGAGATGAAAGAAAAAGAAGCCCCCAGCTTGCAAAGGCTTGTACTGTGTAGTACTTACATAATGCTGGCCAGTCTCATCCAGAATTCCGGCAGCTGCTGATGCATAGTTGAGTCCTGTCAAGACATTTTCTTCCCTTTCGAATGGACTCAAAGGCGGTATCAATAGCAGCCAAGACATGTGCTGCAGTTCAGAAATGAATGTGAATTCAAGAGCCAATCTGGTTTACAACAAAGAGTAGTCAGTGCACGCAATGAATCCATACAGACCTCCATAATCAACCACGGTAAGACCATTGCAGAACCGCCCATTTGGAAAGCCGAAATCAATCCCATAAGGGAAGTAGTTTGCTCGAGCAATAGTTGGAGAGTTATTTATTTCCATTATCAATTAGAAAGTCGCCAAAGATGAACATGGCCGGGGTGAGAGGGCAGTGGCAGGCAGGCAAGCACAGAAAGCTTCATGATCAGCAGAATTGAGAGTATTGAGAAGAATGAAGCAGAGGCTCTCAAGCACACTTTCTCCATTTCCATGCTGTCTTTTGGCTTTCAAATTAAGAAGCTTATTTGAATAAGCTCATAAACTGGCTGTCATTTTTACCTTTCAGTATCAAACTGTAATTCTGATTGTGGTATCTACTAAGTGAAGTTTGTTCCATGTTCCAATTAAGGTGGATGATAAGGTTGTATTCTCTATATATTCACTGTCGTATTAAATGCATATGGTTGGGAAAATTAATTTCTGTTCAGGGCAGTAGTTTTTCAATCAAGCTGTTGCAGAACCGAGGCTGACAAGTAGGTTTATGTCGAAGTTGTTGTCTGTCTGGGATGTCTTCCTCTTCTAAGGTCGCCATCTTCTGTAAGGCTGTGTTTGATTACCAAAATTGTGAAAGAAAATGGAGGAAAAGTAGGAAAATGAAAAGGGGGAAGAAAAATTTTAAATAAATTTAAAATTAACAAATAATTTTAAATGCTATTTTAAATCATTTCAATTATTTCTCTTCCTCTGTATAAAAATTAAATAATTTTAAAATATAAAATTTTTTAACTCATTAATTGTCTAGCATCCATGCCTGTAGCAGAATAGCTAAATAAAGATCAATACACTAGAATAGCTTAATAAAGATCAATACACTATCGGGTTTGAAAGGAATACAATGAGACTACTCCAAAGATGCATACAGGTGGCTCCTAGGTTGAAGCTTTTTCGGAGTTTAGGCAGGTTGACTTGGCTAAGTTTAGGGAGTTTGTCATTAGTCTTGGACATGAGTATTGACTATGAAGAATGGTTTTAATCGACTCTACACAAATTGATCGGGAGTTGGAATCACTCTCCTAATGGACATAAGGTAGCGCAAAATCGAACATAGAAGGTTTTGAGTTGCAATGTGAGAGACTGGATCTCTCAATGGTGTTTGGTTAAGACTGTTGTATGAGTCACGCTGAATGAGTAATTTGCTATTAGGAATTGATAAAGGGTAAGGTAGGAATAGATTGGGTTAAAGATAATGCAACAAATTGAGCAAACAAAAGATTACTCATCAAGTTTATGTGTTTGAATTAAGTTTAGAAATTGTTCTGTTTCAAGGAATTTAAAGTACACCTCATTAGAGAGATGGGGTGTAAAAATGGGATGTGTGTGATATGGGGTGTATAGAGAAATTCTTAGGATGTAAATAGAATTTCTCTTAAGTTTACCATTACAAGAGTTATGGTAATAATTAAGCTTTATATATGATGACTTTTGTACCCAAGAAAAGTGAAAGGAGTTATTCATATTTAGGCTTATTAGAACGATGGGGGCCTAATATAAAGAAAACAAGAATAACGATATACTTTTAAAATTTGGAGTAATTTTGTTTTACAGGAAGGAGACCTCTAGTTGTATAGTGACAAAGGGTAAATTTGAAGCAGGAGTAGAAGGCCCCATCATGGCCTGAAACTTCCACTACGATCAATGCTGTGCGACTCTTTAGAAGATTCTCTACGACGATATAAATGAGAATTGGAAAGGAATATAACCATCATAAATGATCATCAATTTGATTCCTTTATAGTTATGGAAGAGGTTTTCCAATTGTTACTTATAGAAAATTCTGAAGTGTCGAGGAGTCTGAATAAACTACTTAAAACGCCTATAATTATCGAAAAGTCGAAAATATAAAAATAAAACTCATGGTTGTTTGGTTTTTGGTTTGTTTTCCGATGATCATCAATTTAAGTCCTTTTATGACTATCGGAGTATTTGTCCGATTGTTAATTATAAGAGACTCCATAAAATTAATCGAAATACATGTTAAGCTGACTTGAACACCAACAATTATCGAAATAGTGGAAAATATAAAAACAAAGCTTAAAATCTTGGTCCATCGAGATGAGCACAACTGTAAATTGTTAAGGCATGCGGGTGATATTGCCAAGGGATTGTTTGACTCACTTATCATTATTAGCTAAATACATGTCATGTCACATATATTAGTTCCAAATTAAGTGGGGCTGATGAAACTGCATATTAGAAAGGAATGGCCTACATGTGACTCTGGTCCTCAAAAGGCAGACATTTAAACCAACTTATTTACTAATTAATTTGAAATATTGAACACCAAACTCCCACAATAATATGAATATCTCCCTACTCAATTCCAATTTTCATATGCATACTAACTTTTTTTTTTTGGAAACAACATGCATACAAACTTGGGAGCGTCTAAAACCTTAGATATCTACATCAGCCGAACATATTATGGGGTACAAATTACAAACCCTATGCGATACCCTCTTCAATGAAACTTGTGTTTCAACCTATTAATTAAGAAATAATTACAAAGAAGATATAAAAAATACAAATAAATGGTTCATTATAGCTCTGTTTACAACCCTATAAATACTAGAGAAAGGAAAAATGTAAGACGAGAAGAATTGAATTTTGGAAAAGGACAAAGCATTTCGTTTCAAAACTCGAGATTTTCTAGATCTCGGATGTGAAAGCGAGGACACCGTTGGAATCTTTTCGTGAAATCTAGCTACCACGTCAAATTTCATCGAATTTCGAGACAGTGAGAATTTCACGTTTTTCGATGCACCGAGTGTCGGGTGCCGTGAAACGGTTTTTGAGAGACATGTGATGTGGCAAAAGGCACCTATTACATGTACTCTTGTGACACATGTTGAAAGATTAGAGAGATGATGAAATGGATGACCTAGATAGTGCAAAGTGTCAAAAATCTAAGACTTAAGGACACAGATGAGATTATTTGAAAGTTTAATGAGAAAGAGACAAAAAGCCAAATAGTGTTATCTTTCCAAAAACACAACAAATAGAGCGTCATTTGGACGGAGGGTGCAGAAAGTGAGGTTTTGTGATTTCTAGAGAGAGAAAGTGTGTCTTATCTCTAGATTTTAGGCCGATCGGGTATCGGTTTTAGGCGGACAGTAAAAGTTATTCGTGGCGAGAGCTGCGGCGTGGACAACCGATTTGGTGGAGTGGAGCAACTCCAAGAGGGTAGAGATGTTTTACATACTTGGTTTTATTCTCGTACAGAGCCATTTTTGTAGTTATGGATATTATGAGGCTTGATTTAGCCGTAAATTCGGTCTCAAAACCTTTGAGTAGGAGTGGAGAAAATCCCAATTTGGTGGTCGTGAATAGTAACTGAGGTTTCCTTTGTTCACATAATAGTGACGTGATTTTCTTGGTGTGAAAATGTGTTTTGTAAGTGATTCAAAATGAATTGCTTGTGTTTGCTAATTAGCCCATGTGAGCTAATTTTGGTGTTATTGATTGTGAATTTGCATAACATGATTTTTGTTGAATTAATTATGTTTATATATATGCATGTTTTATATATTAGCATGACTATTTTGAATTGGCAATGCATTCCAGTATCATTAGAGCAGCACTAGAATATTAGGTGTGTGCATGCATGTGAAATATAAACAACGAAAATGTTTGTGAAAGGAATTTCGATGGAAGATTTCCGAAGAATTGCACAGGAGAGTTGTCCGGCGGTTCATCTGGCGCTCGGAGCGGACCCATGGCCCATTTAGATAATATTCCGACAATTCGCCTGCGAAGATAGTCGATGTATTTGAAGTGGTAGTGAGTTTTCAGGCATAAAATTTTTTTATTTGAAAACCCCGGATATTTTACTCGCATTCGGCTTAGGCATATGTGAGGGAGTCAGTGAGGACTCGGGACATGGGTTTGGGCATGTAGACATTCGAGTAGGTTCATGAAATTGTTTGAATGTGATTGTTTGTCATGACATGTGCACTTAGGTGAGGAGTAACCCAAGTAGGAAGTTATCACTACTAGGCTTTGCCTTTCTCGCCTGTCGGGGATCACTATTTAGTCTGAGGAGTGTACGGAGGAATGACTCGCTAGAGCCGCATTTAGAAAAGCCAAATTGTGGCTTTGGTATTGATTTTGTATAACATGTATTAAAACTCTAAATTTTGATATATGTTTGGTAAAGAGTAATTTATTAACTCTTGAACTATTGTATATAGTTGATGTATTTTGTGGGTGTGTCACGGGGGCCGAGTGGCCAGACTATTTTACTCGCATGTGGACCATGTGTGGTCATTGTAAATTGTTGGGACAGGTTTGTACCTTAGGTAGAGCTCTCCATACAAAAGAGACACTCTGCCGATTTTCGTGAATGGTGTCGGGTGCAGCATCCACGAGTATTCAGCAGTTATTGGGTTGTCAACGGACCCAAGAATGGGCGTCACAAAAAAAAAAATACTAATGAAAATAATTTTCTCATGTTTGGTTTTACCGTAAAAAATATAAAAGAAAATAAAATATAATCAAAATTCCTTACAATTTTATATATTTTAAAATTTATTAGTTGTGATGTAATTAAGGGAAATAAATAAAATGAGTTTGAATGAATATATGAAATTCATTTATTAAGTTTAAACCTATTTTTTATTTTTTACCAAATTTTATTTTCTTTCATGTTTTATCTCTATTTTTTCATTAGCACTTTCCAATAGAGTTAATTGTGTTTCAAGAATGGTACTATGATAATATATAGAGTGTGTGGTCTCACAGATTTACTAGGCTTCATTTGGATCGTCGAATAACTTGTCGGCGTAATACGTAAGCGAGCAAGAACGGCGATGGTGTGCCCACCGCCTCTTCGATGCCTAAGTCGGAGCAAAGAATCTGGAGAGTGAAAGAATTGGTTTTTCTCAGTAAAAAATGTCGTACCTTCTTCGGTGTCATTCCCTCTTTCTTTATGGAGGAGGGAGGTGGTCCTCTTTTCATGGGAAGTAGATGATTTCCTTCCGAAATGGAAAGGGAATGTAGCGCTTTGTTCGCGCGTTATGACATGTTATTCCCTTTAGATAGTCAAATCGTCCGCATTTTCTGCCCCAAGAAGCGTTTGATCGCCCTCAGGGTGATTACGTGTGTGACTCATGGGTGGATAGTCGTTCAAGCTGAGAGAGGTCAGTCGGTTGCCTTCTTAAAGATGATATTCGGCCAGGAGAGGTTATACCCAGACATTATGTCTCCTGCATGTCCAACTGAGAAGGTATGTTTGGGCATGACTTGTAAATGAAGATGATTGGGCACCTAGATGGAGCCATTATACTGTAGGTTTCGATCTAACAGGAACTGTTGACTAGAGGATCTGGGCCAAAGCCCATGGTACCCACAAGTACTATCCTAATAAAATATAGGTATTACATTAACACACAATTCATTATGATAGTACCTATAACTTATTAAAATAATAATTAAATATTATCATATTTGACACATAATTATTTTAAATAAAATCTTAATTATTTTATATTCTCCATCCCCTCTTTATAATTATTCTCAAATCAAAACACAAGTTTCCAAAAAAAAGATAAAAAAAAAAAAGTGAAGGACACGGCATTGGTGACTGGAGCCGCAATCACACTGTTTGTATGTAGGTGTCTGCTTCTTTTTGCGGGTTTTGACTGATCTTGTCTTCAAGCTTGGTAATGGGAGGGTTGATAAAGTAGCAAGACAAATTAAGGGACACGTAATCATCTACTGTTACTTAGAAATTAGAGTTTTGAACCTGTTTAGATAAGCTATTGAGGTGGGTCCATGGAGTGCCATGGTCGGAAGGTTGAGCAATCTTTTTATCTTTGTATGTACACTTTGCACCTTGAAAATTATTATGAAGATCTTTGACAAAATCCAGAGAATCCTAACGTATCAGTAAGATTTTCTTGGTCGATTTTCTTGGTCGATATGTTTGGATAATCTCACTCAATGTGACAAGCCTCGAGGATCTTTCTCTAATCCGTACTTCACCAACAAAGGCACATAACCAATCTAAATATGTATCATATATTGAGGAGCCCTTTGAGGCTTGGGCCGTTTGACTCGATCTGCAAAAGGGTGGTGGGAAGGAATTACAAAGATATTCCAAGTTCAAAATATTGCAACCTGACATGCAAAAAGTAAATAGATATAAAAAATGTATCATATATTAAATTAAAAAGAAAAATTCCCTTAGTTAACTCACTATATCTATCTGCATATTAATGACTTCTTGTTATGATTTCGAAGCATCAGTTATATTAGTTTGAATAATCATGTCTAAAACATTCTATCATACGATCAAATAACAAAAGTAAATATAATTATTGCGCCCCTTAATATTTTTGTTTTAAACTATTAGCTTGTTTACTTCATTCGTATTTATTACTTTTCTTCACATCTATACCTTAACGAACTTTATCTATATCTTAACGAACCTTTTTAATTTGTTTTTATAACTAAACATTTACTTGATCTGATGAAATTATTTTTCTGAGAGACTCGAATTCGATATATATATATATATATATATATATATTTTTATATTATATCTTTTTAAAATATTGACGTCTGCAATATGAGATAGACATGATGGACAATGAGAATAATATACTTGCTCTTTTGAGTATCTCCCTTCTTCCTCATATTTTTATAATTTCTTCTCTCACACAATATTTATAATGATATCCATACTCTTTTTCTTTTGTTATAATTGATTTAATTATAATCACATGCAAATTCAAGAAATGTTATATAAAAATATTTCCTTTTACAAAAAGAAATATATTCTAGATAGGATTTCTTGATACTTATCAAGGTGTGTTATACACAATGTTTTAAAAATCGGACTAATGATTGAATCAGAAAAGTTATTAATTCACGCAAGCAGTTTGAATTGATGGTCAACAGTAGTTGAGCAGGTAACATCGAAATAGATAATTATATTATTAAAAATAAAAATAATTATAAATGGATTTCTTGATTCAAATATGGCGGTTGACGATTTAACCATCGGTTGGCCAAGCTCAAAGCGGCTCGGTTCAAGAAAAGCGGTTTTAACCTTTGAATCGGACGGTTTGATCTTTGGTTTTACGATTCAATCGATCGGGACGTCGGTCGAATCGATTTTAAAACATTGATTATCGCCAAACCTGATCACATCGGGGTTGAAATCTTTACGATACAATTCTGATGGCCTACACATAACCATATAAAATTGTTCGCTTTGATCGAAAAGAGCTCTCATAGCTTTTAATGCATCTATTAAATTAAAAAAATTCATACTTATATAATATCAAAAACTTAATCTACAAATAATATGAGATGTGACGACGAAACTAACCGGGAACTTCCTCACCAAACCAATATGGGATATGACAGTTGCACACAGTTTGTTCTATAGGAAAAAAGTTTTTGCTAGGGTTTTTAGGCAGTTCGGATAATTTCTCCCCTCCACCTGCATGGTCGGTTTCCCCATTGAAAGAAACAAGTTTCCGATAACGATTTCTTTGATAATATTGCAGGCCTTTGGATTTAGGGTGATTCTGTTTGGATAGGAAATTTGGAACCGACTTGGTTAATTACTGTTCTCAAGGGGGCCACCAGTTGGAGGACACGCCCTCGGTGCTCTAAACTCTTTTTAACATTAATATTTCTAATTAAGCTTTAAATTATTATGGTAAGATTAAGATGATGAGAGGTGGTGGGTTTAGTAATTCAATGCAATAATCACTTGTCCCATGTTCCTAAGCTCTTAATTTCATGCTCATGCTTCTTTGGGAATATGCCCACCCCTCTATTAACCACCGTCTCCTCCCTTGCTTAACTCCTTACTACAATGTGTATTATCGACCATTTATTTCTCCCACTAAACTATGTTTAAGAAATTCCTCTATTGTTTAATTTCTTGCTTCTACTGATTCATCTCTGATTGCCCATGGCCCTTCACATGTGACTCTTCTATATTTTCACTGAAATTTTCCATTCTGTCCCTCACTAATAATATATTTAATAAAGCTTGACACTTATCCCAAAAGAAAGAGACTAACTTAATTGCATGGCAAGTTGTTGCTTCAAAATTTGTACCTCTTTATTTTCTTTATAACTGAGAGCTGCTGGGTCTTCACTGTTTTTTTCTCAGGCCATCAATTACTTAATTTATATTCAAGATGTTGTTGACAGCCTTTTTTTAATATACTTTTTTAGTTTTAAGATAGAAAATTATTTACTTAGAGATTCAGATTAGACCCTTTTTTTATATGCAATTTTAAAATGATGAACATTGTACCATAAGTTAAACATGATGAGCATTGATTTGTCTAAATTCATATGTATCTCAACTTAATTATTTATCATTTATTTTTCCAATTCTAGTAACCAACAAATCTTTTTCACAATGACTAAGGTTCGAGTCAAATCACCCACAAGTTTAGTTTTAGAAAAATTGATACCTGAACCATCATAACATGATTCGGCAATAAGTCATTCAATTTAAATATAGGTTTTCCCTTCTGAGTGATTTATGGTATTTATCATATATGAACTCAAATTTTTTTGTCTTACCCTGTGCGAGTATAGGATTGTACATTAAGGAGGATGATGTATATAGTATATATTGAGCTTAAATCTTGTTATTTTAAGCTTACAGAAAAGTTGAATCTAGTACTAAATTCTACATAATATCAGTTTTAGGCTCCCGTTTGAAACCCAAAAGTATAAAGGAAAGAAAATGAGAGGAAAAGTTAAGAAAAAAAATTTGGAGAAAAGAAAATAATATATATATGTTTAAAACTTAATAAATTAATTCTATATATTTATTCAAACTCAATTTAGTTATTTATTTCTATTATATAAGGACTAAAAAATTTAAAAATATGTAAAATTTTGATAAATTTTGATTATATTTGATTTTCCTCTATATTTTTTTACGATGAAACTAAATATGAGAAAATTATTTTTCATAGTATTTTTTTTCTTGGTACTTTCTAGGTTCCAAACAGAGCCATAGTAAATGATCAGGATTGCCCATCTCCTTCATCTTTAATATGATATCAAAGGCCATAACAAGAAATTTTCTATACACCTTAAAAAATGTCTCAAATGATTCAGACAAATCCCAATAAGACATACCCCAGTCAATATACATGATTTCAAACTGAAAGATTCCACAATGAATTATTTAATGAAAATTGCCAAAACCCTAGATGGTATCCTAGGGATGATGAGTCTTTTGCCTTACCACATTCTTTTACTTATGTGGACAAGGACCGAATCTCTGACTCAGACCTTTGTAAGTTTTGACCCTATGATCCCCTAAATTTTCTATCTCTTAGCATGTTTTAGTTATTACTTGGGGTAATAAACAAAAGATTACAGCTCATATCTGATTAAATTACTGAAATTAGTATCGAAAAAGTATGATTTCTTTACCGCAATATTTGAACACTACCTGAAAAAATATTATACAATTTTGTGTTTTTCAACCATATGTATGACTCTTGAGCTCAAGGTCATGCCAAATTAAGTTCAATCTTTCTGCCTGGTTGGACTCAGAAAAGGAGAGAAACCGCTAAAAGCCTGCAGAATATATGCTTTGAGATCCTGCACTTACTTTTTGGGTTTATCTCATGGTATCAATCAGCAAAGAAAGCCCTAGATTGTTCCCTACAAATATTTGTTTATAGAAATTTGCATGCATGGACAAGCTGGTGGCCATGGAAAACAGCCATATATATGATATTGGGCATGTTAATATGTGGCAGCGGTCTAACGGACTAAATATATCAGCGCGGTTGGAAATTATATGGTTTTTTCAAAAGAGTAGAGTGGCTATTTAACTGTAATAGTAGCAGTTTCTTTATTATGCACATATGAGCTTGACATATAGTAGCAGTCAATGAATTACCCGGACTAAAAGGTTGGTAAGAGTATTTTTAGTTATGAATTTTGCCGAACTCTCCTAAATTTATGTCACTATATCTTAGTTTCTTGTAGCCTATTATATCTTTTTCTTATGATTTTTCCAAAAACAGTCCTCCCACCAAACCATATTCAAACTTTGAAGTGAAGACTGAAGAGCAGTACTATTTTAACTTTTAAATTTTGTTTTATTTTATTTAAATATTTATTTATTTGAGTTTTCCAATGTTCTGCATATACCTAGGGGTCTTATTTTATTCAGCTGATGTTGTTGGAACCCTAGATAGCTTTGACTTGGGTTGAATTCTCTATAAAAACTTAGTTGCGGTTAGCCTTTTTCCTCTCTTTTGTTGTGTTGAGCGACAAACATACCCCCAAGAAATGGTGCCCATAAGGTTTACAAGCTTAGTGCTTGGACTTCTTCTTGTTTTGCAAGCTCTAAGGGTCTCTCTAACACAAGCGCATCAAGGTATACAGTTCTCTTTTCCAATAGTTTTTTAATAAACCCTAGTAAATTAAGTTAATTATCGGAATTTCGGGTAATCATTTTCAGACATGTTCTTTGCAGCTAGGGCAATGAATGGAAATAAGCTAGCTATGACAGGAGAAAATGTGCTGATGGCGCAAAAGGTAGCCTACTTTGTTATTCAATTGGGGTTTAATTTCCGTTATACATATCTATATCTTATTTTGATTTCCTAAATAAAAAAATATAACAGGAATTTCTTGATGGTGAACCCAAAGCTGCCACTAGGATGATAGGCCTTGGAGGAAGGAAAATGGTGGTGGACAGAGTGTCTAGGAAAGGGATCAAGGATGATCAGCAAGGACTGAACCAAGAGAACTCAAAGATTTCAGGTGCAAACCATTCTGTTGGAAATTGTGAGCTTGAAGGGAAAGGGGGTTTGGATGTAAAATGTATAATTGGTGATCAAAGTAGTATTAAATCTTAGATCAATGTAGTCAGTTTAAAATTCGCATTTACTGCTGATTATCATGTCCCCAAAACGCCACCCTCTAGAACAACTGATTAAAATGCAGTGGAAACCCTAGTGATATTTTTTTAGGATTAGTATATGTCCTGAGTGAAATTATTTTGAGGAATCCATACTTGTATGTATGCAAAAAATTTGACGTATAAAGGTATGTTACCTGACTCTTAAAGTGCCTGCGCTATTCATGATTCACATTTTAGTTTTGGAGAAAGAGGCTAGATTAATTATAGACTTCATTTAGATTTGATTGAATGCAGGAAAAGACAGTCATACTTGGAAAGTTTGTCGGAAAATCACCAAATACCTTGAATAAACTCGTGATCAAAATATCTCTTCAGCCCTAAAAGCTCACATGAAGCTCCATGAAAATAGATAGCTTTGCTGACATAATGGAAAATAGATAGCATTTGTTTTTAGGGCTTTCTTCCCAAAATATCAGTATCCTGTCTTCCTCATATTATCTTCCTAATTTAAAGCTTCTCTGGGCATAGGACCATCTCAATTCATTGGAGCCGAAGACGCGGAAATGTTTTAGTTTGGGGTGTGCTTCAAAATCCAATGTAGTACGAGTCTCACAAGAACCTCCTGATAGCACTGCTGATCAGAGGGAAGAAGCAGAAAGGCTTCTTAAGGCAATGAATGAGATAGTGAACCTGATTCACAAGGACTACAAGGGAAACGAAAAGCCTAAGCAAAAGCCGCCTATCAACAACCATGAACCGTCAGACTAAGAAAATACTGGCAGCCCTTGTTAGGTTTAGGTTCACAGTTTTGCTCCCTTGGATGTGAAGTCCTTTTAACCTAGCTACTTAAGAATATAATGCTTTTCTCTTGTTTAGGCAATGAAGCATAGGATACTTTGTTTCTTTTTCTAACTTATGTACTTCTACACATAGGATCCTGTACATTACATGTGCCCCTTCATAGGAATTTTTATTCTGTGAAGTTAGACTAGTTATATGATGTGATTATATATATGTCATAATGTTATTTGCCACAATATGTTAAGACTCTGAGCAATCTCTTCTTTGCAAGAAGTTGGAGGCTTTTATGTTCAGGGACTAAGTCTCTTGTGTATTATTGGTTGTGCTACTTTTAAGCTTCAATTGTCCATTTATGGGGAAAAATTAATCCAGCAATGGGAACTTTTGAAGTGGGTTCTTTTTCCTTGGCACCATATATTGTGCAGGATATGTGGAAATGTTGATAACGGTTTTAATTAAAGTAATAGGTTGATAGAGAAAAACACCCAATTCTAAGAGAGGATAATATGGGAGAAATTAAAAAGCTTTATTGTATATTTACCACTCTTACTTGACTATTTAATTATTACATAGTCTCATGTTTATAACTATTAAATTAAACAAAATGGAAACTCCTACATATATATATAAACCTTCTAAAGCAGAAACCCCAAAATATTCTCCAAAACTCAAAAATAGAAACTAATGTAAAAGAATTAAAATAATGCTTTTAGAAACTAAATATAATAATTTTCATAGTTATTAGTTTCTAAATTAAGTTCAACATGCCGTCCTAAACTTGATTTGTGACTTCAAGTAACATTTTCAATCTTACAAAATCTTCAAGTTTGAAAGAGTTGATAAAAATATCTGCAATTTGATACGAGATTTGGTCAAATTTAATTGCATTTCCTTATTGATAATGCACTCTTCAATAAAATGATATCTTGTATTGATGTGCTTGCTTCAATTATCAAAATTAAAATTTGTTAATCTTGCAATTGTTGATTAGTTTATTGTCCACATAAATCTCTAATGGTTCCTATGGCAAACTAAGCCCCTTTTATAAATTCTTTTGGCCTTATTACATGACAACCACATAATGTTGCCAAATTTGTGGGTGCCTTGGGTATGACCCGGGCCCTCCCAGCTAGCGAGCCCCTTTAAACTAGATGCCATGAAGTTGGGGCCGGTCCATCCTGTCCGACCCTCAAGCCTAAATTAGGAGCCCAGATCCGGATACCCTCTTATAGCCGAAAAAGGAGTTGGCACTCCCCGGATGCCATTTTCCGGATAGGCTTTATCTAACAAGGGTTGATGAATAGGCTCCCTCGGAGGGAGAATGCATCATCCCATGCCTTGCCATGAATTCAAGATGGGCAAACCCCTTCGGGGTTCTACATTTGGGAAATACGGCCCACTTTCTCTCCTCGCTTCCGCCTAAAAGGAAGAATTAGTCTCCCCCGACGAGATATGCGCCCCACGTTCTTTCCTCTCTCCTGCCTAAAAGGAAGAATTGGTCCCCGTCCGCGAGATATGCGCCACCTTCTTCTTCTGATTTAGAAAGAAATCATCCACTTACCACGAAGAATGGATCTCCTTCCTCCCTGATAAAAGGAAGCCACGAGACGGAATAAGGTACGGGACCGAAAGGTTCCGAAACTCTCTCAATCTTTGAAAGAAGATGGCGGAGATTTCTTGGCGTCGGAGGAGGTGACGGAGGAGACCCTCCCCTGCCGCTTTCTTAGTTTTCTGTTTTACAGGTTGGCATAGGTTGATGCATGTTTGACAGTCCAGTGACTTTCGGAAGAGTCGGAGACTACAATTGGTGGCGGAGTCTATGGAAACGCCCTAGCGGGAAATCTCAAAAGGCGATCTGAGAGCACAGGTTCACCCGCTCCCCGATGATCTCCCGTTACACGAGGTTTTGGTAGTTCCCGCTCATCCCACTGGACCGTCAGAGTTTGTCACCATGTCTAGCAACCCAACGAATCAGCCCATCGAAGACCCGTTTCTCCGCTGGCGTTAAGAAATGGAGGCTAAGTAGGAAGACGGACGGTGAATGCATTTGAATTGCGTGAACATACAAGCTGGATTTATACTTGGAGACAGCGCCCTCACGGGCCCTCTTGAGACCAACGAGAATTCGAAAACCCACAAAGTATTTGCCTAACCTATACCCTGGCACAGGCGGATAAGGGTAAAGGGCCCACCCCTACACGACCATAGTGATCATCCAGGATGAACTCTCACGGACCCGACTCCCGTTTCCCATCGTTCCACCGCACACACCGGAATGGCGGAAGCCCGAATCTAGGAAGAGACCTCCTCGCCGGTCCAACATTTATTAGTGTTGCGCACCCTTGAAACCTTGAAGGAGGCGTGAGAATAGGCCAGTCGGAATTGGCCGGAATACATATCTGCCGGGTTCGGGGCATGGCCCCCGGTTCAGCAAGCGATACGGGTTGGGGCACCTCCCGCCTTGTAGTACAGCTTGTTTTATCCCCCTGTCAGGGGCCGTGTATTTATGTTGTCTTCCCCCTTGGGCCAACATATTTTGGACTATGAACCTCTTCACGGATTATCATTCCACCGTTTGCTATGTACGATGGCTCCTCTGATCCATATGATCATATGTTGCACTTTAACCAGGCAATGATCCTTAACTCAAGGGAGACGATGCGACTCCTTTACCAAAAGTATTCCGGCTAACGAGAAGGTCCATACCGGCTTGGTTCCATAAACTCCCAGAGGGTCTCTAAACTCATTCGGCCCGAAGATTATAGGGCTGCGTTCGTCACCGGTATTTGTGCTCCGTTCGGCGGAAGGGAGCATCGGCTCGCTCAATCCATCTTCAAGTTGGATGAGTCCATCGGGAGTTCACCGAAGATTGAATGGCCAGTTCGACAAATTGATACCTATAGTATGGATGCGATCTTACGAACATCCAGAAGGAGCTTTAGTGAGCTATGCCTTTCTTCTAGTCCCTTTCCCTCGACCCACCTGCTACCATGGAAGAATGTATCGGCGGGCGGACAAATACTCCACTCTGGAGGATAATGTCGTCTTTGCCTCACAAGCGGTAATTCTGAGAGCGGAAGCGACAGGCGACCTACGAGGAGTCGACCCGGAGTAAACGACGAGTGAGGCGAAAGCGTCCCCCGAGAGCGTCAGAAAGAAAGAGATCCTCCCTAATTCACCTTAACATCTCCTGTAGGCTTCCCTCGTAAGGGATCACCCAGGAGTCAGTGGCCTCCGCCCGTAGTGCGGGCAGGACAGCGTAACAGGTCGAGGGTGTGAGCTACCACGGGGACCCGCGACCGAACGAATCAATGCCAGGAAGTTCATGATTAGAGATTAATCCGAGGCAAGGCACCTTAGAAGGTTCATTCGAGAACGACACCTTTTGGTAGCGCTACTTCCAATAGGCGTGGTCATTTGCCAGGAACATTCGTCAGAGCCCAGACCTACCATCAAATTTATATTGGGAGGCCCGGTCGATGATCAATACCAATCGAGGCGAGAACAAAATGTTGCACGGCCTCAATCGGGGTCGGGAAAGAAACACCATGATACAGAGAGAATAGAGCAGCTTGATCGTGTATATATCCTTTCCTCTTATAGATCAGGCACAGTCATCACTCCCCATTATGATGCCTTGTACTCTGCCCATGTATTAACTCAATTTTGATGAGCATAGGGTCCTCGTCGATCCTAGCGGTATGGCAATTATTACCTCCGACCACTTACGTAGATGAAAGTCCCGCTCAGTCATCTTAGCTCGGTCGATAGAGTTTTATCCGGATTCAATGGGTCCACCACGCTAACAGTAGGTGATATTGCTCTCTCTGTCAAGGCAAGACCAGTAACTCAGCAAGTGTTGTTTTCAGTGGTTGAAGACTTGGGCCCGTATAATGTTATCGTGGGTCGAACCTGGTTGCACGCCATGAAAGCAATTCCCTCCACCTACCACCAAACTATCAGCTATCTAACTGCATTCGGGCAAGTTGACTTTCAAGGTAGCCAATTAATGGCTTGTCAGTGTTATCAGCTATTAGTTCACGGGTGCGAAAAGATCAGGCACGATGGCTCGTGCGCGGCTCATCCATTTTCGCCAATTAAGGCGGTAAAAATTAAGGACGCTTCAAAGACAGGAACAATTGGCTATAAGGCCCTACGGCCCATGGTCGTTTGGCGGACGGACAACTGTACCTATGCAGTTCCCTCGTAGGAAGAGAAGGCCCGGTTACCAGCGGGCATTGGCGGAAGCGCCAGACGTATTGCTGGGAACTATACGGACATGATGGGGGTAAACCCGAGACGCCTCCCATAAGTTCGCGTCCTCCTATCCGCTGAAGCCCATTAGGCGAGAGAAAGTACGAGGCGCCTTCCACCCCGGACCGCCACCAGATCATCCAGGCCAAAGTAGACAATCTTTTAAAGAAATTTGGGTTTATCGGAGGTAAAATACGGAATGGCTTGCTAATGTGGTAGTAGTTCCCTAAAAAGGAGGCAGAGTGGCGGGTGTGTGTGGAGCTACCGCAGTCTTAGCGACCGCGTAATCAGGATAGCTTCCCTGCGCACGCATTGATCAAATTGTTGGCGCGTCATTTTGGGCACGGCATCTTTGTCATTTTTAAATGCATTCTCAGGCTATCACGGATCATTATGCCGCCGGACGCAGAGAAAACATCTTTCATCACCCCTCACGGGCTCTTCTGCTACAACGTAATGCTCTTCGAGTTAAAGAATGTCGAAGCCACCTATCAATGATTGGTAACCAAGATGTTTCGACCGCTGCTCGGGAAAACTATGGAAGTGTATATAAACGATATTGTTGATAAAGTCCAAAGAACGCCCGGATCACGCTAACCATTTGCAACAGAAATTTTACCTCCTCGGAACCTATGGTATGAAGCTTAACCCTGCAAAGTGCGCATTCGGGGTCAACGTAGGATGGTTCTTGGGCTTCATGATGACACAAAGGGGGATAGAAGCCAACCCTTCCCAGCTTAAAGCCATTCTAGAGTCTCCAGCCCCGAGATCTATAAAGGAAGTACAAAGCGGGCGATTAAATGCCTTGGGCCGATTTATTTCGGTTCCACGGTACGCCCAAAGCCCTTTTTCGCCACCCTAAGATGAGCTAATCGGTAGGATGGAGCGAAGAGTGTGATCGGGCCTTTACTCGGTCAGCGATACTTGGCGAACCACGATCCTCGCAAGCCACGACATCGGCGAAACTGCGTTGGAGTCTACCTGTAATCTCGGATCTGATAGTAAGTCTTTACTATTCAAGAGAATGAAGATGGGAAGCAAAGACTTGTGTTCTTCGTCGAGCCGTCCTTAGCGATGCAAACGGTATAGCCATCTTGAGAGCGAGCCGCTTAGCCCCTCGGATAGTGTCGAAAAAGCTTAGCCCATACTTCCGGGCGCACCTCATTGTCGTGATACTTGACCTCCCCTTCGGACACATAAACCCGACTTATCGGGAAGAATGGCTCGATGGGCAGTCACTAAGTGAGTTAGGTATCCAATACAAGCCGAGACTTTCAAAAAAGGGGCAGGTGCTGGTTGATTTCATAGCGAAACTCCCCCAGTCAGAAACATGCCCCGACAATTTAGATTGGTGGTGTAACGCCCCAAAAATACCCTGGAATTTTTATAATAATTTTTATTATATATTTCGGGTATGAATTAAGACAAACTTGGGTTTTTCTGGGAAAATTGATAAATTGATAAAATATGAAATGTAAATTGAAAGTGTGAGCATATGATTTAATATTACATGCTAAAATGGGAAAATTGATCGAACCCGAAATAACTTAGTGAAAAATGTGGATGTGGAAAAATTGTAAAATGAGGACCTAAGGGTTAGTTATTATAAAGAATAAAATGTCTAAGTGAATTTATGATAAAATGAATGGCCCAGGGAGTGGAATAATAGGAGAATTAAAATGAAATAATGGGTTTTTTAGGCCAAACATGGCTTTAAGAGAATAAGTGATTTAAAGACCCAGGAGAAAATGAGAATAAGAATGAGTGTAGGCCAAACATGGCCTTACACTTAAATAAGTTAAAGGCAAACAAGGCCTTATGGATTTAAGGGATATAAAGACCAAAAATGTGGTCTTAGGGCTCATTATATATGAGCAATCACGTTTTAAGAATTAAAAAAGAGGAGAAGAGAGGAGAAAAGGGGAAAAGCTAGGAGTTTGGCTAGAGATCGAGTTTTAGTTGGCTTTGCTTGTTCCTTGCTCCTAAGAGACCAAGCGACATACAAGAAGAGATTTGAAGAGAGAGGTAAGGTAAAGAGAGAAAATCAAAACCTAACCTCATTCACTGATTTGGAATTGGGTGAAAAGCTAACTTGAGAGAAAGGGTTTTCATTGATTCTAAACCACTTTTAGGTTGTTTTGAGTGGATTCCATGGTGGATTTTGATATGGGGCCGAATTGGAAGATTTGTGGAAGAAAATGTGAAATGTTTTTTAAAATCCCGCATTTTGGGCAAAAACCCGTAGAGTGAATGCCAGGTACCGGTTGAGTGGTACCCGGTACCTCAAACGATACCGGTACCGGCGGCGGTGGACAAGTGGGTACTAATTACCCGGTCAAAGTGGTACCGGTACCACTACTTCTAGCAGCCCTGTTTTTGCATATTTTTGCACTGTTAAGTCACGTATTCATGCATCGGTGTTAGGGACCCTAAGAAATTATTAATGGGGTTCAAATAAGGGTAGAACTAAGTGAAAAACATACCGTACCTGTACGCCTCGAGTTAGTCTTCCGAGGCGGAGACCAGTGTCTTGAGGTATTAACGAAAATAAATTTGTAATTCACTACAGAATTGTTTAACAATTGTTTATCCACCAGAGTGGCGTGAATGTTATTGACTAGGGATGGGTGATGATCGCCTAACCTAGGGCCAGGGTCGAAGAGGAAGGAAGCTAGATCCTGACTGACCGGTTTGTTCTCGACTCTATTCTTATTTCAAGTATTTTGGTAGTTTACCAAGTAACTATGAAATGAGTACATGAATGAATATATGAAATGAGTACCTGAATGAGTATATGAAACGAGTACATGAATGAGTATATGAAATGAGCACGTGAAAGAGTATATGAAGTAAGTACATAGATTGAGTATATCTTTGAAAAGATAATACAGTGAATATAGATTGAATGTGATGTTGAAACCGAGCGAATGTGAATGATGATAGGGCCCCGGAGATTCATCAAGCGAATCCGTCATAAATGTGAATTGAATGATATATTGAATGAGCTGCTAACAGGGATGCGCAATCGACATCGAATCACGAAGGCACGAAATTATCAGTCATCTACTTGGCCGGAGATGCACTAATCAGCATTCGTCATGATGGCGTATGACATTGAAGAAATGTCCCACTTGGCGGGATGCACTAATCGACATCCGTCATGATGACGTATGACATTTAAATGATACCACATGTCGGGGTGCACCAAACGACATCCGTCATGATGGGAGACCTAATTGTTAAATGTGTAAGCACATTACCGAATGATAAGAAGGGCGGGATTCATCAAACGGAATCCGTCAAAAATGTGAATTGAATAGTCAAGGTGAAATAACCAACATTAACGAGTGTAAATGGGATTTTTATGTATATGCTTAAATCTCATAAAGTGAATTGTGAAATGAATTGTTGCATTGAAAATGCATGTTGTGATATAGTAAATGATTTGGAAATTGAAAGCATACGGAAATGAATAGCGTGAGTATATGTTGATATAATAGGCATGGTTTAATGTTAAATGCATGCCAAGTTAAATTGAATATTGAAATAGAACTGTATAGAACCACTAAGCATGAAAATGTTTAGCGTATAGTTTTTATCTATGCGCGGAGTTCACAGTAAACGGAAGGAAGACAAGATCATTAGAGCGCGAGTGTCATAGAGTATGGCCCGTATAAGTATATGCCGTCATTTTGCATATCATCTCTTTTGAACAGAGTGGTATTTTGTAAACAAAGGGTTAAACTACGAAACTTTATTTTGTATATCATTTTGAAAAGGCACATGAATGCCTTCTTTGTAAATGTATTTTTGTTTTATGGAGCTACCAGTGCATTGGGGTATGAAATGATTATGGGCTTGTGCAGCAGCTTCCGCAACGAAATGACATAATAAAATGTTTGGTTAAGATAAATGAAAATGTCGGAGTAAACCAGGCTCTGGTTCAGATCTGCCATTCGGGTCAGGCCAGGGATTTGAGTCGCGACATTTTTGAAAAAGAAAATTTAATAACACGGAAAATAAACATAAATAAACGGGCGTCCCTAGGGTTTCGGTTGGACTATGTCCAGGTCGGGCCAGGGCTCGAGGGCTACAGTGGACTCTCAATATTGTGGGCGTCGGACAATCCGGGAGCGAGCATTGGTTGCGAGTTGAGGCTTCCGTCCGGGGACAAGATCGAGCAATGTCCGACTCGGGTTCAGTCACCTCTAGCAGCGAGTGGAATATGAGGCTATCCTGGCAGGGCTCGAAGCTGGCGGTACCCCTTGTCTCAAACGGACTCTTGATTCGGAGTGACTCCTAATTGGTGGTTGGACAAGTTAATGAAGAATTCGAGTCCCGAGACCCTTGAATGGCGAAATACGTCTCTTGGGTAAAACAACGCTTAAACAACTTTCTGGTTTGGAAACTAGAGCACGTCCCCAGGGACTCTAATGAAAAGGCAGACGCATTGGCCTCCGTGGCCGCTTCTCTACCAATCAATGAAACCATATTTATGCCTATTTACTATCAGTCAGGTTCATCGATTACATCCTCGCAGGTAAACAAGGTAGACAAGGACCCCCCGTCCTGGATGGACCCCATCACACTGTATTTAAGCACGGGACAACTTCAGCGAGGGAAGAGCAAAGGCCCTGAGTTTCCGTTCAAGCGACCCGATTTTCCTTGATCGATGGGCAATTGTTCAAACAGTCCTTTGGCGGTCCGTATCTAAAGTGCCTGACACTCGAACAAAGCCAATACGTGATAGCTGAGCTGCATGAAGAAGTAACGGAAATCACCACTGGCGAAGCGAAACTACGCCCATTGAGCTCATACTTTCGAAAGTGCGTGGCGAGCCATGGTGATATTCTTGTGATACGAGAAAAGTGTGATCGCTGCCAGCGACTTGCCCCCATCCTGAAATCACCGGTGCAAGACCTGATCTCTATCTCTAGCCCTTGGCCCTTTGCACAATGGGGGATCGATATAGTTGGACCACTACCTACTGCTCCGGCCCAAAAGAAGTTACTATTGGTAGCCACAGACTATTTCAGTAAGTGGATCGAGGCCGAAGCATTCTCTTCAATTAAAGATCGGGATGTCACTCAGTTCATCTGGAAAAATATTGTGTCACCAGATTGGCATCCCCAAAATCAAATCGTCTCCGATAACAGGCCCTAATTCGATAGCTGGGTCTATTAGAGCTTATATGTCGAGAATTGAAGATAAAAATATGTACTCCGCCCAGTACTACATAATGTTAGTGAGAACACTCAGCAAACTCTATATATAAGCAATTAGTTGTTTAGATGATAGTCAGTGTGAACTCAGGTTTGCATAACCTGCCATTGGCAGCATTACCTGGGACGTCATTCGCAATCCACGTCGTTAGCCGCCATCACCGAGTGCCTATGATTGGCGCCCCAGCGAATAAATTAATGATCAGGAGCTTGACCGATTCGATGATTTGCGAGTCATTAGCCATCGCATAGCATCCGGCTCGATTGGAAGATCTTATAATAAGCGGGTCAAGCTTGAGCATTCGACCGGGGACTGGTGCTAAAGTATTTGAGAATCTGGCCCGATGACCGCGGGGAAAGTTCCAACTTAAGCGGGAAGGACCGTATCTTATAAGCAGCGGTAGGGAATCCAGGCTTACGCCTTAGACAAGCTTAATGGGACCCCTGTACCTAGAATGTGGAATGCAACACATCTTAAGAGGTATTATCAATAAGAATGATTCAATATCATATGTCCATTCTCTTTCTATTATGATCAACATTTAAAAGTCCGGATGGGCGCCTCGGTAAAATGGCTTTGTCAGAAGCCCGATAAAGATCACTTCTAGCCGGAACCAAATTTAGAAATCGGATAGCGCAGTAAAAATGACATGGGCCAGTGAAGATAACTTCTAATCGGTCAACTCAAAAGTCCGGATGGCTCATTAAAATGACTTGTTCGACCTGGTGAAGATAACTTCTAGCCGATCAACTCAAAAGACAAAAAATAAAATGTCTAAACACGAAAGCGGAGAAGAGATTGTCATGCAAAATACATTTGAGCAAAATACATTTGTTGATTATTTTTTACCCTAACCCTCAGTAGCCTCACCCGCCCAGCAGGGGGCTCCAGTAGTATATCAACCTCTCCCTCGGCACCGGGAGGCGCTGTCTGCCGAAAGCTGTAATGGAGTCTCGACGGGCTCGGCAGTGGACAAGGCAAATGAAGAGCCCGGAGAGGGCATCGATTCATAGAAAAAATTCGAGGGGTCGGAGGATTGGAGTGTCAGGCATCGGGAGGGATTTTAGGTTTGCTCCAGGATATCGTGCGCTAAAGGCATAAGCGGCCTGTGCTTAGTAGTTAAAAATCACGTCGCTGCTCGCATCAAACTCCACCTCCAGTGCCGACCTCTCGGCAAAACTCCTCTCCCGAAAAGTCACGAAATCATCCTTAGGCAGTCTGACTCCCGCAGTAGAGACAGTCGCTCATCCGTTAGGCGATCGTTCTCTTCCTCACCCTCCGGCAGGCCTCCTTGCGACCCGAGAGGCTTGTTGAGCGAGCCAGGATTCGGACTCAGCCTTGGCCCGTGCCCGAGGTGGTTAGAGCACTTTGGACCCGGGACAGTTCTAGCTCAACCTAGGCCCAAGCGCTCCCCGTTGCCTCAATTTCCAATCGCGCCATTACCGCAAATGGGGCGGCATCCTCTCAATTTCTGGCGGCGCGCATCGGCTTCCTTGGCCTCCGGCTCCAAGCCCGAGGATGGTCCATGGCCTTTCAAAGGCGTCTAAGTTCTCCCGAGGCTTTGGACTCAACATATAGCCGAAGCCGCTCAGCATCCCTTAGTCGAGTGATGAATTCACGGTGCTGGAGGGACATGTTCTGAGAAACGGCCCGATGTCGCTGCGAAAGAAGAGAGTGTTTAATCAAACAACGCAGCTAGCAACCGAGTTTAGATATATATATATATATATATATATATATATATATACTATATATATATATATATATATATAAGCTTTCTTGTACTAGCTCTGGCATGCGGACGAAGTTCGGTTGCGAATTTGCATTTGTCTTGAGTAGGATTTGATAAATATCCTCGCTACTGATCTTGTGGGAACAACAACCGAATACTCCTCACCCTGTCTTGCTTCCCGGGCTCTCACGCAGATGCGTAGCATCCTCGGTACAAATCGTCGAGGCAGATCGGTGTAGACTCACCCTGGGTTGAGAGGCCTCAACGATTGGAGGATGGACTTGATATCGTCGGGTCAGTGCTGCCGCTTCCTCCCTCACCGGGCCCAGGAGCGCGAAGAGGGCGGATAAGGATGAAGCGTGTGGTCGGGCGGCAAGCGACCTCTTGCGCCTGGTGGCATGAGCCTAAGCGGCATTCGGGTGGCTTCCGGTAGTTCGGATGGATGGACCCTTGCGGTCACGGGAGGTGGAGCTTCACTCCCTTGGCTCTTCACGGGCAATGTCTTGAGCCGGTTAATCGTTAGACCATTTCGGGAGGCGGGATACGATTGTTTGAATCTCCTGAACCCCCCCTGCCGGGACGGACCAACCCTTCGGCCCGTTCGGCCTCCCGCTCAGCTTCCTCATGCTGTTTTCGCTTTCTAGCAGCATAACGATCTAGCAATCCCGTTATCTCTTCCTCCACTTCTTCTTCCTCCAAGAGAGAGCACCGGATGGGCTCAGAACGAACCCAAGGTATAAAATCTTCTACCTGGGCCCCGCGAGCACTCTTCCCCCCTGGGTGGTCCTCTTCTTTTTTATCCTCAATACTCGGGGGGCAGGATCAATCCTATTTCTTGGCAAAGGAAGCCCCGTCGGGCAAACACTTCCCGCCTCTGGACCGGGTACGGGTAGGGTAGAGCTGGAACCCCCACCGGTGGACGTCGAGGGGACAGACGAGGCCCGTAACGCTTGTTCCCGGCTCAATGCCTCGGCCTCCGGATCCCCGAGTGATGGTGCACAGCCTGCTAGCAAATCTAGCCAATCAGTAGTAACGAAGTGTTCTCGCCTGATAGTGGTAGCGTGACGAGGAATGATCTGGAGGCGTAGGGAGGCGGGCTCCGTTTCACGTCAGCAAGGTTCTTCAAAGTCAGAAGAACCTAACAATGGCGCTCCTGTTCGGAAACCTCCAACAGTCTACGAATCTTCTCAAGGCTCGCCTTCTCTACCCACTGCACCAACCCGCCTCTCTATTTTTTCCCTGCATCAGTAATTCACAATCAGTCGCGGGTAAAGTTATATGTATGAATCTAAATTTGGCCCAATGCCTAGTCCCTACACACACACACAGGAAGCGTTTGCGATGGATTAATAATATAAAGCCTTGTTAGATTAGGAGAGCCGAGACTACGTCATAGGGCCTTACTAGAATAGCCCCTTTGCCTCAGTTTAGGAGAATCGGGAGCCCGTTCCGCAGTGCGGTCGAGTCCGATGTCGAGAAAGGATAAGCGGCCCCCTCTACCTTAATATCATAGGTAAGTAAACAAATCTCAACCAATGAAGGAATTCATTGGTATAAAGTTCGAACCTTGCACGCGATGAGAATACGGATGACGTTGGGATGAATGAAGGGCGTGATTATACAGTAAAGTGCAAAAACTATTTAACAAGGGCGGGCACTGGAAAACGAAGCTCGACTGCAAGTTGCTCACGGAGTAAAAAACTTTCTGTGGCATTGTGTTCCCCACACCCAGGTAAAGACTCATCGGAAGCCTTGTCAGTAACTTGAGTCAATGTTCTCGGGGACTTATGATAGGATCTCAATTCCTCCACTGTTAGGGATGAGACGATATGACTTATAGAACACGTCCCCCGCACAGGCCCTCGTCTGCGACATGCCTGACTGGTGGAAGTTCCTTCCTCACCTCGTTATCTTTACCAAACGGATCGGAGAGAGGGAAGAGAGCAGAGTATCGGCTGGCCAGTACATTGAACGGGTAAAGGCCAAAACCACTAAGCCTAGAAAACCTTGATCCCAACAAGCCCTAGACCTACCCTCACCCCAGGACTTTCCACGGCTAGAAGAAGGCCGATGAAGAAGATTCAATACATTAGTCAGGGAAATAGTGATTGCACAGTAAAGTGAAGCGACGGTCTTGAAAAAGCTATTCGCAATCAAACGCAAAATCGCAACAGTGTATATGCAGAAGGTGTTGAACTATTGAGGGGGATGCTAACTCAAGGATGATAGGCAAGGGAAAAGGAAAAATCTAATAATGACCCCCTATATACCAACCGCCTAGGACCTACGAGCGCATTAAATCGGCCTTGTCATTACCCCTCAGGTCATTTCATTTCTTAGCCCAAGCCAATCCGGCTCCTAGGGCACCTGATTGGGGAACCACGGAAAGGCCAGGTGAAGTGGGCCCATCTGTTGTCTGGCCTATTAGGTGAGCGTTTCATTAGCTAGGATCACTAAGTATCTAGTCGATGGCCGACAAAGCGCCCTGCCCCAAAACAGAAAATAAAGTGCAAGATTGCCAAAGTAGAGCATAATCTACGTAAATGTAAAAAAGTCGATTTTATTATTTGCATGGCTTGACATTCATCATTACATTCATATCCTTACAAGTAACAACTAAGAAATCATATTGAAGTGGCTACATGGTTTGTCAGAGATCAAATAAGTGGGGCCAAGAAGACGTACTTGAGTGAAGACGAAGAGACGAAGTTATGTAAAATCATTTACGAAAAAAGGGAAAAGGAAAGATGGAAAGGGGCCTCGAAATTGAAAAGCCTCGTTGATTTGGTAGGGGAGGTCCTTGGATGCAGAGGATTCCATTCTAGTTTCAGAACCACCCAAGGGCCAACTAGACCATGAATAATCTATTCCGACTCCGCTCAAACCATGCAATCTTTGGTCTAATTCACACTTGGAAAGCAGCTCGAATGGTCGAACCACGATCATCCTTCATGTAGCAATCCTGCAATTACGATTCTCACCAGCGTTCAAATATCCTTCCTGTTTGGAGAGGCGTGGATAACAAATTGGGGCGGCGAATCTCGTCACCCTCTCTAGCCTTTATAGCAACCTCCGGTCCGGGATCAACAAGCGACCGTATGACATTTTAATGCATTTTCAAAGTTAGAAAGATTCACATTGAAATTCAACATTTGATGATTGCCTCTCTTTATTCCCCATGGTATGACGATTAAGCGTGTCCTCTTTTTTTCAGCCGGGGACAATCGCCCTCCCCAACGGGAAATACGGAGGCACTATGGGCCCCTTGGGCCTTGACCCATGCCCTCTAACTAGCAGGCCCATTTCGACTAAATGCCATGGTTGGGCCGGTCCATCCTGTCCGGCCCGCAAGCCTAACTTAGGAGCCCAGATCCGGATACCCTTCTATAGCCGAAGAAGGAGTTGGCACTCCCGGATGCCATTTTCTGGAGAGTCTTTATCTAACAAGGGTTGATGAATAGGCTCCCTCGGAGGGGAAATGCATCATCCGTACCTTACCATGAATTCAAGATGGCGAAACCCCTTGAAGTCCTGTATTCGAAATCACATTTTTCTCTCTCGCTTCCGTTTAAGGAATAATTAGTCTCCCATGAGATATGCGCCCCGTTCTCTCCTCTCACCTAAAGGAAGAATTGTTTCCCCATCCGAGAATATGCGCCACCTTCTCCTTCCGATTTGGAAGGAAATCGTCCACTTACCACGAAGAGTGGATCTCCTTCCTCCTTGATAAAAGGAAGCCACAACACGATATAAGGTACTGACAAGAAGGTTCAAAACTCTCAATCTTTGAAGAAGGCGACAAAGATCTAGCAGGCGTCGGAGAGGTTGTGAGAAAAGACCCTCCCCACGTCGGCTTTCTTAGTTTTGTTTGCGGGTTGGCGTAGGCGATGCATGTTCATGATCCGAGTGACTTGAGTGAATTAGGATTGGCATAGGTGATGCTTGTTCCAACCGGTCAGTGACTGGAAGGAATTCCGGAGACTACAAAATTCACTTCGTAGGTTTAGAGCATTACAATAGGTTGCTTCTTTGAAGTTCAAGTGAAAGTGGTATTACCCACAAAAAGCACAAAGCCAAAGCTGCTCTTTTGATCATCCAACTCTCCATATAAGATGCAACTTATCATATTTTCATTAACTTTGTAAACTAAATTCTTAAAATATGTAATAATACCATACGGATAGAAGTTTGAGGAAGGAGAATAAAATGATGGCATATATATATATTTGTTCCATATAAATTATCATTCTATTTTATATCTTTTAATTTTGATCCATTGGATATGAAATTTTTACCTTACAAAGATAGGCTCTTTGTGACTATGTAGATTTATCTTGAAATCCTAAGGGCTCCCTTGGCTGACTTCGTGAGGAGGTGTCTAGGGTGCTATTAAATAGGTATAGTGAGTTAATAATGATCTGTTTAGTAAATTTTGAATTCGGGAACTAGTTACAACGAAAAATAAATTATAAGAACATTTTTTAAATAAAAATAATAATAACAAACATGCATAGAAATTATTATATGTTTTATATTCTCAAGTACATCTAGACTATATACATCATCATTTTTATTTTACAAATATTTTCAACTATTTGCATATTATATATCTATACTATATATTTTTTAAAGAATAATTTTTAACACATGCATTATTATTTGTTTGTTAAAATCACCGCCCACCATGTCTAGCTTAAGTGATAGAAGGAGTCGTAAGTTGAATCAGTAAGGGTGATTATTCGTTGAAACTAAAGTGTATTAAAAAAAAAATCCTTACTAGAATTTGTGTCCTGAGGTAACGTTTAAAAAGTTCATCAAATATTCAGTGAAGTTCATGTCATAACTCATAACTTAGTTCAAGTGGCGACATGCTGATTTTAATTTTCCTTTTTAGAAAAGAACAACTGTACTCAAAGGCCATGGCTGAACAATGGCTACCCAACAACGCAAACTAATTCCGTCGGCCCCTCAGAAATGGCTTGGGCCGCATAAATTTGATTAACCATAGCTTCTTCTTTTCCCTAAGGGCTCAAATCCATGGGCCAAGTAGCTTGATCTCATCTACTACTATTTATTTTGAAATATTTGGTTAAATAACCTCAAACAAGGTAACCTAATCCTTTTCATGTTTCTCTTGAAAAATAGCTTTTTTTTTGGACTAAAATACCCTTTATCATCTTATATGTGCATAAGAAAGGGTTAATTTTACAAGAGAACATCAAAGGTATTTTGGTCAAAATGATGGCAAAAGTTGGTGAATGGTTAGATTTACAAAATTTTGTTTTCAAAGGGTCTTTTAATCAAAATACCTTTGATGATAAAGGGTATTTTTCCCTTTAATATTTTAATCAAAGGTACATAAGAAAGTGTTAATTATAAATTTTGAATTTTTCCCTTTTAAACTATTATCCGAAATAAATTTTCCATATTGAGATATAAAAAGACATATTTTCAGACAAAAATGCCCTTGAAGATATAGTTATAATGTGGGGATGAGACAAAATATTCATAGATATTTAATTAGCATTTTTGTTAGAAGATATGGTTTTTTTTTTAATTACACTTTAATTTCAAGGTAGTAAATGAGTTCTGTGAAATCTGAGCGTGGGGCCATTCTCCCCATGTCTTGTACCTATTTGAAACAGTTGCAGTTCCAACCACTTGAATTATGCATGATAGGGCAAGAGACAAAATATGAGGATGAGATAAAATGACCATAGAAATGTAGTTATCACGAGGATTTATCTTTATACTTTTAAAGGTATTTTTGTCTGAAAAAATGACATTTTCAAGGTTATTTGTACAAGTATTTTTGTCAATAACTTTTGGATTTATCCATTTGGATATTTGAAAAAATGGTTAGTTATTCTATTTTTTTCATTGTAGATTTTTGTAACAGAAGAATTTATCAGGGACCAAGGCACTCACGGCTTTAAAACTTGTCTATTAATTTAAGAGGAACCCATACTTATACAACCTTAAGAACTTTTACCTCTTATTTATTCGATGTTGGATATTGCATAGAAATATATATATATACACACCAAAATTATATCATCTTTAAATTTTCTAAACGCCTTGATATTCATCGGTACACAAACAGAAGAAGCCGTGGTGCACCTGGCTGCCACCATTGAACATGCAGCTTCAGTAATGAAAAGCGTCCCAGAAGGAAATATTCGGATCTATTAGGACAAGGCTCCAGGAAGGAATGCATGAGAGACTCCCATTTAACCATACAGTGCAACATGGATTTCTTAGTAATCCATTAAGCCTGTAAAAATAAAATATATGAAAAGAAAGCAATATATAAGAGGAAGTACTTGTCGTGACTAATAATACATTATGATATACATAGAGGACTAACACAAAGTCAAGTCATTGGTTTGGATGTTAATTATTACCATATTTTGAGGGATTCATTATTGCATCATAAGCCAGCCTATTCACTTTACCAAATATGAATGTTGAGCCACTTAAAGTGGATGCCAAGCTTTTGAGCATTTCACCACCCCTTTGTTGAAATATGATATGATGGTATTTGTTTCTTCAACGCATTTTCCACTGTTTCTTGATTCCTTTATGATCGATGGAATACAGCCAATAGGACCCAATTCGAATACAACCACCTTCCTGGCTCCAAGGTTATATAAACTCTGCATGCAGATGATCAATTAATCAAACATATATATAGTAATATGGTAGCTCCAAGGTAGTTTACCCTTCACTGTCTCATTAAATTGATCTCCGAACCATTTCCTTCTTAATTCAAGGAAACCCAAATGCAAAATCATGAATATACCAAATCTTGGATCAACCTAATCTTTAAACCGGAAAAAGCTAGTGTTAAGTGTGCATCCAAAGTCCCACATGGATTAAAAATTGGGAGAATTATAGGTTAATAAGATTGACAATATCTTAATTAGTATATGGTCATCTAGGTAGAGTTCAAAAACAAAATCGTAAGGGCCTCAGGTCAAAATAAACAATATCATATTAACGTGCAGAAAGGTTGGTCACAAGTGGTATCAAAGCCGAGGAGTAAAATGTAGTGCAAGTAAATTGAGTATCCAAAGCCAGAGTAAAATGTGTAGTGAGCCCCTGGTTTGAGGAGGCTAAAAACAAAACCCATGAGGGTTCAACTGCTTAGACCTAAAGTGGACTATAACATAGTATAAATATTAAGGTTAAGCTTGATTCCTAACAAATTTAAGGGAAAACGAGATGGATAGTATTTTTGTTTAGTTGTTCAAACCTATCTTATTTATTTTAACTTATCAATATAAATATTAAATATTTAGATGTAGGTGCAAAGTAATTTTATTTATAGTTGATTTTTTAAAATTTTTTTATTAGATAACCCAATATAAAACGGTTATTTTCTTTCTAGGAATCAAACATGACCTAAGTGGAAAGTAAAGTTAGGAGGACTAATTTATTTGTTTCCTTATAAAAAGATTATTTTTTCTACTCGATTATGACCCCAATATTATTTATTTGTTTTTAGAAAAAGAAACAAGACTAATTTATTAGTAGTGAGAGTATTTTGCGTACCTGGAGACCCATAGAGAGTTTATCTACGAGTAGATGAGCAAATTGTTGAGGAGTATAGCGACGGCTTGAAGGGTGTAGGTAGGGTTGGAGGTAGTTGTTGATATAGTCATTGTTGCCAATCCATAACACGAATATGGACTTTGACAAGTATGCTGAAAGCTCTTCTTTGCTTCCATATTCTTTTGCCAATTTCCTTTCAACTGTTAATTTAAACAACTCAATCTGATCATCCAGATTCAAGCATTTTCCCTGCTACCATCATCCATCTGTTAATTAAAATACTTTTTCTTCATGTTAAAGTTAATTTACGTAGAATTTGTCGAAAAGAATACCACTGCGTGTTCCTTTGCCATGCATAGGACCCCACACAAACTCAAAACAAATGTATACAGATCTAAGGTTGTGTTTGGTTCCAAAGAAAGCACAGGAAAGAAAAGAGAATGCATGGTAAGGAAAATGATAATTACATGTTTGGTCGTATATAATAATTTGTTTTTAAAGAAAATCAAATATAAATGAAATTCTTTAGAACTTAAAAATCTTGAAATTATTTAATCTTTATATTGATGAGTTGAAATAAATAAAATTTGTTTCAAGTAATAAGTAAAAATAACAAGATTTAACTCTATTTTCATTTTTATTCATTTTTTCTTTCTTTCCACCTTTCCTCCATGTTTTCTTTTCCTTGTGTTTTCTTAACATTTTTTGGAACCAATCATAGCTTAATGAAAAATCTTAAAAAAAAATCAAATATAAATAAAATATTTAGAAACTTATATATTCTAATATTATTTAATTTTTTTATTGATATAAAATAGGTTTGAGATTGTGAATAAAAATAATATGTCAAATCAAATCCTATTTTTACTTTTTTTTTCATTTTTTTTTCTTTCCTGTACTTTTCCTCTATTTTCTTTCTTTTACATTTTCGGTACAGGAAGGAAACGTAACCCTAGGGTGGGGGAATCTTCTTGAACACAAACTGTATAGAAATGAATGCGATCGTTCAGGAAAAAAGGTACACTCCACTCTGTAAAGCAATTAGAGTTTAATTATTTTATAGGATTTGCTTTGAGCAAAAACCAAAGCAGCCAGCACTAGTTGTATAAGGATACGTGAAAGCTAAGAATAATGTGATCTCTTCTATTCAAATCAAAGTGGAAACATAGTGGAGAGATTGCATTTTGTGATCCACAATATCCCACATGGGCACCTAGTGGGGAGCGCATATATTGCATTAAATGCTCAACCATTATAACAAAAGATAAGCTTTTTATTCCAAAGTCTTCATGCAGTTGTATTACTCATAATTCAAAATATTTATCCAGCCCGAAAAGTAATGTTATTTGTAATTTCACCCCAATGTCTATCTGATCTGATCTTCCATGATCTTGAAATACTTACAAGATGATTCCCAGTTTCCTTGAGAATGCCGCATGATCCAGAAGCATAATTCAAACCCGTTACAACTGTGCCGTGGATGCTAATGGAGGGTGGAGGATATGGCAGCCCAAGATATTCAGCTGCAGGTCAACAAAGAAAAAAAAAAATCAAACATACAGCTGGAATTTCTACGTCGAGGATGATCATCTCAAATCTTATTCTTATTCTTACAAACAACCAACTTTTCTAAATGCCTAAGATTATAGGATTTAGGTTTAAAATGAATATCATGCTTATAATATTCTCCCAAAGGCATACTCACACGTGAAGAGTTAAATAAACCAGAATCCATCGAAACCCAGACCTTTCATCAAACCATGCTTTGATACTATATTAAACAATCAGTTCACTAAAGTTAAAGAGATGATAGATTTGATTTAATATTAATACTATGCTTATTCTTAACACCTTCCCTAAGTGCGACCCATACCTGCATGGGTCTCATGTAAAGAGCCAAAATACCATGTTACATAACCAATTTGCCCAAAATCTCAAGTTTATAAGATTTGGGTGAACTTTCTTAACAATTCGGTATCTTCATCGCATGTTTTTTTTTTTTTTTTTTTCTTGTAAGAATTAACATATGGTGAACATCAAATGATTTTATACCTATAAAATCTGCGACAGTTCTGCCATTAGTGAATCTTCCAGTGACTCCTCCAGGAAAATTCAAGCCATAAGGAAAATAATTAGCCCTGGCGAGAGTTGGCAGGAGATTGTTGTTGCCGCTGTCGAACATGGAATCCCCGAAAACGTATAGAGCTGGTGCAAGTGGAGAAGCATCGCGAGAATTCGCAGAAAGAAAATGAAGGAAAATGACGAAGCAAAAGAGTACTGATAGTAGTAAATCCATCCTAGCTAGTAATCCTTTCTTGGAAAGTTGTTGTTCTAAAAGAAAGCGAATGAAGGAAAAGTGTTTGGATGGAAATATGCAGATAAGGATAACATCATGACATCTAGAAAGAAGGGACAATGAATTTTCTTCTTAGCACTGATCACAAAATAGACTAAATAGTAAAGAGGTAGGGTAATCCACCGACTAATCCACCGAGTTTTCATGTTAAATTAAAAATTAACTCTAACACTATTTATAGTGATTTATTTGATCTTAATTGTATAAATATTATATATTTTGAGTTTAAACAACTTACACGACTTTCAAAAGACGGTGATAAAGTTTAAAAGCTTTGTACATGCATATGTAATTATGTAAGTTTAAAAGCTTTGTACATGCATATGTAATTATGTCATAAACCTTTTTGTTAAATGTTAATTAATCAAGTTGTACATGATGTCTAACTCATGTGGTAGAACACTTAATGTTTTAAAAATGCAAGATATAAGAAGGGGAAAGATCTTAAATTCGAGCCTAAGATAATTTAGAACATTATAACTAAAGTGTTTAATTGTCAAAATTTGTTTTTTAATCAAGTCATGATTAATTAATTATTGAACTCGGATAATATTTGAAAATCTTCATTATTACATCAACATAGACTAAAATCAATTTGAATTCTCATTACTTTTTGTATAGACCATTGTGCATTTAAGGCAGTTCTAGGAAGAATACGTGTTATTGCTTTTGCTTTTGCTTTTTCTTTCTTTATTCCTTTTATTCTTTTAATGAAAATTAATTAATTGAGTGTGGTTTCAACCTTCTGGAGAGTCTAATTAGAGAGAGGTAAAAGAAGAACCATATATAAAGAAAAAACTCTGACATTTATTTGTTTCAATAAGTATAAATATATATATGCTGATGGAATTCATACAATCAAATTTTAAGGAGGCCCTCTAAATTCACAGGACGGCAAACTGAGGAACCATGAATGCATGCATTGGCAATAAGTACAGAAGCAGCTTCAGTGAGGTGAAAAGCATCCCAAAAGAAATGTGGATTTGTGTTGGGGCAAGGCTTTTGAAATGGAATGCATGTCAATGTCCCATTCAACCATGACTTACAGCATGAATTGCTACTGTCTTTTAGACCTACACAACAAAGAGAAATTATGCATGATTAGCCAGCATTATGAAACCAAGTACAGTACCCTAACTAATTAATGAGAATAATATTGGTTCAAAAGTTACCATAATTTGAAGGGTGTTTTATCATATCATAACCGAGCGAATTCACTTGACCTAGTACCAAGGTTGAGCCATTTAAGGTCGATGTTAATTCATTCAGCATTGAACCAAGATCATTGTTGTAATACCATACAAGTTTGTTCGCTTTCTCGTCACATCTTCCCTGACTGTTCTTCAACTTGTTTTTATGCCATATGCACCCAATGGGGCCAAGTTCAAACACAATCATCTTCCTGGCTCCAAGTTCATACAATTTCTGCAAATTCAAATAAAGTCCAATAGATATAATTAAATTACGTAATGCATTAATTATTTTTCTGTAGTATATATGTGAAGATATCCTACGTACCTTGAGACCTTGAGAGAGTTTAGTTACGAGGAGTTGGGAAAATTGTTGAGGGTTGTAACGTTTGCTTGAATTATACAAAAGGGGTAAGAGGTAGTTGTTGATGTAGTCATTGTTGCCTATGGAGAAAGTGAATATGGACTTTGACAAGTATTCCGAGAGATCCTTTTTACTTCCAAAATGAGTCACCAATTTCAATTCAACTGTTTTTTGAAACAGATGTATTTAGTCATCAAATTCAAGCGGCACCCTGAAAATGGATTATACTAATTTGTGTTAAGAGTCCAATTAGGCCTTACTGTTATCTAATATTTAAGCACTTTTTTCACCAAATTATCGATGTAATGTGATATTAAAGTTGCAATTAACGAGAAGATTCAAAATTAACTCGTATTTCTATTTTCCCATCTACTTCTGTATGATTCATGATCTAATTATTATTATTTAAAGAGTAAGTTCTTGATCGAACAAGTGAATACCAATGGTTGTTGTGGGGAAGGTTAACTGCTCAGAAGTGTTAAGACTATAAGGTGATCAAGTCAGTGGGAATTTCCCTATATAGGGATTGAAATTATGATTATATTCTTCAAACAAAAGCCAAGTTTATACATGATCATGTGTCTAAACATGACTACGTACCCTATTTTCATTAAATAATCCCACCATAATAATTATACTAATACTAATAACAATTGACTTTTCCAGTAAGTATATGTCACCCCAGGATCATGTATTATACAATGTAATATATTTGGAAAAAAGAAAAAAGAACTGAAGGAGAACACTGGTGGTAGTAGTATGGATATATCATATAGTAGCTTACAAATGAGCTTCCAGTTTCCGGGAGGATTCCGCACACCCCAGAAGCATAATTCAAGCCTGTCAGCGGCACCAACGACCTGATACTAATCGATGGCGGAGCATAAGGCAGCCCGAGATATTCAGCTTCATCAAACATAATCAGATGTAGTTTCAGAAGTAGTACAACAAAGATGGATGAATCAACAATATTTCAAATTTTTAGAATGATATTTTCAGCCATATATACCTAAGATCTGCGACAGTTCTACCATCTGTGAATCTTCATTGACTCCCTTTCAGGAAATTCACACCGTAGAACTTGGATGGTGGCCTTAGCTAAAGTCGGTAGAAGATTGTTGTTGCCGGAATCGAACAAAGAATCCCCGAAAACGTATAGAGCTGGTGCAAGTGGAGGAGAATGGCCTGAATTAACAGACAGAAACTGAAGGAAAATGGTGATCAAGCAGCAGAAGAGAGAGGCAGTAATGATGGTGTACATCACAGCCATTAATCCTTTCTTGGGAGTCTTCAAATGAAGGAAAAGTGTTTGGTTGGAGAGGAAGTATGTGTGAGATATATAGCTAGATAGGCTTGTGTTATTGATATGGAAGGAATCTCAAGGATGGATGTAATGAGGCTTACACGTAACTTATATAGCCAGAATTGTTGACTATATCAAATAACTTTCATATTTTTTTGTTCTTTTTAATGTGCTGGTTGTTTCTATGCTTTTTAATATATGAGCCCTCAAACCTTGTTTGGAAAATATTTTATTTTTAGTAATGGCATGAATTTAGAAAAATTTTGTCCCCTGAAGAAATTGATTTTCCAGATTTAGTTCGAATTTCATTTGGTTGAGAAAACATAGCAATTACAAGTATGGTAATTTTTTGTCGTTGGAAATTTATTTCTTTTTTAAATAAGGAAAACATAGCCACCATTAACTACTTTCTATGATAGTACAAGAAGAGATTCGGTGGGAGTTTGTTTTATTTCTACATCTATTCACTTTATATACTTATGCTTTAGTAACCGGTTCTTACAAGTATTCGAATATGGATTTTGTATACTTATGCTTTAGTAACCGGTTCTTACAAGTATTCGAATATGGATTTCCCCGTAGACTCTTTCCATATTATCATTGGTAAGCTTCAATGACCATTCAGTGAGGATTTATTCAAAGTGTTTTTGATGGAAATATTGTTTGAAAAAAAGTATTCTTAAGAAATTAACTCTATTTGGCAACTTTACAAAAAAAGAAGCTCTTTTTAAATAAGGGAAATATAGCAACCATAAACTATTTTCTATATTAATGTCTTATACAACCCTTAGTGGGGTATACATGAAGAAACCCGGTGGGAGTTCATTCAAAGTGTTTAACTTTTTCAGAACTTATTATGAATATTTTAAAAAAAATTAAATTTTTATCAACACATCTCTTTTTTTATAAACTAAAATATTTTTTAGGCTAAAAATGCTTCATAAAATTAAATTTTAAAAGATGCCTTACATCCACTTAACTTTTGCTGAATAATGTTGGTTGAAAATTTTATTAGATCCATTCTCTATTATATTATTCTTTGATTAAAAAAATTGATGATGTCATACAAGAATCAGATTATGGAGACCGGACTCTACACCCCATGTGGTAATGAACTGGCGAAATGACGTGAGATATTTTCATGTATTGATCCTGTCGCTCTTGTATCAAAATTATATCATAACAATAATTTTTTTTTTTTTTGAAGAAAACAATATTTTTTTAGAAGGATATGGTTCAATGACATAAGCATGGATAAGTCTATCTCTTATTATTATTTTTATTCCATATCTGATCATTGAGATTAATTCTCTCATTAGCTGATGTTAACTTAGATTTAACCATATACTGAATGTGACTAATGAAGAGATATTATCTTACATGTTTATGAAAAAGTAATCCACGTTGATTTCTTAACTTTTTTTGGGTGAAGTAAGTTTTTAGGTTATTAAAATAAAAATAATAACATAAGAATGAAGAATTCAGTTTCCATGTTTAGTTATGGTAGAAAAAAATAATTGTGGATAGGTTAAAATCAAATGGTTTATAAACTCTCTTACCCCTACATTATTTTCTCCATACATCTCATCCCACTATGCCCACTTTCCTCATTCCCATCTCTATCAACGTCTCACCTCTCTAAATTCTCTCTTTGTAGATATCTTAAAGGAAATATAAAAATATCTCAATGGATATTTTAATAAAATAAAATATCCATAAAATATAAAATGGTTCAATAATCATAAAAATATCCATGAAATATTTTAAATATCCATATTATTATTTATTTTTAATATTTCATTTCTAAAATTTATTACTTGGATAATCTTTTGATATTTCCTTTAATTTATTGAAATAACAACTAAAATTATTAAAAAATTATGTTAATAATTTATTTTATTTTATATTTTAAAATAAAATTTATAATGTATTTAATATCTTAAAATTAAACAAAATTAAAATGGATAATATAATATTATATAGAATTTGAAACTAAAATAATTTTTAAAAATAATATTAACAAATAAAATGATAATAATGCATAAATTATATAAAGAGCACAAATTATAATTGTCATTATTTATTATGGTTATACCTATGACTGATAAGATAATATCTATAGTTTATTAAGATAGTACCTCAAACATGTACCTAAGTTCCAATGAAGCTAACCATTGGGGTTTGATTATGCATTGAGCTACACACACTCCCACATTAAAACATGTTTAGATGTCACAAATTTCAATGCTTTCCATAAAGGGAGGACCCCTCATTATATCGTCAAATTATGAATCTGAAATTTCCCTATATACTTAATGGTGCCTATTAGTGGGGTATACTATAAGTTATACCTTTATTACCTAAGAATGAAATATGGTAGCAGTGGTCGTGTGTAAGGGAAAATGGCTAATGTACTATTCATTATGGTAATATCTATCCTTTATTAGAATGGCACTACAGGTTCCCCCTTAAGATAGTACGCCCCAAGTATATTAAGGTCGTACCTAAACTCCAATGAAGCTAATGCATTGAAGTTCAATTATGTATTGAGTTACGAAGACTCTCACACATGAAAACATGCTTTGAGGTCTCAAGTTAATAATTTTAATTATTTAAATAAATTAAAAATATCAAAAGGTTATCCAGTAAATTATTGAAATGAAATTAAAAATAATTAAAATTTTGTTAAATAATAATAAAACACTTTTAACAAAAAAACATTTTTAAAACATGACTAAAAATAAATAAATAAAAACACATTGAAAGATTTTGAGATATTTGTTAAGAAATATTTATCTAATCATCCTACCTTAATCACATTTATAAAATATTTTTTATACGTATTTTTCTTAATTTTATCAAATTTTTAGTGTTTAAAATATTTTATGAATTTTATTTTGAATCATTTATATTTTATGGATATTTTTTAAAATGTTTATTAAGATATTTATGATTTTTTTTTTATATTTCATTTTTGATATTTATGTTTCCAATATTTTGATCATTATTGATATGTTTAGAGCAATATAACTGATTTGAGTTTATAAAAAAAACAAATTATATAATTGATTTAAGTGATGTGAGATGTCTACGTGTTCAACAAATAAAGTTTTAATTGATTTTTAATAGTTTTTTTGAAAGCTTAATCACTTTTACAATGCAGTAATTAGTGAGACTCCAACCCTCCCCATGTCTTGCCTTTAACGTTGAATACTCTAACCAACTAAGTTAGGCATTTTGACAATTGTTTTTTAATAGCTCAAAATTTGATTTTAATCTAATTAAAAATAAAATAAAAGTTAACTTTAGGGGTGGTAATTCGTGTTTACGGGTCATGTCAATAACATGTTTTTTTATAATATTTGCCAACCCGAACACAACACGAATAATAAACAGGTTAGAAATACTAAATTCAAACACGACCCAATTAATAATCTTGTAACACGATTAGACACGTGTAACCCGTTTATTAATTTGACAATTTAAAATAATATAAATTATAACTAATTCATCAATATTTAACACAAATAATATATATATATATATATATATATATATATATATATATATATATATATATATATATATATATATATATATATATATATATATACTCTTCTTTATATATATGAATATTCTGAATATAACTTGTTTATTAAACGGGATATGCGGGTCAATATGAATTTAACCAAAACATGATTATTCTCAATTCAAACCCCAAAATCATTCAGAAGTTAGAATTATTTGTGTTCGTAGTGTAGATTTTCCCACGGCTTTTAGGCCCAAACCCACTACTCAATGACAGCGCATACAGACCCATTGCTTGTCGAAGTCTCATATGACGGCCCAATGCGACCCATTACACTAAGCCACACGAGAACCCGAATGAGACAGGCGAGTCCACACAAAGCCGTGTGTGGGATAAGTCCTGGCCGGCCACCTCACCCGCTATATGGGAAAATCGCCCAAGTATATATTTATCCCACTGAATTTATAATTTACATCGGCTTTTATTTGGAGGATAATCTTATAAGGAAAAACATATATTATCTTTAAGGATAATCCTTGATAGGAAGAACATATCTTATCCGTAAAGGATAATCTTTAATAAGGAAAACGCTATATATTATTAAATAAAGAGCGAAGATTTGGGAGCAGACCACTATAAATTGGAAAGATCCCCATGGAAGAAGGTATGCAATTCCTACTATCTCAGCTACCTTCTTCTTCTTCCTCCATATTACTGACTTAATCATCGGAGGAACCCAGCCGGCCCACCAGCGGATGCGCGCCCTTTTGCGAGGTTCATTGGTCGCGGATGCCCCGGATATTAGAGGCAGACAAAAATTGGTTTCTTACAATTGGCCCCTCTTGTGGAAATGAACAAAAAATCTCACAACGATTGGCAAGAGCTTAGCTCCAACGGCTGTCTAGTAGCCTTCGTCATTTGGAGCTCGGTGATCTGAACCACATGATTCGGTCAGGGGTAGTCATGATGTCATGAAACCACATGATCCAACCGCCCCGAGAAGATAGAACTTCACTCCATAGGCGTCAAGGGAGGAAGAGGAAGAAAGAGGAACAAGAAGGAGTTACAGTCTTAGTGACCGATTGCGGACTTGGATTGGAGAAATCCGGCCAACCACTAGAGAGGCATTATCAATAAAGCTTCCTTTAAAATATCCTACATCGATCTTTGCTGATAGCCTATAAAGTCGGGATAGCCTTGATAATGAAACTATTGACTTTCGGTATAGGTCTACATCTAACCGGTCTATATAAAAAAATAATAATATATATATATATATATATATATAGTTAGATAAACAATAAATGACACATCAGAAACGGTATAGATTACTTAGCCGATTACATATAAAATAAATAAATAAATAATAAATAAAAATAAAAATAGTTCGGATGGTGTAATAAATGGCTACATCAGGCTAGCATAGATCACATCTTCTTTGGTCAAATTAAAAGTCGAGGTGGCGAGTAAAATGATCCTACCGGCCCGGCATAGATAACTGGCTTGTCAATTGCAAAGTCGGGGTGAAACGCGAAGCCCGAGGCACATGTAGGCCAAGCGTAGTTACATCCCCAGCTGAGTGAATTAAAGAGATCGAATTCGTGCGATCAAAATGACACCCGACCCGACTATAGATAACTTATAAGTGGTCAAATTCTAAAGTCGGGTAGGCGCGAGGAAAGCGACTTGTCGGCCTAGCATGAATCATCTAGTGATCAATTCCAAAGTCAGGGTGAAACATGGCCTGGCGTATTCGGCCGGAGACGATCACATCTAATTTGGTCGATTCAAAATCCGGTGGCGTAGGAAGCGACTGTCGGCCCGGCCCATAGATCACATATCCTAGCTGGTCGAATTAAAGTCAGGTGTATGAGAGAAAAATGACATGCGGGCCTGGCCCAGATAACTTCTAGCGGTCAATTCCAGTCTAAGTTTGGCGCGAGAAGCGACTGTTATTGACGCATAGATCCGTCCGTGGCGTTGGTCGTCGGGTGGCCCGAGTAAAATGACTTGCCAGGCCCGGCATAGATAACATCTAAATTGGTCAATTCCCAAAAAGTTCGGATGGCGCTAAATACCTATCGGCCAGCATAGTTAATACATTTGGCTCGAGAATAAAGCCAGAACCGACGCTACATGGCGCATGCGGCTCGACATGGTTAATATCGGGCGGCTCATATTAAAGTTTGGGGATGGCGACTGATACTATCCGGACCGACATGGTTAATACCCAGCTAGCTCAGAATAAAAGCCCGGATGGCCCCACATGACTTGTCCCAGGCCCGGCGTATTAATATCCGGTAAACCGTAATAAAGCCAGACGAGCGCTACACATGACACAATACGCGCGACATGGTTAATATCGGTGGCTCATATTAAAGTCGGGATGGCACCAATGCCTATCAGGCTGACATGGATTAATATCGGTAGGCTCATATTAAAGCCCGAGATGGGCGCTACATGACTGTCAGTAGACATGGTTAATATCAGCCGCTCATAGCTTCAAGTGGGATGGCACTAAATGCCTATCGACCTAACATGGATTTAATATCCGGCCATTTCGTAATAGAATCCGGATGAGCGCTAAATGCTTTATCGGAAGGCTGCGGCATAGTTAATATCGGCAGAGATAAGCCCGGATGGCCTTCCGCGGCTGTCAGGCCCGACGCTAGTTAATATCAATAGACTCATATTAAAGTCCAAATGGCGCTAAATGCCCTATTCGGCCCGGCATGGATAATATCTAGCCGGCTCATATTAAAGTCCGGATGGCGCTAAATGCCCTATCCGGCCCGGCATGGTTAAAGCCCAGCCGGCTCATATTAAAGTTCGGATGGCGCTAAATGCCTATGTCAGGCTAGGCATAGCTAATGCCCGGTCATTTCAGTTAAAGTCGGATGGTTAAATGTTCAAGCCATCGACACTTCCTTAATACCAAACTTAGCTCTAAGGCGGAAGTCGACACTTCCTTGAGTGCTAGACTTGACTCTAAGCCGTTTGGCGATTTGCCAGAGCGGACTGGCGAATAAGCCCACGCTTTCTTTCTCTCCACCTCTGGGGGCGAATCCGTCTTGTTCCTCGAGAAGGTGTGATCGGCCGGACCCGAGCTAATAAGGCAGGCCCCTTCGGCGATCTCGGCTCGGGCTTTCGGGTGACCCTTTGGGAGAGCTACGGATTGACTTCCTTGAAATATTAGCAAAACAAAATATTCACTGACTGACCTCTCACGGCGTAAGCGGGGTATGACAAGAGCTATGTAAGGAAAGAACACGGAGCAACTCCTGCCCGAGTTTCATACGACAAGGAGCTCATGTGCTCTCCCTCTCATTGACCTCGGCGGTGGCGGGTGTTGGGAAACTGCGGTTCACCGCCGCGCTTATATCAACAGCGTTCAATGGGCGCATTAATTATCCAGTCCTTATTTCTCGGCACAGTGCAAGCCGTATTTTCCCGATTGAAGAAGTATCAGCATGTTCAGAGGAAAAATGAGAACGTGTGGTCTGCGACTTTTAGGCGAAACCCACTACTTGATAAGGCCCGGCGCCCGCACGGACCCGTTGCTTGGCACACCTCATGAGACGGCCTAGGCGACCATTACCCAAACCACACAGGCCGCGGGACCAGAATGGGTCCTAAACCGTGTGGGATGATCCCCATTAGCCACCTCACCACATATATGGGAAAATCTTGCTGAGAATATATATTTATCCACGATTTCCTAATTTCTAAATCCTTTGTTGGAAGGATAATCCTTCTGAGGAAAAACATATATTATCACTTAATCCTTGATAATGAAAACGGATCTTATCAATAAAAGGATAATCCTTGGCAGAAAAACATATCTTATCCCATAAAGGATAATCCTTAATAAGGAAAAATGAATATTTATTTCTAAAATAAGAACGGAGATTTGGGAGCAAGATACATAAATTGGGAAAATCACATGAAAAAGGTATACAATTTGCACCCTCAGCCTCTTCTTACTCTATATTGTTAACAATCGTCGAGAGCGGCAGCCCACCGCCCGGATCGCCGCTTTGGGTTACATTGCGTCGTAGATGCACCGAGTGACGAACAAAAATTGGTTTACAGCAGGTCATGTCCAAGGGTACACCCGGCCTAGTTAGCTTTAGTTTGCTTTAAAATAAACATAAAAAAATTATATATTTAATTAGAATAATTTATTAAAAATTCAAAATAAAGTGGTGGTAACTTTAGTTTTAGAATATTTTAATTTTTTTTTTAAATAAAAACAAAAATTAAAATATTATTTTTTTCTTTTAAAAAAATATTTTAATTTTTGTTTTTATTTTTAAAAGTTTAAAAATTAAACGTGAATTTAAAATTTAAAATAATTAAATATCTATGCGGGTTTTAAAATTAAAGTTGATCTTTATTTTATTTTAAAATTTATTTTTAATTATAGAGTCTATTTGGTAACTAGAGGATAGTTGATAGCTTAACTCTTATTCTATTAGCTTATTCGAGTAACTAATTTTATTAGTTATTTGTATAGATGTGTTTGGTAAAATTTAGTTGATAGCTATTTATTTATGTAAAATGACCAATAAAAACATTGATACAATTTAATGTTGAGTAATTTTTTTTTTTTGTTAATGATTTAGATTTATAAGGTGAGTTTATTGGAAATAAGATACAATACTACTAAAGAATTAAAACATCATTTACAAAAAAAAGATTAGTTATTTTAAAATTTTAAAATATACAAATTTCTTGAGTTGCTAATTTGCAAAATTATTAACCTTATGCAAATCGATAAATAGTACTACTAGTTTATCAATAGAACTGTGAACAAATTTTTTTATGTAAATTAGTGATAAATATGTCATATTCTTAATATGTCAATTTCTTCATGGTAATTAGATATTAATTATTGAAGATAGGGTAATTGGTTAGTGAGCTTTTGTAGGGTTTTATGAGAACCTTAAGATAAGGGAGGTAATTATTGACAAGTTTGTGATTGATAGACCGAATTTGTTTGTTCAACTTATTTCTTATTCACTACAGGACTAGTTTCATCCACATGCTAAAAACTTGATAGACCGTAACCAAAACTAGATTTCTAACACTATTGCCAAAGGATGATTTAGTCCCCAACATCAATGCCAAAAACTTGTTGAGACCAAAATTTGATATAGACTAGATTTTTTCTGTTTGCTTATAGTAATATACTGAAAATTTAGTTTGGTCTAAAAAACTGCAAGTGCACAAGTCATACAATTAATAAAGTGGATTATAAGTCCAGATATCATTCTCATAGGGATTGATGAGATAATTTAAAGATCAAGTACCCCTACTACTTAAGATCATCACTATTTGAACTTCTAACTTAAAGATTGGATTAACTAGCCTAAATGAATGAAAGAATTTTTGTATACTATTCTTTAATGAAAAAGTATAATTAAAACTAAATAGATTATAGGGTTTCACTAAGTTGGAATAACACTGGAAATGGGACTAGTATTATGATCATCAAATTGCATGAGGTTCAATAACAACAGTCGCGAACTTGCATTCTAGATTTGTCGAAGCGAGTAGTATAGCGCGGGAATATCTCATAACCCTATACATTTCACTCTTTAGAACACCATATTCCTAAACCAGGTCAATGAGTCTAAACAGCTACTTTTAGGATTTGATCATTTTTCTAAGATCTTGTTGTTTTTCCTAAATTAGTACTTCACAACCATTTCTCATGACTGAAGTCTACTTACCCCCATAGAGAGAATAACACAAGCCTCCTTCAATTTAATTCACATCTCAATCTGGAATGCAATTAGAATACTCTCTCCTTGATTAGAATATTTGCTAACACATGATAAAGATTATTCTTTCAAAATGAGACGAAACCTCTAAATATTAAATGAGCACATTAGAAAATGGGTATTATGCGTCGGGAATACACTTTTGCTGTCACAGAAGGGAACCTTGAAGTTAGAGGTTAGAACATTACCAATGATTCAACAACTGATACTTGGAGTGAATTAGTTCTAAAGATATTAGCTTAGCATACCCCTAGGTGTGCTCTCTCTGCTCTCTCGGGTAATCCATCTCTATATTAAGCTTAGAGGATCCTAGAAATCAAAACAATACAACTCTTTTTAGATGATATGTTGCTATGAAGCAGTTCACTACTGAACAATATCAATTAAATCAATCAAATACTTTTCCCGATCCACTAACATTCATTTAAATACTACAAAATGATAGCAAAACACAATTCCTTTCGGAGAACAGCCTTCCATAGCTGGATCACGATTAAGCAATGTTGGTTGATCAAAACAAATTCATTGAAGCGTAATCAAAACAAAATAAAATGGTCCAAAAATGACTTTGGAATTCCACTTAAATACATACATAAGTGAAAAAACGATTTACAACGATCATTTCGAAATTTCAGCTCAGATCCAATACTCTAATATAAAAAATAATAATAAAATAAGAAAAGAAAAATAAAAATATATACAAAAAGTTTCAGCTACTCTTAGTTTTTGAAATTACGAGTTCCTACCCCCAAAAGAACTATCGCACTCTACCCTAGGAGCTTATATTTATAAGCCCCAATGATTGAGCCCTAAAAACGAGGCAAAAAATGCGGACCTCAAAAAGCCCAAAAGTCTGCAATAGTCGTGCTTGATGTCGCGACATTAATTGTTCTTGTTGTGATATTGGCTGGCTCGATTTTGGAACATCAGCGATTATGGATTTTACAGCTGTCCGTACAATGTCATGACTCACGAGAGTTTCAATCATAGTGACTACGTTTCGGTGTCGCACAATGGCCGACTTTGTAGTTTTTCAATGCTCCATGACTCGCGAGTTTCGGTACAGCCGTGACTACGCAATTTAGTCTTCAATGTTCTGACCCTCCTTCTAATGTTGCAACTCACGGAATTGATGTCTGTTCGTAGTTTGGTGTCAAATTCTCATATGCGACTCCCTCCTATTTTGATATGCGGTAATGTAGGCTCTGATTCCTGATGTCGCAGCTTTAGAAATCGATATCGCTTTTGGAGTCGCGACTTTGGAGTTGATGTTGTGACATTCTTCACGCAATGTCGCGACTTTGGAATTTAGTGTCAGCGACATTCCTTAACTAATATTACCTTTGATTTGATGTGCGACATTCTTAAATGAATCATCGCGCTTCATGACTGGCGCGCTTGCTTCTTTTCTTTCTATTTTATTTATTTTTTGTTATATTTTTGCAAAACACAAATTTGGGTGAAGATTCCATAATTTTGCATTAAATTGAACTTTTAAGCCTCAAATATTCATTAAAAATAGATAAGTTTCACACTCATCAATGACAAACTTGTCTTTTCAACTCTCACAAACTTGTCTTTTCAACTCCACATATGCCCTCTATTTGAAAATGCTGCTCCCAACAACCTTTTTTTAGACTAGCGGATTGAGCCCCCATCCACTCTTTAAATCCTCTTTTCACCAAACAACAATATTAGAGGTTTTGATTGATCAATTCTTTAAAATGAGTCAAATCCTCTGATTTTGGCATGAAATGTTGTCCATCAAACGTAGCCTATATGTTTTATGGTTTAGAGAGAGAGAGAGAGGGAGATTGCATATGAGAGAGAAGTGAGAGAGAGGGAGAGATGGAAAGGAGGAAAGGTAAGGCCCAATGGGATGAAGAGTGAGAGATAGGTGTAGAAGGAATGTAGGGATGAGAGAGGGGAACAAGGTATTTTAGGGATTTTTTTTCAACCATTAGATTTTAACTTTTATAATTATTTTTTTCTGTCATTACCTAAATCATGAAAAACGAATTCTTTGTACATTATCTGCTATTATTTTCATTTTAATAACTTGAAACCTATTTTTTCCCTTTTTTTTTAATGTTGATATATATAGCAATGTAATTCAAGCAAACATTTTTATGGAGTCTTTAGTGGGAATACCATTTTCTTTCCAATTTTCATATTTTATCATTCAAGCAAAGTTACATATATCATTCTACTTAATAAATTTATAAATTATTTAGTTCCTTTATAACAATAGATTTAATATTTTGATCAAAATTTAAAAAAAAATAGTTAACATAAAAATCAAAAAATTATTTTGTAATACATAAGATACCACATCTTATAGAAACGATTTTAAAACATAAAAGGGTAGATGAAATATTTCAATCATTTTGTCACTCTATGTTTAGTTAAACCTATGATATAATTGTTATTAAAGAAAAGCGAGAATAGTAAACAAGATGAAAAAAAAAAGACAAAAACAATAAACACATTGATTCACATGGAAATCTTAAATAGGAAAAAATCACATGTGGAAGAGAAGAAATCCTTTATTATAGGATTGGAGTACTCCTCTATTACAGGATTGGAGTACTGTGGCTATTACGAAAAAAAAACCCACAAACCACTAAAATGTCACACAAACCACTAGAATTCTTTTCAACAACTTGAATTCCTAAAACCCTAAAAACTACATCATATATATTTTATTTCCAAAACTAAACATGCCCATACCCAATAAGATCAATAGTGGGTCACTACGAGGCCTATCAATATGATCCCTTTCACTACCTAAAAGTTCATGATGTTGCATCGTAGAACTTTTTGAGTCTAGATCTGACTCAAGTAAACCTAGTTTAACATGAGTTTGTACAAAGAATAAACAAATTCTAATCTTCATTAAAAAAAAATCTCAACCTCTTTTGCAAAAGCTCATAATTAAGAATAAAAAATCAATAACAAACATCAACCAAATGCAAGCAATGTCAAACTTGGCTATAAGGAACTTGTACATCATATTGTTATGGATTTATCATGATGCTAACTTTACTTATAAATAATATCATGGGATTTATAGAAGGGAATTGCTTAACTATTGCTAATTTGTAAAGGTGGAACTCTTCAACACATCATTTGGTATACCTTCTTGTCCCTTTTAAAACAATATGAGTACATTTGTTGATCTTTAACACTCCCTCTTCCCTTGTATACTTGTAACCTGTTGAATCAAGAATATTCAAATAGTATGCAACAACAGTTTTCTATGATTTGATAGATGAAGACGAATTTGAGATGTGACTTTTTTATCCTTTATTTTTTAGCATTCATGATAAAGACATCTTGTCAAACTATGACAGTGCATCATTTGAATCCATTTGGCTGAGCAAAACCCACATCTTTACCTATCATAACGAAATTCTAGTGTTTCGGTCCAACATCATACTTAATTATTTTCATTGCTGAATATCAAAATCAATTTGCTCTAATTAATACTAGTTTGCTAAAGAAAAACAGGGATATGCAATAAGAGAAAAAGAAGAAATAAGGAACACAAATATTTACAAGAAAACCCTAAATAAAGAAAAACCATATGCAGGGGAGGAAAAATCCATTATCCAAATATGAGTACAAAATTAGAGTATTGTAGTTATTAGGGAAAAACCCACGAAAATCCCATAATGTCATACAATATCTCTACATTCCCTACAATTCCAAGTTGAAATCGAGTTCAAACAAGCCCTTGGATAGTCTCTTGGATATGTTAATTTGCACCACCTCTGGCCTCACAATGCAAGAAAGAATCCTAAGCCCTTTGAGTACGAATGAAAAAGACCATGAAGCAACAACACTGCCATAAACATACTAATTGCATGAACGACATGGCATACATTAATTGTAAGATCTTGAGTTTAGAATTAGTTAACCATAAAGATACCTTGCCATCCATTTTCATATGCTTGGATAAATTAGGCACCGAGTAGAGGGAAGAATAGTTGCCGTACAAAGATGAAGAAGGCATGGTTATTATTTTTATTATTATTTCTATTTCCCATAAAGTAAAATTTACTATTGTGAAAATAAGTTTTTTGCCTGTATTTTTTTTTTTCTTTCTTTGAAGAAAAAGTTATAAATAAAATTTATCCGATCAAATGAATGAATGGTAACTAATCGATTGGCGTCCTAAGTCAAATGAATTTGATTCAATAATTAACTAATGGCTCTCATAGAATCAAACAACCCGAGGAACTGAATTCCCACGAAGTTATTTCTAACTGAATTCTACGAAAATGGTCGTACACAAATACAAAAACAAATCAAACTAGTAATCAGTTCGAAATTATAAATACTCATCACCACCCCCACAATTCATCGCCATCTCTCTCCATTTCGATTGCTGAACGAGCAAAGGAGGGAAAGGGAGCAGTCAGAGCGAGGTAGCCGAAGATGAGCACTTCCACCACCACCTCTCTTCTCGCCTTCTCTGTTTTGCTCCCTTTGCTTCTCATAAATCCGTCGTCATGCGCCACCAATGGAGCTTTGAAAGGGGGACTCCCTTCCGACGTAGATGCCTTCGATAAAGCCAAGTTCGATAAGCGCTGGATTTCTGCCTTATTCGTCTTTGGGGACTCTTTGGTTGACAGCGGCAACAATAATTTCCTGCAGACCATGGCCAAAGCCAATTACCCACCATACGGTTCCACCTTCTTCCATAACGCTACCGGCCGATTCACTGATGGAAGAACCGCCGCTGATTTCATCGGTACCACCTTCCACCCACCCACAATTTTCTATGCTTTTTAAGTTGATGCCTACAATTTTTTTTTTTTAAATTAGTTTGGAATATTTTTTTAAATAACCTCGAATAATCCGATATTTTGTAAGTGTGATCCTCTCCATATTTTTTCTTGAAAACTAATCTATTTTGGACAAAAAAAACTCTTTATCATCTTATATATCTACATATGTTTTTTTAAACAAATGATTATTTTTACAAGAGAATAATGATGTTCTTTTTATCAAAATGATATCAAAAATTGATGAAAGGTTAGATTTCTAAAATTTGTTTTTCAAAAAAGTTTTTTAATCAAATTACCCTATTACATTATAATACTTTGTTCAGGATTTCATTATGGTTCTCTCGTGTACTCTTCTGTCAATTTTACCACTTGAGTCGGACTTCAAGGGAAAATTGCATTTATTTTTAAAATATTTGGTTTAAAACTTTCAAATAACCCAACATTGGTAAATGTGATTATTCTCATGTTTTTTCTTGAAAAATAACTTGTTTTGAACAAAAATATCATTTATCATTTGATGTATTTACATGTAACTTATAAAAGAAAATGTTACTTTTACAACAAAACAATACAATGAGGATAATGGAAATTAGGTTAAAAATTGATGAAGGTTTAGATATTCCAAATAAATATTTGAAAGTCTTTTAATCAAATTCCCGTTTATTTTTTAGATTTGATGGAAATGGGATGTGACGAATTAGGAATTGATCATTTATGGGTTGCTTTGATTTGATAATGCAAATTAACTCAATGGGATGCCCTATCCTCCTCCCTATCTAGGGTTAAAGACAGAGGGCAAACCGATGCCAAAGACCGGAGTGAACTTCGCATCTGGCTCGAGCGGAATTCTCCCTGATACCGGAAGTTCCGCAGTAAGCTTCATATATATTACTCCCTTATTATATAATCATCATTGCCTGTTTCATTTACATGATTAATTTGATGATAATATTTTTGAAAATGCAAGGGAAAATGCTTGAATTTTGACGAACAAATCCAATTATTCGAAGAAGTTACGAAGGAGTTGAGAAAAACTTCAAAAATGAGGCCGAGTTTTCTCAGTACTTGTCCGACGCTGTCTTCTACATCAGCGTGGGAAGCAACGACTACGCCCTCGGGTTTTTCAATCAAACATCCCCACTAGCAAAGAAGTTCACGCCCAAAACCTTCCCCGCATTCCTCGCCCAAGAACTCGCATTGAGGTTGAAGGTAATTAAAACAATCGTGATTCCGAATCGCAAACAAAATACATGTTTGTTAAGAAACCGGATATTCATATTTAGACAAGATCTTATAAATTTAAGTTTTTAGGACAATTGGTTGTTTAACATGATATCCAAACTTAATTTTTGCATGAAAGGGTCTACACTAGGGTGTAACGAGCATGATAATATTGATGATATTAATATTAAACCCTAATCATATAAACTTGAACTTTTAGAAGTTTAACATGATATCAAATCTTGGTTTTTCCATGAAAGGATTCTAGTTTGTTTATTTGGCTCCTTAGGAAGGTGTAACAAACATGATATTCATGATAATCATATTAAACTTCAATTCTACAAGTTTGATCTTTTATAACAATTGACTATTTAACATGATATTAGAATTTGGTTTTTCCTTGAAACAATTTTGTTTGGTTTATTTGGCTTGTCACTTAAAATAAGTAAGGTTGACGATATTCATATTCAATCACAATTCTTTAAATTTAAGCCTTTAGGACGGTCCATCATTTAATAATATTGTTTAAGTGCAATTTCTTAGAAAACGAGGTCAAACTAAGAAATATCTAAATGAATTCATGATGGGGGCAGAAACTATACAACATAGGTGCAAGGAAGTTTTTATTGAACAACATCGGAGCAGTTGGATGTACACCAGGTGTGCTCAACACAATCAAACCCGCAACACCCTGTTTCGACCTGACGAACGGAGCAGTGTCCGTATTCAATGCCACCCTCGCTGTCCTAACAAAGCTCCGCCGAGCTACCCGGATCTAAGTTTGTCGTCAGCAACATTTTCTAAGCTGTTCTTGGACATTAAAGCATCGCCAGCAAGATTCAGTGAGATACTCATGCAATTTGTTGATGTCCTTAGATTACATACTTTAAAAAGAAGCTTAGAAAATCTATAAATATTTTTTTCCTCAGCAGCAGAGATTTCTGATACAAGAAACAACTGTTGCGTGGATCTTGCCGGAAACGGGACTTTGCCATGCAAACCGATGGCACCGCCATGCAAGGACGTGAAGGGACACTTTTTCTTCGACGTATTCCACCCGACTCAAAGTGCTCACTACTTGTTGGTGAGGAGATGCTTCAACGACCCCACCATCTGCAGTCCAATGGAATTGAGTCAATTTCAATGTTTTAAATTGAATCTTAAGAGGAAGTGTGGATTCTCTCTCTCCAAAAAAAAAAAAAGGTGTGGATTAGAAGGGAGAAATTAATTAATTAACAAGGTGGATGCTATTATATGAGCGTTACATAAATCACCCATACGATGTACGATGTACGTGCGTGTATTTGAGAAGAAACTGAGATAAGGGCTTGATATTTGATTAAATCAACTATATTGACTTGCTCGCTTATTTCTTTCTCTCTCTTTAATATATATATATATATATATATATATATGTGTGTGTGTGTGTGTAAAAAAACACATTAAATTAAGAGAAAACAAAAGGAAATGATGACACTAAAAGACATCAAGAAAGATATTCAATGACGCGTCTCTAAAGCATTATGTTCTAACTTGTCTAGAAATGTACCAGGGGAATGTTAAAGCTTTTAAATATCGTCATACTCCTCTCTTTTTTTTTTTTTTTTTTGAGAGCATATCGTCATACTGTTTTAATATCCTTTTTCCAACCAAATAGAGATTTCAAGAAAGAAAGAAAACTTCAAAAGCTTCTAAACCACCATAGAAGGGACCAATTAAAAAACCTAACCAATTTTAGTTACCTAATTGGAAGGAATTTTGGGGAGACCCATTGAAAATCAAATTCATCATTTATAAGCCCATCAAAGAAGTCTCAGTCTGAATAGTAGTATTCTTCATCATCCTACATAATCATCCATTATCGATCATATAAATATATGAAGATGGATGGATCGGCAAGCAGATTGATCAATCCAACAAATAAAATCAATGATTCAATCATAAGAATAATCCTAATGAAGACAATAATCCATTTTCTTATGAGATCTAAGAAAATTCCGATATGCTGGTTAATTTTGAGGTTTATCAGGGCTGTCAAGGTTATATATTAAGTGATTGAGAAATGAGGGTTATTTGTAGAAAAGGAGTTATAAGAATTGTTAAGGTTGGCCAAAAGCTGAAAGTTGGCACTAGTTTTGGAGTCATTTGTTAAAATAATGATACCGTGTAACTTAAAGTTCATAAAGATCGATAGTTTTAGATTTATGGTGTCATTTTGTAAAAATAATATCATATTGGTTTTTATAAATTTAGATTTATGGTATCATTTTCTTAGTGACACTATATATTAAAATTTTAAATTTTATAACTCAATGGTCATTTTATTATATATACTAATTAGAAACATAATGTGAAAAGTTTATTATTTTTCATATCACTGATGTATAAAATTTTATTCATAACCCAAGCCATCACCTTCTTCCATTTTTCTTGCATTCATAAACCCATGAGAGGTTTTTTTATAAAGTATAATCACAACAAAAATAATATAAAAAGGATTTTTTTATCTCCAATAAATAAATTTAATAATATAAAAATGATTTCTTTGATATCCAATAAATAAGTTCATTTTTATCTAAAAAATAAAGTAAGAATTTTTATGTATAATAAAATAATGGGAAAATACCAATTTAGATCTTGAACTTTCATGATTTTGCACTTATATCCTAAACTAATTTATTTTTTTTAAATATATGTATTTTCATTTTAATAACACTTCTACTCGAAATTCTAACCACAATATGAACATCGATAATTCGTAAAATATATTCGTAGCAGAATATAAATAAATTTGAATTTTTAATGTTTTAGAAAAATAAATTTTAATTTTAAAATTAAAATATTAATGTTTAAGTTTTTTTAAAAAAAATTTGAATTAAAATCTTATAAAATCTGAATTTACTAAATTTAAAATTATTTATTTAATTAAATAAAAAAGTAAAATTTAAGTTCAACAAATTGAATCGAATTGTTAGTTTTGAAAGACAAATTTGATTTTATGAATTAAAAAATAAATTTAAATTTAAATATCAATAATCTTAAAATCCATAATTTTAACACATTAATAAAATTCGTAATAGAAAATTAAAGACTATTTTTTTAATATTCAAATTTTCTAAACATTTTTATTCAAAATTGTCAAAGGTAATAACTCACATTTTCTAAAAATCCAAATTTAATTCTTTTAAATTAAAATTAAATTTTAATTTTAATTAAATAATTAATTTGATTTTGTGAATTAAAAAGTAAATTTTAATTATGATTTGAAAGAATTGAATTTATATTTTTAGAAAATTTGAGTTATTAGCTTTAAAATGACTTAAAACGTGTTTACAACTTTGTAACTAAAAGTGTATTCAAAAAACTTTTAAATTAAAATCTTAAATCAAGAATTCTGGAAAAAAAAATTTTCAATTTTGAATATTAAAAAAAAATATATTTAGTTTATTTTAGAAATGTGTTTAAATTATGAATTTAAATTCTTGATTTTAATTAATTTTACTATTTTAATTCATAAAATTAATTTTTCCTTTCAAAAACTAATAATTTCATACGTTTATTATGCTTAAATTCACATTTTTTTATTTATTTACATAGTCATTTTAATTTGAGACCTAAATTCATATTTTATACAATTTAATTCAATTTTTTTAAAAAAATTGAAATTTATTATTACAAATTTAAAATTGAAATTCCATTTTATAAGCTTCAAAAATTCAAATTTATTTTCTATTTATAACACCAATTTATTTTTCTCAATTATATTTATATAATGCCAAAATCCGGTGGCAGCGGGATAAATGATATGGAATGGCGGTGCGGATGATGGGCGGCGGTAAAGATGATTAGTAGAGAAGAAGTTGTATGCGTGTGGAGCAATGGCCGTAGTATCGATGACAACGAGGTTGGCCAATTGTGGAGCGCGGTGTAAAATAAGCATGCACCATAAACAATAGCTGGAGATCGCGATGATCAGGCAGTGGCGGGGCGAGGTGTGTATAGTATTTGTCGTATAAGGTACTGGGATGGCGCGTCTCTATTGAGCCAAGAGAGAGTCTGGATCGGGAGCAACAAGGAGGAGAACTAGTGCGGTAGAGGAGGAAAATAGGATGAAGAGGTCACTGACTCAAAACTAACATTTGTTTACTAAGAGCGCAGTAGTTAGAAGTAGCATTTAATAAAATTAAATGGTATTATAAGCGAGGTTTGAATTCAAAAGCGAGAAGCTGTATGAATTCAAACACAAAACAGTTCTATAGGAGTTAATAAAATAATTCTATTATAACATGCACAAAAGCAGTTCGACTTTGAATTCAAAATACCAAAAAGCAGTTGTTTTATATTTAAGCACTATTACTTTGATTCAAAGAAAACCTTTTTGGTATTTATTGTCTGTTTATGACTTCAAAAGCCAGTTTGATTTTAAAACCAGCTGGAGTTTTATTGAGCTTTCAAATTAAATTGGTCGAGACAAAGCCGAATGTGTCCCGGTTTTATACACGGCGTGGGCCGAATCGTAGATTTCTGACGGACTCAGGGCTTTGGCCCATTGTGCTGGCACATAAGGCCTCCTTGTCTTGCTTGAGGTGCCTCCCTTTTCTCAATCCATCATATCATCCAAATGGGTTTTAATATATCAAAGCTTCGAAAAAACCTTTATGTTTGTTCCATGTAGGACCTGACTTTTTGTTTTGTTTTTATTGAAAAACCTATTGTTACAACAATCCCCCATTTTTCAAAAGAAAACTTTAGTATTTAAAACATATTGTTTTGGAATATGGAAGAAGGTATTAATGCCTTAAGTTTGTGGTGTTGATGCCCAGATTTACAACTGGACTCGGGCTTTTCGGCCATTCCTTGTCTTGTGTGAGCTCCTTGTCTTGTAGCGAGACCTCCATTTAATCAGTATATAAAGCCCAGTAAATGGGTTTTAATATATAAACTCAAAAAAACCTTGTCTTTGTTCCGTAATAAGGACACAGCTTTTGTTTTTGTTTTTGTTCGAAAAACTATTAAAACACAACAATCCCAATTTTCAAAAGAAAGAAAAACTTTTGTATTTAAAACATATTGTTTGGAATATGGAAGAGAAGGTGTGTTAATGCCTTAAGTTTGTTGTTCAATGGTATAGGCAAAAACGTAATAGATGGGCATCAAGTTTCCAAGCTTACGGAGAGCTTTGGTGAAGCTTATACCTTCTATGAGCCGTCTCTTAATCGTAATTGAGGCCTTATGTCGGCTACATCGCGATTAACATTGTTGACGCCGTTGTGGAAGATTTAGATATCTGCGTGCCTGAATTAATTCATAAGCGCTCTAGAAATCTTGCCATACCACTTCATAGGAGCGGCCCCACTCCACACTTATATAGGTGATTTCATCAAATATCTTTGCATTTATATGTACCCTTGCCAAGGGATATGAAATCATTAAGAATATTAATCGGCCTCGATTATGCATTACAGCACCATAATCACACACCATAGAAAGGACCATTTGTTTGGTGCTAGCGAGATTAACAAGTGACTTGTTATTACCCTTATGAACCTTCTTCATGGGATCTCCGATCCCACCAAAGGTTAGGTTTTCCATTAACATTAATCTCATATTGGCTTAAGTCGAATTTCATGATGTTTAGAAATTAATTTTCTTCGAGGCAGCGTGGGAGGATCGTAGAATTCACTTCGACTTTACATAATCAATGCGGAAATGATTCCATCTTTCAACATCTGTTTCACTACCTCATGTCTTAGGCCGAATATATGCATTTTTCCTATTAAACACTTTATTCTTTGCGTCGATATTCTTTGCTTGGCAATCCATGATGCATAGAGCAGAAGGTGTTGGCTATTCTAAAGGAATTCTGATGAAGTTCTTTAACCACCTGGCTTCTTTGCAGCATATTCAAGAGCTATAAACTACGATTCCATGGTAGAAGCAATGAGAGTTTGTTTGGAGCTGATTTTCAAGCTACAACACCACCTCCTAGTAAAGACATAGCAGCTCGTGGATTTTATCTCATCGAATCGGAGAGATCAGTTAGCATCGTTGTATCCTTCGACCACGGCGGAAATCACTATATAAGATACCATAGTTCATATTACCCCTTAAGTATTTCATTAGTCTAGCTAATGCACTCAATGATCATTATTGGGATTTATGTGTATATCTACTTAATCTACACCTTTTGCATATCTTATGTCAAGTCTAGAAAAGTTCATTAAATACCATCGAACTCCCGGCCATATGTGCATACTTTCAGTTTGACCCACGGGATCACCTCTATTTTCATTAAATGAGTGTTTTTGCATCATAAGGGGTACTCACGGAGTTTGGCATCGAAATGGCCGAACCTCTTGAGTATTTCTCGACATAATGTTCTTGTGATAGCATTATACTATCACTCATCCTTATGATTTTCACACCCCAATGACCTTAACCGCGTATCACTTTCATGTCAAAGCGTGAAGCTAGAAATCTTAGTCTTATGTACCATACTCGGTAGTGCAGATCAAAATATCATCTACATACGTCTGTGATTACACATTCTTTTCCTGTACACTTTGTATATACACATTTATCCACTTCAACAGATAAAAACCCGTTTTCAACAAAGCATTATCAAATTTCTCATTCCACTATTTAGGTGCTTGTTTTAAACCATATAGAGACTTGTTTAATTTGCAAACTTTATGTTCTTTTCCAGGTGTAATACAGCCTTCAGGTTGTAACATGTAAATTTCTTCATCCAAGTCCCCATTTAAAAGGCCGCTTAACATCCATTTGATGGATAAAAAGTTTATGAATCTTAAGCCAAAACAATTAAAATACGAATGGAAGATATCCCAGTAACAGAGCAAATGTATCAAAATAAATAATATTTTTGTTTCTTGTGAAAACCTCGTTACTACAACTCAGTTTCAGATTTTTCAATGGAGCCATTTGGAAAGTATTTCTTTGAAAATCCACTGTAACCAATGTGTTTTATTCTACAAATCGACTAATCCAGGTATTCTTTAAAATAGAGTCAAGCTCAATTTTAATGGCTTTTCCAAAGTACGCGCCATGGGAAGAAATCAACAAAATAAGATGACTCGCTCATTTTCAATTATAAGTATAAAATCATCTCCAAATGAAACCTCTTTCTTCGTCTCTCTTACTTCCTCAACTCATCATGAGAGCTTTCCATATCATCCACACTCCAGTGGGCACATGCTCATCATATGATTTTTCAAAGATCCACAATTGTGGCGATGAGAAATTTGTTCAGAAGTGGGAGCACTTGTTCAAAATGCATTTTTTGTCTCAATAGTGTTGCTTTCTTAGAACATCACTTTTCAAAACTAGAAATCTATAAGTCGCACTATTACTAGCATACCAATAAACATGTAATGCCTTTAAGGACCATTTCTTCCTTTCTTTCTCTTTCTTCTCTTTAGATCAGTAACAGCAACACTGCAAGATGCAAAGAGTATTACTACCCCATAGATTGTTGTGTGTTGAAGCACTAACAAGTAGAGAATTCATCATTTCTTTAAGAGTCATTTTTTCTTCAGCAACTCCATTTGACTCTTTCGTGAATAAGGAGGAGTCACCATGAATTATTCCTTCATTTTCACAATAATCATTTAGCTTTATTTATTCGCCTCTATCGCATCTAATCCTTTGATTTTTCTCTATCAAGTTTCGATTTTCTACTTCATCTTTATAGCTTAAGAACATGTCAAATGCTTCATCTCATTTAAGTAAGAAAATTCTAGCAAACCTAGAATAATCATCAATAAAGGTTACATAGAATTTCTTGCACTCCCTTAGTCATGGTTTGTTTTAAATCTCCTAGATCGTAGTCGAATAAGTTCTAATAACTTTGTTTCTCTAGTCACCGAGCTACATGTATTTTTAGTTAGCTAGAAGTACAGGTATATTTGTAATTTACTTAAGCCTGAATAATCAATATAATTGATTAGGCCTAGAGTTTGCATTTTCTTAATATATCCACTACTCACATGTCCTAATCTAGCATGCCATATATCATACGAATCAACCAAGTAAGCAGAAGAAGAAGCATTCTCATTCATAACTTTAGAGATACTAAGCATAAAGAGCCCCTGATTACAAAACCCTTTTCCTACAAAGATATTATCTTTTGTCATTATAATCTTGTCAGATTCAAATGACACTTTAACCCCCATCTTTCCCAATAGAGCCACCGAAACTAAATTTGCTCTTACATTGGGAACATGCAGCACATTATTTAAGGCCGATCTTCCCGGCTGAGTCAAAGATGACTTTGCCTTTCCCAGACTTGAGCGCGGTGAGAGTCATCACTGTAGACAACCTTTTCATCATCCCCACGGAAAGTGTAGGAGGTAAAAGTATCTTGTTTGCACAAGTATGCCTTGTTGCACCAGAAGTCTACCACCCACTCCTGAATTAATATCACCATTAGCTTCAGGAGATAACAAATAGCTATTATGTCATCTCCTTCGACCAAGTTGGCTTTAGAAGGATTTTAACGTTTCCGCTTACTCTCTTTCTCGCACTGTGGCATGATGGCCTGGTTTGCCAAAACAAAATAAAAATTTCTTAAATCATAAGAATTGGGTTTGTTCCCCGAAGCCTTAGATTTATGTTCAGACTCTTTTTGTGCCTGCTTTGGACCGACGGCCTTGGTCGACATCTCGCTTCGCTAGCTACCTTTGTTTCTTGCGCTTAGATTCTATAATGATGAGTGATTAGATCACCTATGGATAATTGCTTTTGTTTGTGCTTCAATTGTTGTTTGTACTCACTCCATGAGTCAGGTAGTTTCTCTATCAATGTACCTCCCGCTTATAAACTGCTCGGTAGTTCTATTTTTCTCAAATTTTTAGTTCCTCCAAGAATTTATGGTACTCATTGATTTGAGTTTTATGTTCCTTGGTTGTTCCACCATCTCCCATTTGTAGTAGTTTCCTCAACAAATTTCTCTTGCCCACATCCCTGGCCGTGTATTTTTCAAAGATTGAATCTCCGTATACCCGCTCTTATAGGCACAAGTACATCAACAATCTATTGGCAATTAGGTTAGATGGTATGTCGATAAACCTTGTTCGCATGTCCACGCCAGAGTTGAAGGGCGCTTTCGCTGTCGCAGAATCATGCCACTCCATGCATATCGAGAGTGGAGTAAATCCGTTCCTGCCAAGCTGTTGGAGCATTTGTTTCCATGATCAAACTGGGGAAATAAATTCCTAAGATTGTTATATAAATATCAATCCAACAGCAACAAATAAAATGATGTAGATGGCAGCTGCAACGAGGATGATAGGCAGCAGCAACAAAGATGATCAGTAGAGAAGATAAGTCAGATAAGGGTAGGGAAATCGCCAGCCGCCAGAAGAGCAAGAAGAAGAGTTTGTGAGGTGGGAGTACAAAGAAGAAATGAGAGTGGTGTGGAGTGTACATGAATGTAACAAGTAACTCAGACTGCAAACAATAATCGAGATGCAAGGATCCAAGAATCGTAATCGAGGATCGAGGTGTGGCACATCAGTTCTTAGAATTTATTTCCCCGATTCAATACCCTTCGTAACCGAGAGGTCTGGATCAGGAACAACAAGGAGGAGAACTAGTACTGGTAGAGAGGAAAATAGGATGAAGAAGATCCCTATTTTCAAAGCTAACATTTGATTTTATAGGCAACAAAGAGAGCCGACCGTAGCATTTAACAAAAATTAAACGGCAGATGAAGAGTTTGAATTCAAACATAAATTGTTATGAATTCAAACACAAAACGGATTCTATAGGAGTTAATAAAATAATTCTATTATAACACACACAAAACGGATTCTCGATTTCAACTAAAATACAAAACTCGTTGTTTTATATTTAAGCACTATTACTTTGATTCAAAGAAACCTTTCGTATTTATTGCCATTTTATGACTTCAAACCGGGATGATTTTAAAGGTTTTGTTCAAAGTTTATAAATTAATTAATTTAGTAAAAACACGTGTCCCTGCTTATATACGCATTGAGGACTAGACTCGTTGCTCCACTCGTATACAGGCCTCCCCTTCTCAATCCATGTATAAGTCCATAAATTGGTTTTAATATATAAACTCAAAAAAACTCTGTCTTCGCTCCATGACACAACTTTTGCTTTTGTTTTTATTGAAAACCTATTGTTTACAACATTCTCAAGGTTCATATTGTGGTTAGGAATATCTTAAGGTAGAAGTGTCATTAAAATGAAAGTACATATATTTAAAACAAAACTTTTTTAGTTCATGATATAAATGACAAAATCCAGGATTTAAATTGTTATTTTCCCAAAAATAATTTATATCTTAGTCATTTTCATATAAGTAATGAGAAAGAGAATAATATTTTAGTATATTTCGCTTTGATAATTTTGGAATAAAGTGATTTATTATATTTTTTCTTTAGATAATAATCTTATTTTTTCTTTAATTGTTCAATTGTTTAAGAAATAAATTTTTTAGGTTGCAATATTTATAAATACTTGAAATTAAAAAAAAAATCTCTCCAAATAAATTATAGAGAAAAATACTTTAATATATTTTGTTTCAATAAGTTTGGAACAAATTGATTTATTATTATTATTTAAATAATAATCTTACAATTAATTTCTATATAAGTAATTACAGAGAAACATATTTTAATGTATTTTGTTTAGATAATTTTGGAATAAAGTAATTTACTTTATTTTTTCTTTAAATAATAATCTTATTTTTTGTTTAATTGGTCAATTCTTTTAGAGGTAAATTTTTTAGGTTGTAATATTTATAAATACTTAAAATTTTCTAAAAAAACTTTTTTCAAATAAATTATAGAGAATAATATTTTAATATATTTGTTTTAGATAATTTTAGAATAAATGATTTATTATTATGATTTTAGATCATTTATTACTAATCAACAATATATTTACAAGTGTTAAAAGACACGACATTCATATTAAATCAAAATCCTACAAGTTTGAGATTGTAGGTGAGTTAGTAGTTTAGCATGGTATTAGAGTTTGATCCAGTATAAGATCCTAAGTTCAATACCGACACCTTCTATTTACAATGACTTATTATAAATGTCACCATGTGTTTTTTTTTCTTGTAGTGGTCATCCTATGACATTTTTAAGAAGTATTAGGAAAAATGCCATTGAATCCAATACTAAGCGTCAATATTGACCTATATTCAATCAGCGCCTTAGAGCAACTCCAATGGGAGTTGCCAAAAATGGAGTGTCAAATGTCATTTTGCAACCCTGAATGTCAAATGTCATTTTGCAACCCTGAATGTCATTTTGCAACCCTGAATGTCATTTTGCAAATTCCCGAATGCTTTGGCCCAATGGTAGGTGCCAAAATGGGGTGTCATTTAATAATTCACGTTTTTTATTAAAAATATAATTAAACTTAAAGGTTATATTTTAACGGGTATATTTTTCATAACGATCGCAATTTAACAGATATATTTTTATAGTAAAAATTTTAAATTTCAAATTTTGTCCGCCGAAATTCAAATTTCAATCCCTAACCGTTGAAATTCAAATTTGAAAATTTAACCGCCAAAATAAAATTAAAAAGTATAATCTGCCTATAAATATAGACACTTTTTCATATTTTTCATCCATCTATCTTACATTCTCTCGATAAATTCAATATCTCATTTCTCTTTGACTATTTATCCTTTCATATTTTCATTCATCAAGTTAGATGAATCGTTTTCCTAATATTTTAGGAGAGGTCCTCAATATTGAAGAAGATAATGATGACTTGGATATGTTGTATGCTGCAATTAGAAGGTTCGAAGGGTCTAGTCATGGACGGATAAGAAGGCATCGTGGTTCCGTTCCGTGCCACAATTAGTTAACGTGATAGGAGCTGAAGGTCATCCTAAAGACTCTATCGTAACTATTTTATACCCTTTCGTATGAAAGTTTTTTCAAGGAGGTTCCAATGAGCTCATCCTCTTTTTCTCCGACCGTAAATGAGAGGTCAATAATACGATCCATACTTCATCCAAACAATGTGATGCCATTGGAGTTCTCATTGGCCATCCTTCAAAAAGATACAAAATACTTATAGAATTCTCGCTAATGAACACCGGTAGATTCTGTGGATAATACATCAGAATTGGAGAAAACACTGCCATACAGAGTCTAAGAAGGTTTGTGAAAGATGTTATTGCAATGTTTGGCAACCATTACCTGAAGTCACAAAACAATATCGATATTGCCTAATCAAGGCAAACAGGAATAACGCGCTTTCCGGCATGTTAGGAGTATTGATTGCATGCATCGAAGCGGAAAATTGTCCTACCGTGGCAAGGTATGTATATCGGTCATTGTCATGAACTAACAATCATTTTAGAAGTCGTGGCTTCAAGATCTGGATATGACATGCATCTCTTTCGTCTACCTCGGGTTCGCTGAATAGACATAAATGTTCTAGAGAACCCATGTTTTTACATTATTAGTAAATGGTTGTGCTCCTCTAGTCAACTATATAATTAATGGTCATATATAGAATCGATATTATCTAGTTGATGATATTTATTCAAACTGATCGACATTTGTAAAAACAATTCCCTACCCACAAGGTTTGAAGAAAAAACATTTTGCTAAAGCACAAGAGTCGGCAATAAAAGATGTAAAGCGGGCATTTTGGGTATTTCAAGCATGTTTTGCAATCGTGCGTGGACCAACACGTTGATGAAGAAATACTGCAAAGATATTTTATGAAAAGCGTGCATAATAATGCATAATATGGTCATCGAGGACGAAGGAGATATTGCAACAATGACTTTGATGGAAAGTGATACAACCGCCTCAGAAGTGTCGCATGCGTATACACCTCGTGGCGAAGACTTCATGCAACCCATTATCGACAGGGACAATACTTATTCTCAACTACAATGATCTTATCGGAGCATTTGCGGGAACGACATGGCGGTTAATAACTTATCAATTTCTGCTGAAGCTGTACCTAATTCCAATTCCAATTTCGCTGTATTTAATTCCAATTTCAATTTCATGTTGTATTTTAATTCCAATTTCAATTTCATGTCAGATTTTAATTCCAATTTCAATTTCATGTTGTATTTTTCAATTCCAATTTCAATTTCAAGTTATCTTTTCAATCCAATCGCAACATAACAATAAATAACACTACAAATAAAATAGCAACATAATAAATAACGACTAAAAATTAAACCCACTTTTTCATAACCCTATCTTCGTGTTATTCCAATATGTCAAGTAAATCAACCATGTCGCAGTATCGGCTTTCCGCGATTTTCATTTTATGGTGATTTGGAATTTCAGACCTCGTCTTTCATCAATTTCTAACTGTCTACGATGTTGCTCCAATGCTATCTTCCTCTGGCCGAGCATACCTTGTCGTATCGCCTCAACTTTGTCATTCCACTCCATTCTTTCATTCCAAGGTGATGATCTAGTGATCTTTCAACACCTAGCTTGCTCCTCTTGTTTTTAAGTTGTTTCACAGCCTTTCGCCAATGGCCTATCGAGGTTGGGAGTGGACGAGGGTTCAGTGTCATCCCCTAAATATGGAGTCACACGATTCAATACGAAGTTGATTCAAGAGGACTACCATTGAATGAGTTTTTGCCTTTATTGCCTACGATTTATCACCCATTTCGCTCCATTTCAATATATTCCAACAATGCTCGTATTGAAATGGTTTTCCAATAATCTTAGCAAACATTTCTTTTGCATCATCAACCTGAAAAACATATGAAATTATTTAGTCAATAATTCAAATATCAAATCATAATAGTGTCTAAATTAAAAGTTTAATTATTACATTTTGCTCTAGATGTCCACTTTGTTCGGGCTTCTTTCAATTTGACTATAAAAACAAGTATCGAATTTGTCGCATTTTGCATCTATATCACCAACGACTTTTAATAGAAGATTGAGAACGCTCTTCATGATTGCCCCATGAAGTTCTGGCATTGCACATTCTTGCTAGAATGCACCACCTATTGTTCATATTCCCAATAATTGCATCTTTGCTCGTATTGGGCTTCAAGGCACAATGAATTTATCTTCTTCAAGGCAGGTAAGCCACTCTTGCATTTTCTCACCGCCGAAACGACTTCATTTCTTGCCCCGCACCAATACTGCGGGAATTGCTCAATAGTATCATCATATAAATCGGTATCGCTCATAAGCAAATCGGGCGAAGAACCGTCATATTGCTAATCCATCTACAAAAAAAAAAATATAATCAATTTAAATAATGAAGAATTGATAAAGTATACAAATAAATCTATCAATTATAAAATTTATAATCAATTTACATAATGAGAAATTTATCAATTAAAAAATTATCAATTTATCAATTTAAATTTAAAAAATCAATTTGTCAATTTAAAGAATGAGCAATTTATCAATTAAAAAAATTATAATCAATTTAAAGAATGAGCAATTTATAAAGCATACAACAAATCTATCAATTATAAAATTTATAATCAATTTAAAAGAATGAGCAATTTATCAATTAAAAAATTATCAATTTATCAATTTAAATTTAAAAAATCAATTTGTCAATTTAAAGAATGAGCAATTTATAAAGTATACAAATAAATCTATCAATTATAAAATTTATAATCAATTTAAAGAATTAGCAATTTATCAATTAAAAAATTATCAATTTATCAATTTTAATTTAAAAATCAATTTTTCAATTTAAAGAATGAGCAATTTATCAATTACAAAATAAATGAAATTACCCTTAATTAAAACAAATAAATCATATAAAGTATAAACAATTTATAAATTATATTACAAATTTAAATTATAAAAGAACAGGGCGATAATTAAAATTACAATGCCTAACTACCCTTTCCTTTAAATAAAAGCATCGTTTCTTCCCTTCTTCTTATCGACCACCGTTCTTCCTCTTCCTCCCTTTCTCTCCTATTATTTTCCAGAATACACCCAAGAATCTGAGTTTTCTATGCGCACAATTCAAGATTAACGACAAGGGCTAGGGTTCAGGGAAACTAGAATTTTCAATATCAAAGGCAAGGATTCAAGGAAGCAGTACACAAATCGATTTTTAGGTAAGTTCCTTTTCCCTTTGCTTCTCTGTATTTTTATTGAAATTTGGATGGAATATAGCCGTTAAGAGTCGTTGAGAGGAACAGTAGCCACCAACGACTATTTTGCAACCTCTCCATTCTCTCTTCAAAGTTGCCAAATATGTCACCCCAAAACCCTGGATGACATTTTCACACATTCGACGCTTTCACCTCCGTTGAGCCTCGATTTTTGTCGCTGGTGTGTCATTTAATAAGCAGAGGGATTGACACTCAACAAAGAGTTGCTCTTACTTGACCATTTTATCCCTTCTCTTGACACTTTTTAAATTTGTGAAAGAAATGAAGTGACCTTAAATTTGTTTTTTGTAGTAGCGATGCCAACGTCCATGGAGGTAAGAATAGTCGGGTATGTACTATTTTTTTTTTTTTTAATTTCTATTCACTTTTGCATATAAAGTTTTAGGGCTCTATTCTTGCAAGTATCTAATCTTAGTTCTCTTATACGTGCATCCCACCCTTTGCCACTTAAGTTGAGCCTAAAGGGCGGGTTTGTACATGTTGAAACACAACACATCACCCAAGTTGTCAACTATAGAAGAGAGAAATATAGTTTGTGTTTGTTAATTTATGCTCACTCTAATTTGCTTTTAGGAGATTGATTTGGACTTAATTTGGGCTAGAACAATGTCTTTTGTTTCTGACTTTCAAATCAAATGCTGATAGGGTACTTTATCAACTAACTTTATGAGAAAACGAATAGCATCAAAAGGAAATAGATTTAGATGTCGTTTAATTAACTACTTATCTCATGAAAAATAATAAAGCAAGAAGAGAAAACTTTGTGTGCACGTCAATAAATAAAGTTTTATTGAATCAAATATCCGCACAAGCCTTTCACCTCATTTTCTTCACATATACACACGTACGTACATTGCATTGACCATGCATTCTCATGTAATAGCATCCACCTTCTTAATGAATTAATCTCTTCTTTCTAATCCACACTCTTCTTAAACTTTCAATTTAAGCTCTCATTAATTGACTCAAATTCAGTGGACCACAGATGGTAGGGTCGACTAAGCATCTCCTCACCAACAAGTAGTGAACACTTTGAGTCGGGTGGGCTACATCGAAGAAAAGCCGCGACTTCACGTCCTTGCATGGCGGTACAAACGGTTTGCATGGTAAAGTCCCGTTTCCGGCAATATCCACGCAACAGTTGTTTCTTGTGTCGGAAATATCTACATATACGAGAAACACAAACATGCATAAATATTGCAGATTCTGTAAACATGTAACTAAGGAATATAAAATTAGTATGATTATGACCTCACGGAATGCTGCGGGCATTGCTTTTGCTGTCCACGAAAAGCTTGAAAATGTTGCTGATGACAAACTTCGATCCAGGTAGCTCGATTTGATTTGTTAGACGAAGGGAAGTATGGTGTTGTATACGGTCACCGCCCTGTCTGCCGGTTCGGAAACAGGTGCGTTGGGGCTTGGGCTTGAGCAAAACCTGGAAAACATCCAACTGCTCCGACGTTGTTCACTAAGAACTTTCTTAAATTCCATGTCGTACAGTTTCTACTCGATCATGATTAATTCACATACATATTTATCTCTTAGTTTGATTTTGTATTCGATCAAATTAATTAAAACATTATTTTTTTTTTTTTTTAATTTGTGATCATGAATTAAGATTGTTCTGATATTATACCTTCAATCTCAAGGAGAGTTGTTGGGCGAGGAATACCGAGAAGGTTACGGGCGTAAACTTCTGTGCTTGTGGGGATGTTGGATCCAAAAACTCGAAGTAGTCGTTGCTTCCCATGCTGATGTAGAACACAGACTTTTTGACGCATCAGCAAAGTCGGTATCATTTCTGAACTGTCTTCTCAATCGCTGTTACCTCTTTGAACACTGATTCGCTTGTCAGCCCAAGCAGTTTCCGCATTTTCACAAAATATTATCATCAAATGAATCAGCGTAAAATGAAACAGGCACGATTCAGATTATACAATAAGCGACTTATATATATATATATACATAAATCTATGTAGCTTACTGCAGAACCGTTTCCGGTATCAGGGAGAATCCCGCACGAGCCAGATGCGAAGTTCACTCCGGTTTTTGGCATGGCTTTGCACTCTGTCTTTATCCCTAGATAAGGAGGAGGATAGGGCAAGCCATTGATTTGAGCTGCATTATCAAAATCAAAGCAACCCATAAATGATGGATTTCCTAATTCGTCACATCCCATTTCTATTAAATATAAAAAATAAACGAGAATCTGATTTAAAGAGAATTTGGGAAATCTAATCCTCGTTGTTTTGTTTTCCGTGTAAAAGTAATATTTTCTTTTATATGGAGAATGTAAATACATCAAATTAATAAATATATTTTTATCCCAAATAAGTTATTTTTCAAAAAAAAAGAAGTGAGAATGAATAGATTTACTGTAATTCTCAGTTTTTGGAGGGTTTTGTCTAAATATTCCAAAATAAATGCAACCATCCAATTTAAAAACCATAGAAATTGGGGTTGGAACTGGTGTAATTGAGTTGATACACAACCAAGTTCGATTAAAAAAACTTGAAACTGAATTAAATTTATTATCAAGACTTTTCAAATGTTCGTGAACTCAACCTAATAAAACTTGAATTAACAAAAGTAATAAATAATATATTCAACTCTAATTCTCTATTAAACTCGAATAAATTTAAACTTGAAAAGAGATTTAGGGTTATTTATATAGTAAGGATATAAATGTAATTTAATAAATAATAAAATAATAAAACTCGATTAAACTCGCAAACAGATCAAATCATGTATTATAATACTTGAGATCGAGCTACCGAATTCTGATTAACTCCAAGTCAATTTAAGCATTTACGAGTTTCCAGCTCCAATAATCTCGACTGCTTACGCCTAGGGAGAAGATGATACCGATGAAACTCGATATGTTCTTCCATCAGTGAATCCGTCGGTAGCGTTGTGGAAGAAGGTGGAACCGTAAGGCGGGTAATTAGCTTTGGCCATGGTCTGGAGGAAATTATTGTTGCCGCTGTCGACCAAAGAGTCTCCAAAGACGAATAAGGCCGGCATCCATCGCCTACCGGGCTTGACTTTATCGAAGACATCTACATTAGAAGGAAGTTGGCCATGCAAAGCTCCACCAATGTAGTCACGGAATGAGGTGGCGTGTGACGGATTTATGAGAAGCAAAGGGAGCAAAATTGCAAAGGTGAGAGAAGAGGAGGCCAGTGGAGGTGCTCATCCTCGGCTACCTCTGACTGCTCCCTCTCCCCCCTTTGCTCCTTCAATTCAAACGAAATGGAGAGAGGAGAATGAATCGTGGCTGGTGGTGGGTATTTATAATTTCCGACAGGGGATTGATTACTTGTTTGATTTGTTTGTTTGTATTATGTGGATGACCTTCATTTTAGTAGGAACCTGTGTGTATACTTTGTTTGATTTAATTAATAAGCCAACCGATTAGTTTGTAAGGTTTTTACTTTTTACACGCTCAAAATTTGGGAAGACATGTTGCATCCCTTGGGGTGATTTGATCCTCCGTCCATTTTTATCACATTTAAAAAAAAAAAATTACCTTTATTGTATTCAGGTAAAAATAACCATTTCTTTTATAAGACATATATAAATATCTTAAAGGATGAAGGATATTTTTACCTATAATAAGTTAATTTTCAAGAGAAAAATATGGAAATTGTTAGATTTGTAAATTTTTTGAGTTATTTGATGTCTTTTAAATAAAATATTTCACAGAATTTGAATCATAATTTAGTTACTGCTCATTATATGCCTATTTTGCCTATATGGTTCACAATGGTACTAACCGTACCACTTAATCAAGGCCCAAAATCTAATGTTGGAAAGTTTGATGTAAAATCTAATATTAGGATATTTCTTGACTATTATTTCTCAAGTAAAGTTTATAGAGTTTTCAACAAAAAGACCCTAGTAGTGAAGAGTTCATCGATGTTGTTTTTTATGAATCTAACAACTCTCTTCCAGGAAGAGAAAGTGTTGAGATGATAACGTAGGGTTGGACTTTTCCATGAGATAACAAATTGAAGATGTTGATCCTCAATAAGAAAAATCGATGGGTTCAAAGAAGGAAGAACAATCATCTTTGGCAATTCCTCCACCTCCTCAACTTGAGTAAGGATAATCAAGTGAAGCACCTCCAAAATAGTGGAAATTTGTCACAAATTATCCACAATATCAAATTATAGGTAATCTATCTATTAGAGTAAGAACTAGATCTTCTTTATAACATTTGCACAACCTTTGTCTTATCTCTCAATTTGAATCCAAGAAATTGAATAATGCTATAATAGATGAAAATTGGGTAATGGCCATGGAAGAAGAACTAAATCAATTTGAGAGAAATGAAGTTTTGGAGTTAGCACCTAGACCTAGTGGATCAAAGCTTTTTAGAAATGTTCTTAGAAAACGAATGGATGGAAAAATGACATAATTGTTAGAAACAAAGATTATGGCTCAAGGTTATAAATCCAACAAGAGGGGAATTGACTGTGGAAAGACATTTGCTCTGTGAGGTCAGATTAGAGGTCATAAGAATGTTGTTTGCCTTTACTTGTTACAAAATTTTCATTTTATATCAAATGGATGTCAAAAATGCTTTCTTGAATGAGTTCATAAATGAGGAAGTGTTTGTTGAACAACCACCCGGGTTTGAAAGTTTTAACTTCCCTAAGTATCTTTTAAAAGGCTAAGCAAGTTTCTTTATTCTAGTGGTTTCAAAATGGGTAAAATCGATACAACCCTCTTCATTAAGTCAAAGGATAATAATATGCTTCTTGGTCAAATATATGTTGATGATATAATATTTGGTGCTACTAATGTTTTACTTTGTGGGGAGCTTGTCAAATCAATGCATAATGAATTTGAAATGAGCATGATAGGGGAGCTCAACTCTTCCTTGGTCTTCAAATCAAACAACTTAAGATAGACACCTTCATAAACCAAGCAAAGTAAATAAGAGACCTCCTCAAAAAGTTCAACTTGGAAGAAGTGAAAGCCAAGAGCACACGTATGAGCTCATCCATCAAGTTTGACATGGATATGAAAGGTAAGTCCGTTGACCAAACCAAATATAGAGGCATGATTAGTTTTTTATTGTGCTTAATGGCTAGTAGACCCGATACTATGTATAGTATGCTTATGCTAGATTTCACATGTCCTAAAAATCTCATTTGAATGCAAAGCAAAGAATATTCAGACATTTGAAAGGAAACTACGATATTAAGTCTTGCAACCAAACATACCTTCTTGAATTGGTATGATATTCGGATGAAGATTTTAATTTGCTGGTTGTAAAATTGATAGAAAAAACACTAGTAGAACATGTCACTTTCTTGGTCACTTGTGTTTAGGCATAGCAAAAAACAAATTTTGATTGCTTTATCAACTGCGGAAACATAGCCGTCGGCCGACTTGGGTTAAGATGTGCACAATTACTTTGAATGAAACAAACACTTAGTGACTTTGGCTTGACATTTTCTCATGTTCCCATCAAATGTAACAACACTAGTGTCATTAGCATATCAAAGAATCCTATACAACACTCTAGGACCAAGCATACGAAGATAAGACACCATTTTCTTAGAGATCATGAACAAAAAGCTGGATATTAATTTGAATTTTGTTATAACTTAAATACCAAACTGGTCGATATCTTATCAACCAGCACGAGAATCAGTTTGTTAACATTAGAAGACAATTATGGGTAATCTCTTTTTAAAAAAAGTTGTTGCTTGAAAAAGTTTGTGCTTAAACTCTAATTCTTTAATCCTTACTCGAATGTATTTTCAAAGGGGGGGATACATTTATGTCTATGAAGCCTCATGTCTAGTCTTTTTGCGTTGCCAAAAGAGAAGTAAGATATGTATCTAGGAGTTTTGTACTAAAAGAGGATTATACATTCATAATTTTTACATCCTTCCTTGATGTTTGTCTTATGTACGTTGAATGTTTAATTCTATATAACTTGCATTTGTATGAATTGGTTAAAATTGATATTATGCTATTATCTTTTAACTATTGGTTTGAGAGGGAGAATTACTCCTCCTAGTTAACTGTCATTATAAAAATCGGGAGATTGTTGGCCCGCTGGCAAATTTAATTGAGGTTTTAATGATAACAAAACCAAGGTTATTGTCAATAATGGTTAACACTGAGTTTAGTGATAGGTTGAAATTGATCAAGCATCAAATGAAAATATCTCGTGCGAGATGACAATGGTGTATTTGATTAACCTCTTGGAAGTCAAGTTCACGTAAATCAAAGAACCAAGATTTTAAATCTAAAATCGCAAGTAACCAAGACTCTAAGCTTAAACATCAAGTGAAGATTTTGTAAGTCTAGGAATCTATGTAAGATGAATGCATTGGTGCACTTTAGGGTATATCTCTCTTAAATGCATATTCTTCATAACTCGATTTTTGTGTCAAAATTGAATATCTTTTTGAAAACTCAAGTATGAGCATCGAACATTTTAGGTGTTCAAAGTTTAAAATGTGTTTAAAAGTGTTATCTAAGGTTTAAAATTGATTTAGAATAAAAAGAACCTAAAGTGACCTTTTCCAAGGCCTTTCCGATATTCATTGCATACATATGTTTTTAACTTGGTTTGACTTTAAATTCATCAAATATTTAAAAACTCATGTTTAATTGTCAAACTTTAGTTATTTGGAGTTTAAAATGTTCTTAAAAGAGTTATTTAAAATTAGGAACTAATTTGGAGTGAAAATAAGTTGAAAATACCAAAAACAACAATTTTTGTAAGAAATCAATAATGTTGTCTTAATCAACCAGTTGGTTTGCCGGTTTAACCTATATGCCGGTTTGTTGAAAATTGGTCGACCGTATGGGTCCAAAAAGGGTTGTTTTTCATTTATGAACCGGTAGACCAAAAGGTCGATTGATTGGGAACCGATTGAGTTGTGTTTCTCAATCGGTTAGATGCAATAGCTTCTTGTAATGAACCAACAGAGCAAACAATCAATTGATTGCTCAACTGGTTGAGTCCAACGGTCTTAAAACAGTAACCTATAGTGCATTAAATGCATAACGGCTAGTGCATTTAATGAAACAATCAACCGGTCGGTGCAACCGGTCAACCTATTAGCAGCCAAATAGACTACTAAGTTTTCTCTCTATATATTGTGTTTTAGGGATCATTTATTGCCAAGAGATACATTGCATTAAAGCTCTCAACTACTATTTTCTCTTGCTAATCAATTCTCATTCAATTTTCTTAGTGCATTCAATTCACTTGTACATTTTAGAGTGCACATTTGAGTTCATCATAGGTTGAGTTGTAATAGATCAATCTTGTAAGCTAAAGAGAGTGTCTCATTGTGCTTAAGAGTGAAAGCTTCAAGTGTGTATACCTTGAAGGATTTGTGAAGAGCTTGATAGACGAAAATGTGTGCTATAAAATGTGTGTGCCTATATGCGCAAATGCACGTGTCGCCTCAAGTAATATAATGAAAGTATAAGTATCGTCCCACTAGGATTGGGTTACTAAGTACTGAAATTGGGTAATCCTATCTTTATTTAGATGGTGGAAAATATGAGAATAAAAAGGAAAACTAATAAACTAAAATCCTAAGCTAACATGTAAGGATAAGAAATAAAGTGGAGAAGCCTAGGGTTTAGATTTCAGTTGGTTAATCCTTATGCATTCTAGTCCAATTCTGTAACGCCCCAAAAATACCCTAGAATTTTTATAATAATTTTATTATATGTTTAGGTATAATCAAGCCAAATGGGATTTTCGGGAATTGATAAATGATTAAATGATCGAACCCGAAATAACCTAAGTGTAAAAAGGGTAAATTCAATTTAAATTGAAGACCTAAGGTCATATATGTGAAAATAAGTGATATGTCTCAGACAATTAGATGATAAGGAAGGTACAAATTAAGAGGCTAGTAAGTTTTAAGGAGAAAATGGAAAATGGATTTTTAAAGAAAGTCAACAAGGCCTTTGGCTGGATTTAGGGAATTAAAGACCAGTGGTCTAAGGGAGCTCATTCTCGAAAGCAAATCCCGCTAGGAGAAGGAGAGAGAAGAAAAGGGAGAAGATAGCTAGGGCAAGAGAATGATCAAGCTTTGGGTGGGATTGTTTCCCATTTCTTGCTTCTAAGAGATCAAGCAACCTACAAGAGAATATTTGAAGAGATTGAAGGTAAGAAATCAAACCCTAACTTTCCTCTTTGTGATTTTTTGATTCAAAGTGTTTCCCTAACTTAGGTAAAGGGGGTTTTTATTGGTTCTAACCCACTTTTGGAGTTGTTTAAGTTAGATTCCATGGTGGGTTATGATATACATGAGTTTGGATAGAGTTATTTGAGTTTTTGTGGGTGAGAATGAAAATCCGCTATTTCTCAAGGCATCCCGCACACTGGTACTCGGTGGCCCAGTGGGTACCGACACCCATAAAGACAAAGGAATTGGCACAGATCGTGTCAGTATCGATACCCATTCACCGAGAGGATTGGTATCGGTATCATCGGGGGTACCGGTACCGATGTCTCAAGAACCCTATTTGCATACTTTGCACTATTAAGTCCCGTGGTTCACACAATCGATCGCTAAGGAACCCCAATGGGCAGTGTGAACGACCGGCACTGCGCCTCTGGCCGGCTGAGTTCATCTTCGCGCACTTGTGTCTTAACCCAAAACCTTTAACTAAGATTAATTGTCATTCTACTAAAAATGTATAACGATTGTTTATCCACCAAGAGTGGCGTAATTGTTATCGGGATTAGGACGGTGAGGATCACCTAACCTAGGACCGAGATCGGTGGAGGGAAACGAGATCCGATGCCTTCGCTTGTTCTTCTGACCTCTATTTCGACCAAGTATTGTTATTCTAGTTCAATCAGAATCATTCCAATTTCAAGTGTTTTGGTAGTTTACCAAATAAATCTAAAATGATTGTATGGAATATGCATATCTCTGAAATGTTATTACAAAAGTGCATATGGATTTGAAAATGTGATATTTGAAATGTGTCCGACAATTAATCGGCATGCGAGTGACACTGAATTGTAAACTAATTGGTCAATTCTCGACATCTTGAATTGAATCGATATACCCCAATGACCCACATGGCAAAGATGCACCAATCGACATCCGCCATGAAGGCAAACCGAAATTGTTCAATGTCCTACATGGCGGGGTGCACCAATCGGCATCCGTCATGATGGTGTATAGCATTGTTAAAATGTCCCTCTTGGCGGGATGCACCAATCGACATCCGTCATGATGGCGTATGACATTTTTAAATGACCACATGGCGGGATGCACCAATCGGCATCCGTCATGATGGAAGACAGAAATTGTTAAATGTGTAAGCACATTACCGAATGACAAAAAGGACGGGATTCACCGAATGAAATCAGTCATGAATTTGAATTGTATAGACAAAGTGAGATAACGAACTTTGATGAGTGAAAATGAGATTTGTAAACTAAATACGTCCTTAAGAGTATATGATTGAATCTCATGATTTGAGTTAAATGATTTGTTGCATGTGAAAATGCATATTTTGATATGATCAATGATTGTAAAGTGAAAGCAAATGTGAAAATGAATAAGCATGAGTATTGTTTTATATCGAAAGTGTCGAAGAGGTAAAAAAGTATAGTTTGATATAAAAGACATGGTTTTATGATAAATGCATGTCGTATTAAACTGAAAATTGGAATATAACTGTATAGAACCACTAAGCATGAAAATGATTAGCGTGTAGTTTTTATCTATGCGCATGTTTCGAGTAAACAGGAAAGAAGGCAAGATCAAGAAGTGCAGAGTTATAGAGAAAGTTGCGGCATATAAATATATACCCTATCATATGCATACCATTCTTTTTGAACGTGTGACATTTTGTGAACAAAAGAGTTAATCTCTGAACTATAGTTTTGTATATCATTTTTTAAAGGCATGATACACCATTTTGTAAACGTATTGTATAAAAGTAAATGTTTATGGGCCTACCATATATTTGAAACAAATACCAGAATTGAAAACTCTAAAATGAAATGACAATAAACAATGATAAGATAAATGAAAAACGATCGGAGTAAATCACCCGGTCGATCCTCCATCTGGTCGGGCCGATCCGGTTGCGACACTTTGAAAAAATAAATAAATAAATAAAAAGAATTAACGAGCATCCTGTGAATCTACTCATCCGCCAACCCAAGTTGAACTCGAAAGGAAAGTTACAATCCACCTCCAATTGATATTATAATCACCTATTAATGTGGTGTTTCTCGCCTGTACATGAATCTCTCATAATCCACATTCTACCCATAGAACTTAGGTATCTTGCATCTCTACTCAACCCCAAAGCCCTAAGAGCGCAATAACCTTAGAAGCCTAAATTACCACACAAAACCCATGAGAATATTTTGTCAATGGTGAAATGTGATGCCTTACACTTGTCTAATTCAACTCTCATTTCTCAAATATTGAATTGAACTACAAGCATGTCAATGGTGTACAAACATTAACATGTAATGAAGAATATAATAGGGCATTTAATATAAATATGCTTCAAATATCAAATAGAAAGTAAATCAATGTTCAAATACATAAATCATAAACAAACTACATCTAAAGCCCTAGAAAATTGTATTAGTTCATGGAGAAAAGAAATACAACCATAGAAAACGAAGAAAAGCAAGAAAATAGGAGAATAGTGTAGATGAAACTCATTTCTTCTCTTCAAATCTCCTTCTTCTTCTCCTTTAAGGCCAAAATCAATTTCCTCTAAGAAAGATTTGCCTTTGGGTGTTTCCACCCAAAGGGTTTTCTTCTTTGCCTCCAAGAGCTCTTCCCGTAGCACTCCCTCACTGAACTCCCCTATTCCAAGCCCTAATTTGATCCATTTATTCCAAAACCAAGCGAGAGGAAGAAATGGGCTTCAACAAAGAAATGGCCCTAAGATCAACATAGCGTGACGGAGCTGGGTCACACATGAGAAAAATGGAAGCTACTGAGGAGAAGAAGCCAACCACACCAAGCGCAAGAAAATACCCACGATGGAATGAGGTGCTCACGCCTCAATGTGAGTTACCCACTCTTTGCCCAAAATTTCCGCTTTTGCATTCTTCACCTCCTTCAACTTTCATCCCAAGCCAAATCACTGATCTCGCATCTACTAAAGCTTTCCTGAGCTCCAGAACCGCCATACCAATGAGGGATTACAGAAGGACATCACATAGGAAAAATGATCACATTTTTTCTACGACTACATGATGACCTTGTCGATTTTTCTTTGATTTCGCTCGTTTTCTCTCAATAGTTGGCCTAATCACAAAATTGGGAAAATATAGCATTAGGACACTTATTTATATCATAAAACTAATAAAACCTAATTAAAAAATGGGGGTAAGTATTTAAGATACTCATCACACCCCAAACTTAAATCTTTGCTTGTCCTCAAGCAAAGGAAAAACACACATATATACAACACACTAAAACATATATGAGTAGAGAATGGTGCTAGCAACAAGTTAGAAGAATGCCATAACAAAGTTCTATGGAAACTATATAGCCTACATGGGATCCCAATACATTTAAAATCTTTAAAGACAAGGCATCTATGGGCATGATGATCAAGGCAAGCTTTGCCTTCAATTTCTCAATCCTTCCTAAAGAAACTCTGTGAAAATGGTATGTTAGATCTCAAATGTAGACGGGGGTTCGAAGACACTTTTCAACCAAACTCAATTTACTCATTCGAAAGATAATAACAAAATAGGCTAAGAACGCACCTTTTATTAAATACTATAACTAAAAAGTGCATGCAATGCTAGGTCTGTAGTAACTCATGTACGTGATCCGCTGGCAGACTCCCCGCCAATTGATTAAGGGCACTGGGCATTAAATTCGCCTCAAACTTCACCTCAAACACTCAACTAGAAAACCAAAGCACCTACTTATGATATTGAACCATCCTCTGTCCCATGTAATGGGCAGTGAAGTCAATGACTCCCAACCACCAACTTAGGAATTAGGCTTGAAGGTCCCTCGGATCTGCACCCGATTCGCATTGAACAACTCACTTATTTATCTCTTTTTCTTTCTATTTTTTTTTTCATTTTTTTTTTACTTTCTTTTTCTCTTTTTACTTTGTTTTTGCTAATGTAAATTATCAGTCTCTTTATAGAGGTGTGCTAACACTATGGAATTTAAGGTCTCTCAAGGTAAGTTTAGTTTGAGAAGAAGAGGTCGAAACCCCGATGTACAAATGAGATCTAGTGTGTGTGTGTGTGCATGAGTTCTATTAAGAAGGGTTCCTTGAAAAACATGAAGGCTCTACAACCAAGCCTCCCACAACCACTAGATACACTTAATTTTAGATTATATAAATGTGATGGTATCCCAAGTTTTGGCCATATAAAAACAAACTTTTAAAGCACAATGTCAAAACATTCTCCAAATAGTTATTAAGCAACAAACCAACTCATATAAAACACAAAACACAAACACATATAATACAATGTACTCAAAGAAACTAAAGTTGATTCTACTACACCTACTCCGCGCCTTTAATCTCCAAACTGAACTAAACAATTTCCTCAATGAAATAAATCTTGAAAAACAAGGAGGGAGAGAGGACTCAAGTAATCATCTCATCTCTTGCCTTAGAACCAACTTTAGGACTTCCAAAAACTTGAAAAGAACAACTAAAAACAAAACAAAACAAGATACAACAAGAAAAATTAATTTAAAAAAACTAGAAAAGGTAAAGGAAACATTACTAAGCTTGGGTTGCCTCCCAAGAAGTCACAGACGCTTTTTTCTCGAGTCCAGCTTGCATCACTAACTACGAATATAAGCCAGGATTTCAGCCTCTATCCTTCTCAAAGAAGCGATAGTTGTACTCAATCAGCAACTTGAGCACATAGTCTTCCACGATTTTTTTTTTTTTTTTTGTTCACAATGGTGGGTTCCATTTCCACAGACAACTCGAACAATGCACTCTTCCACCTCGGACATGGGGGTTACTTTCAATTTTTAACTCTTCAAGCTTTTCACCCCATGGAGCCATCTCCGGAATAGTCCTTACAACTTCATCTTTTATCTTTCCTTTTGATTTCGAAGAAGTTGGCTCATCTTTCTTCACAACTAAGATTCTCAAATTTTCTACATCATCCTCCACTTTTGTGATATTCTGCTCATCCTGCTCGAGGTGACATCTTCTTGTATGTAAGCCTTCTTCTTTCTCTTTCTTTCCTAATGGATTGGCAGCTCATGTTGTCCTTCAAAGCACATTTCAACCATGTTTTCCCCTCATTCATGTGTGTTCGGGCCACTAGCTCTCTAAGAGTATCATTTCCATCGAGGTCATGTAGTTCCATTTCAAGTTGAGTACAAGAAGTGACCATGGGAGTCTTTTTCTTTTCCAAGCTCTCAAGTGGTATGGGCTGGATTTGAACATTAGTCCTTGTCTCTCTCTTAAGTAATTCAGCTCTACACTTAGCCAATTTAGCTGATGGCTAGTTCATCCACTTTACTTTCAAACTTTGACTCCTCTTGTGAAGGTGTGTGAACCTTCTCCATGAATTGAGCTTGAGAAGTTGTTGAATCAGCTTGAACTCTTCTTAATTCAGCTATAGTAGTCTCTAGGCTAGACACTTCCTCTTGGGGAGGTTGATTCATTTTTATCTTTGCACACATAACCGCATAAACCAACTTGAGAGTAGTCCATATCAAATCATCGATCTTGAAAATTCAAATTTGCAAGAATTTCAGATCCAATCCTGAGCTCTTCATAATTCATCCATGTTTTTCTAGGCTTGATCTTCGGGATCAGGAGATTGAAGAGTGTTATGACTTGTGTCCCATAAGGTGTTTGAGTGATGGTCCTATCCAAATTATGATTGTTCAAATATGGGGTACCTCCATATTGAACATCATCCATCGACGCATATGGTTGCCACATTCAATCTCCCCGACTGATCTATCACTGATGATGTTCATCGGGCCATTTGCCTTAACCTAGCTGTTGAGTGAGGAAGGCCATTTCAGTTGATAGATTCATGAAAAGGATCCATTGGTGTTGAATCCTATAAACAAAACGGTAAACAAACCAAAGTAAAATATGTGTGAAAATAAATAAGACTAATTATAACATCAAATTATACCCTAGTAGTTTTATGACATGTTATAAAATAAGTTAAATTTGTATTTGTCAGAATTTAAGTGTTATAAAAATGATATAACCGGAATTATTAAAGAAGTAAAGGTTATAATGGTAAAATGTCAAATTAGGGACTTAAGAGACATTAAGCTAAAAGGTTATTTGATAAAGTAGAATATTGATAAGATGATTTGCAAAGGAAATAATAAAGAAGGACTAAAATGCAATAAGGCAATCTTTGGGCCAAAATCCATTAAGACAAACATTGCTTTCAGATCGGGAATTCCTCATTGGCTAAGGAGGCTAGGCATATAGTTGAGGAAGAAGAAGCCAATTTTGGCTTGATTCTCTCCTTGTCTTCTGGTTCTCTTGTTCAAGTTCGAAGGAAGGAAGAAAAGAAGATAAAGGGAAGCTTGGTTCAAGTCTTTTAAGATCAAGGTTAGGAAATTATCCTAACTCCCTCTTTGTTTATGTTTGGGTTAAGGAAAACCCTAACTCTCATTATAAAGGTATTTTAGTTGGTTCAAGTCAGTTTTGTGGTTAGTTTTGAGTTTGTTTTGTTTTGTATTTGAGTTTGTCTGGTGAAATAGGGAAAAAAATGCCCATTTATGTTTCCTGCTCGACATCTCTTCGCCTAGGCAAACCCGAAGCCCTAAAATTTCCAATTTTTGCCTCGCTCTTGGTAGCTTACTGGGCTTGTGCGAACCCGCAAATTGCTTTTTGTTTCCTTTCTTTGAGCACTTAAACCATCACTCTTTATCAGACTGGGCAGGTGATAATTAGGTATGACAAGGATTAATCGAGGATCCCAACAAGCAAATGGAAGGTCCGCACATGGACGTTATGATCTAAATACTGAATAAAATGTACGTGACATGGATATAGGCGAACCTTGCTGCTAAGGCACAGCACTGGGCAGAATTTGTGTTCTTGCCCTCTTCTTGTTTGTGTTATCTAAATAAGAATGTGATTAAGAACAATATAACAAGCTCGATAATACATATAATTGCATGCCTACCTAAGACCGATCAAGGATGAATAAAGCACCGATTATTGCTTCGACACTTTCTCGATTAGTTTCGAATCCTCATTTAGCGCTTCGACACTCTGATTTAGTGCTTCAAGACTGCTCACGAGACTCCTCGTGATACAAGGTTAATGACGACTTTGTTACTGGACATGCACGTGATCGCGTTTCCCAAGACCTGCTTAAGATCGTATCGTGTCTTCAAGTACCTATTGCGTTGTGTCCCTCTCATTCATTATTACCAGTCGATGCATGCAAATAATTATATGTTGTGTACATGAATAATATGATATATGAAATTAAAAGTAATCAATTCTGTTATGTAGTGTACCTACGAGTACCTTCTATTACAAGATTTATGTTATGTACTCCTAAGGGAGATGTGAAAACTCTGATATATGAATTATGTTATATGTATACTGTAATTGAGGACCACTATAAGTGGTTATATATATTATTTGTTTTCCCACTAAGCTATAAGCTTAGCACGGGTGTGTTTCATCGGTGTATGTACTAAAGAGGTCGTTAGAGACATCCCGCATTCGTCAGGGCTAACACAACATTAAGAGTCTTTTTAATTTAGGTCCATGAATTTATTTTTGAAATGTAAATGTAAAATTTTGTAATAGTTGAACTTGTGTAAGTACAAGTAAATGAGACTAAAATATATGTAAAGGACAATTTAAACACCACTACGGTGGTGGTATTACAAGTTATGTTCCATGGATTTATATGATTGAAATGGGCCCACTTATGTTGGGGAAAATCAAAGCTAAGAAGCCCCCTTATTCTCAGGTGACGTCCCTCACCTACCACGGCGGATGGGGCGTTACATTTTGAGTGTATCATCGAGCCAAAGTTTAAACGCTTTCGAAAACTATTGCTAAAAATGTACATATATAGAATAAGGTCGCCTACGCGGATGTGACGCCCAAATCCTCGGGGTCCGCTTGACAACCCGCTAACCCGCTGAAGATTTATAGATGCTCTAATAACCGACATTCGACACCATTGAGTCCCTTTTCAAGCGGGACCTAAGATTTAACGAAAATCTGCGTACTTTGTACCTAGGAGCTCTACCCAAAATACAACATGTGCAATTACTACGGCAACATGGCCCAATATTATACAATGACCTCACTGGTCCACATATGCAAAAATGCCAATGAGGGCCCATTTATCCATACTCAAACATATAAGCACATGATTATAAAACCATAGTCCAAAAGGGTTTAAATTACATCACTCTTATAAAAAACATATATCAAAATTAAGCATTCTAATACATGTTTTACAAAATATAAATCAAAGCCACAATCCGGCTTTCTTCTCAATATCGGCCTCTAGTGAGCATCGTCTCCCTGTACACTCCCTGTACCTAAAAGGGGGTCCCACGACAAGAAGAGCAATGCCCAGTAGAGAATAATTCCTACAAGGGCTACTCCCCACCTAAGTGCACATGCAATGCCATTTCACACATTCAAGTAAAAACATACACATTCCTACTCAAATGTCTACATGTTATGGATAAGAATGTGACTCACCTTGTCCCATGTCCCTAGTCCACACCGACTCCCTCACACATGCATATGCTAAGTGTGAAAATCATCATTTATGTTCCATCAATGACCATTTTTCCAAAACAAAAGCTTTTTGTTTTATAAATCAAAATTCATTGGACAATCTTCGATATCAACTTGTTTTTACCAAGTTCCGTGTGTTTTTGTTTTTAAAACTCATTGGACATCCTCCGATAAACCGCTTTATTCAAAGCCATCGACAATCTCGTGGCAAACATCTTTATTCAAAAGCATCGACATTCTCAATAAAATGTACTTTTATTCAAAAGCTGACAAGCCTCATAAACCGCTTAATCGGGTGCATTGAACAATCTCCGATAAACCGCTTTAATCAAAGTATCGACGTTTCCTCTCGATAAACCAATTTTAATCAAAAAAGCATTGACAATCAAACCGCCGACTCTTTAAAGACATCGTCCCGGGACCAGCCCACACCATCAACACCATACACAATGTTGATTAATAACCATGAAGACCGGAGCTCTATTGACGCCGGCCCACCGTATCGTCCACTACCCGTCACCAAGAATGGTGAATGACAACAACCATGCACACCCACCCGTTTTACGCGATGTCCCCGTGCATATGAAATGCAATGCAAATGAGTCATTGCATGCCTATACCATGCCATATATATGATGAGTGCTATATGGACATTTTAAACCATGCATAATACCCATGCATCATTTGGACAATCATATCAATTAACATACAATTTTCAAATAAACCACACAATACATGTCAACATATTATACACACATATATTGACATCTACAAGTCATCACCAATCAAGCAATGACTTACATTATACCATAGGCTTAATTGTGACACCATGTCCACAAATAGCCTACAACTAAGCCATGCAATGACCTTGTTCATACACAAACACATCACAAGCCAAACCATTAGAACACACAATTTGGCTTCTAGCATTTTAAACCATGCATAATACGATAAATATCCGGACAAATCATATCGATTAACATACAATTTCCAAATAAACCGCACAATACATGTCAACATATTATACACACATATATTGACATCTACAAGTCATCATCAATCGAGCAATGACTTACATTATACTCTAGGCTTAATTGTGACACCATGTCCACAAATAGCCTACAATCAAGCCATGCAATGGCCTTGTTCATACACAAACACATCACAAGCCAAACCATTAGAACACACAATTTGGCTTCCACACAATTTCAACCAAGTATATCACTCAATTCAAGCAATGATATACTACAATCATATACTAATTGTGGCAAAAATCTGGACACAAATCATTAAACAGGCTAAGCTGTAGTAGTCCCGGAAAACGAATCATAACTTAAGTTATAGAGGTCCGATTTGGGTGATTCAAAATCCTAACATCAAGATCTCAGATAGATCTACAATTTCCTTGAAGGATACTAGTCCAAATTCTCACTTTTACCCAACCTAAAATCAGTCCCAAAATCTAGACAGTTGGTTCGGCCAAAATAGGGCAACCTATGGCAGTCCCGGAAAATGGACCATAACTTGGGTTATAGAGGTCTGATTTTGGTGATTCAAAAGCCTAACATCAAGTTCTCAGATAGGTCTATAATTTCCTTGAAGGATAATAGTCCAAATTCTCCCTTTTTCTAACCGAAAATCAGCCCAAAAACTAGACATCATATAGGGTCAAAACATGGCACTATTCCCATAACCCATTAATTTGTCAACAGTTTCATCTCAAATTTCTAAATGATCAAACCCAACCTCCAAACCATCCTCTGAGTATATCAAACTAAAGTAGGAAGAATCCCTACCTCTTGGAGCGTAGAAGAAAATCTAGGAAGTCCCGTGGACACTTCCTAAACCCGAAACCTTTGATTTCCGAATCCCCCGCTTGAATCCTGCGCAAAATCCCGGTTTTGCACCACGCCGTATTCTCGGCCGAGATGAACTTCACCTTGGTCGAGATAAATTCCGATTGACGAAACTCCTTGGATCGAAAAGAGAAGCTTTGATTTTTTTTATTTATTTTTTCTTTTCTCTCCCCCTCTTACTCTCATGACCAAACCAGAATCTGGTCTCTCCTCCCCCAAAAATGATTTTTTTTTTCTTTTTTTTTAACCCCTTTTGTCCAACTTACTTAAGTTGGACATGTGGCCCATGTTGCACCACGTGTCCACTACCCATCTGGGTTCGTTTCTATCCCGAAACAATTTATTTTTGTCTGGGTTTAATTTCATTTTATTTTAAAATGAACTTTACTAATTCATTTTTCACTTTTGAGAATTTTTTCTCAAAATCCCGCTGGGGGTCCATCGAACACTCACGCCCCAAAAATCGAAAAACTCACTATCTCTAATTCGACGAAAATTTTGAGTAAACTAGACTCTCTCTCTCTCTTCGCTGCATATGAGGTGAACCGTCATTATCCGAGATCTAGAAAAATTTCCATGCTTCCCTGAACCATTTCGGCAATTTTACTGTTTTTGCCAATTTTCAAAAAAAATTAAATTTTTCTCGGGTTTTACAGCGGATGTCCTTATTTTGTATATTGACTAGAATGGACCAATCCTAGGAAGCTGTGGAGGAAATAGCTGAAAGCATCAATCCTATGGTTCTTGATCCATCGGTCTCTAGTCCATCTGGGTCAGCTATAAGTGAACACGTGTTAACCGAAGCATTGTTAAAAATGTCTCAAGATATGGTGTCTTAGATCGACTCACGCCCCAAGAGCTCATTGATTCTCAGAAGGAAAGCATAGAGTAGAAGAATTCATGGTATGTTTGAAGAGTCTCGATAAAGCTGAAGCCTTTGGTTGAGAAATTAAAAATGGCCTGATAAAGTGTAATATCCCCGCAACAAACGGGCTATGTAGTCTCACTACTGCAAGGTTCAGCTTATGATTGGTGGAAGTTAGTTTTAAGAAATCTGTTGCTTCCAAACCCAATTACATGGGACTTCTTTGTCCAAGAGTTTTAGACAAAGTTTGTCACCCGTGACTATAAAGAGACTTGCTGAAGATTTTCCAATACAGAAATGCGGGAACTGGACAAGGTAGTATGAGAAAGAGTTTAGCCTACCAAGAAGTATGCAATGTAATCCGCCTATTGAAACCTTCCGCTGTAGACAATTTGAGGATGCATCTGCAGCCAAGTCTATAAAAGGTACCTCACAAATACAGGTCAATGCGTAGTGAATTTCATCAATCGTGCATGGGTGAAAATCAAAATTTTGAAATTATGAGTTGGGAAAGAAATTTAGAGAGAAAGTCCTCTATAGGTGGTTCCTTTTTAGGTAAAAGAACAGGAGAGTCTCAAGTTGAATTAGTACATAGTTATGTTACTAGAGGTAGGACAAGGACCTGGCTAATGATATCTGCCCTAGGTACTTCAATCGACAAGATGTGAAACATCTAAATGCCCGCATTGTCACAAAAATCATTATGGTACTGGCAGCATTTCCAGTAACCTGGGCTGCTCGGCGGAAGCACAAACCATCTTATAGTGTGTAAAATCCGAGAAAAATTCAATTTTTCTAAAATAGGTGGGTAATTTGCCATGAGACATGTGGAAAATCAAATTTTCCAAACCCTTGGGGATTTAATTAATCCTACTAATAATCATCTTAGAGTTTATTACCCTAACGACTGCGCTTAATTTGGTGGAGGTTGAAATTTCACGTAGTTTAAGGTGATACAGGTAAATGGCATGACAACGTGTGGCAGGGCGCCACATGACATCATGACTTAAAATAGGAGATGTGAAAATGCTACATAGTGAGACCAGTGTGGTCTAAAGATCAATGACTGGTTTATGGTTTGTAGATGACACTGGTCACCAAAAGGCAAAAACAAAAAAGGGACACATGGGAGCCATGTGTCACACCCCCAAAGAAACATCAAGTAGTGGATAAGAATGGAGGAATGAAAAGATGGAAAGGAAGGAAAAAGAAAGGGGGAGAGGAACGGAGGAGCGATTGGTGACACTTCCTTAGATCTCCGACAAAGCGACGATCAAAACTCGTCGAAGCAAGAGGCAAAGTTTATCTACGCAATGAGAGCTTCATGGAAAATTAAGATCTCGTAGTTTTCAACTCCGGGCGAGGTAGGGGTTCTCCCCTTACCCGGTTGGGGTCCTTGTTCAAAGCGTAGCCATAATGATGGGGCTATTTCAAGAACATTTGTGATCAAACCAGCAGGAATTACACCAATTTCTTGTGTCCTTTCTTACCCTCGAACTACACCAAACGCCAGCTCGTCCGTCGCTTTATCGAAAGCGCTGATTATTTTCGTAGTGTGTCGCTGATGGACATGGACCGAGTTATATTGAACTGCGGTACCGTTGTCCGAATACGAAAGATCCGCTTATGTGTTGTTTCTTTGATCGAATGATGCAAGTGAAAAATCATGCAGAATATATGTTGAAATCATGGATATTTATACGGTTATTATGGATGTAAATTGTATGTCAGAGATATGATTGTCCATGAACTATAACAAGAATGTAGCTCTAATATACATGTAATATGAAATAGCATAATGGTATCGTGATTTGCATATGCAAATGCGGACATCGCGTGAAACGTGTGAGTGCATGGCATGAAAGAACACCCTGAGTCAGAAAAACGGTGGGCTCAAAAAATGGACAATGTCCTAGAGTCGCACGGTTTGAAATTTTGTGTCGGGTAGTAGCAAGAAGGGATAGACACCCCCTCAAGTGAAAGGCCTATATTCTTGGTCAGACATATGCATCCGGCGGTGAAAGTCCGCGAAAGTGTCGGAAGGTGTATGACGCCTACGGTGAAACCCTTGAAAGTTCGTTACCCATAAAAGACACATGGCTTTTGAATAAAACGATTTTTCGAGACTGTCATGAGAAAAATAAAATAAACAAAAAATATTTTGTTTTGGGAAATGAGCGTTTTTTTTTCTGTCACAGGCATATGCATGTGAGGGAGTCGCTGGAGGCTCTGATATCGGCACGACACGTGAGAATTCATGTATAAATGCATATGTTGTTGCTCAATGTGTTTGTAATTATTGAATCATGGCACATATCGTGCACTTAAAGCGGAAGTACTTCAGAGTGGCACTCTTCACTCCGGCTAATGCTCACCCCATCACGGGAAATTATTTCCTGTGTGTCGAGGTCTCACCTGTAGATGGAACTCATCCTAAGCCTTATTTACAAAGGCGCTTCGCATTATGGCTTATTATGATTTGTAAGATCGGGATCAAGTATCCAATTTTTCATATGTAAAAGAAAAAGAGTTGTAATAAAACTCATTTTGAATTGTTAATACACTGGCGTGCCTTTTCCTGTATGGTTGTCTCATTATGCCGAGGCTATCGTGGCAACTTAGAGTGTCTTGGGAAAAGTCGAGGTGCAAGCAGAAAATGCCACAAAGCTATTGCGCTTTGGGGGTAAGTTTAGGTCGCGATAGGTTTCCCCGTCGCAATAGAGCTTCTCGTCCGATGTCGCTGATATTAGCTCCATGTCGCAACACGGTTTCCTCGCTACAAGCGCTGTTTCGTCTAGACATCGTGATTTTCATGTCACACAGTTTGTTTCTCCGTCGACAATGTCGCTACAAGAGGTTTCGTCGCGACCGGTGATGACTTCACCACCGAGGTGCCAGTGTTGCACCCTTCCGGTTGCGTACGCATTTCGTCTTAGTAAAGGATTTCTCTATCACGCACAGAAGTAGCTTTGGGCGTCACGACGTAGTTTGGTCATGATCGTTTTTGCTGTCACTTACGTAGTATTTTTGTGTCGCGATGTAAGAAGCTCGCCTTGGTATTGATTTTGAAAGTGTTACGGAAGCAGTGCTGTTTTTATGTCGACGGAATTTGGAACAAGACTGCAGAGCTTTTTACGTCATGATAAAATATTTTATGTCGCAACAGTCGGGTTAAGGTGAAGATAATTGCTGTCGCGACGTAGTATTTTTAGGTCGCCACAAAGCTCGGGGTCTTGGCAGGATTTCCTTCACACGACAAAGCGTTTTTATGTCATGACGTTTGGTCAAGCGTCAGGAGTTTCATGTCACCGATAGAGTATTTTTATGTCGCGTACGTAGTTCGCCTCGACTCGCTCTTGCTGTCATGACAGGGTATTCTTACGTCGCAATAGAAAGTTCCAAGACATAGGGTTTTCCATGTCGCAACATAGCGCTCTATGTCGCAACAAAGGTATGGCACTGTCAGAATGTGCGGTGGCACTATGGTTTCGCCTTGCATTAGACCGTGTGGCTGAAGCAGTACGATATATATATTAGGCATGCAATTTATGTGTTGGTTTGTCGCTGGCTGCATCAGACAATGGTAAAAAAAAAACCTCGATTAGGGGCGCCACAAAGATGCTATCAAAGCCGAGGTTTACAAATTCCTAGAGCTAGATGTCGAACACTAGCTATAATGCCTTGAAAATACCCTAACAGTTTTAGAACACGTTCAGGGTATAAAATAAATTATATTATATTTTCCGACATTTAAATGGCTAAAAATGAAAAATGATAAAAACCCATAAATTTTACAAGAGCCAAATAAATTTGGTAAAATAAAATAAATTACACCTAAGGGTCATAAATGAGGGAGTGTAAATGTTAAATGAAAATGATATGAAATGAAGTGCAAAAATGAAAGTGAAATGAAGGAGTTAAATGAGAAAATTAGGAAAATAGGAATTAATGAGCTGAATAAACAAGGCCTTATGAAGACTCAAGATATAAAGCATCAAATTTGGTCTTAAAATGGGGCATTTCATACTTTTAGAGAGAGAGAGAGCTAGGGCTTGGTTGAGAGAAGAACAGGAATTGTGATTTTCTTCATGTAATCAAGAGATAAGCTTGGATCAAGCAAGAAGAGTAAAGAAGAGGGCAAAGAGAATAAGGTTTAAGGTAAGAAAACTAAAACCCTCACCCCCTTTCTACTTGTATTTGGGTTTAATAAAACCCCAAATGTGGAATAAAAGTGTTTTGAAAGGTTGTAGCTCGTTTTGGGTTGTATTGGGTAAGATTTCCAGTGAAAATGGCCAAAATTGGTCAATTTTTGCATCAGCCCGACACCCCTAAGCCTAGGCGTAGGAGTGCACGCCAGCTTGCTTCTCCCTCGCTCTAGGCTGAGGCCCTTCACGAGGTGAACCCAAGGCCGACCCCGACACTCCTGATCTCAGGCGCACCTACAAGTCATGTTTCTTGGTTCCTCCTTTCTAAATCTAAACTAACACATCGACTAACGATGATCCTAATAAGTGAATGAAAGGGTTCTTACAAGTATACAAGTTATATGAAAAATGATCCGATCGTTGGGCAAACATTGTTTCTTGCCCTCATTAGCTAATAGAATGATAAGAATGCCTAAGGATGAGGAAATGGGAAAAAACAAAATGAACAATGTACCGGAAGGTAGTCTGGTAGAAAGTAAACCTAAATAGAACTCCTAGAATACCTGACTAACAATATGATTGTAAATTTTATTGGAATAGGGGCTGACGAGGAGGAAAGCCCGAATTGATCGAGATTCCTATGATTGGAATCAAACTCAACAAGCTTTTTGGTTTGTTCTTTGACTCTCTCTTTTGTTTCCATTTTGGAGTTTGTTCTCCATTCAATCACTTCTTATTTCAAGTCTTACGATCATTGTTCTATTATTGAAATGATTTTCAATAAACTGTATATCAGTGTTTTACCTGATTTGAGGCAAATAATTGTGAAATTATTTACATACTTAAAAAATTGCATGGTATTGAAAATTACTATTTGTATAAAATGTATATACTACATTTTATTTTTCTATGAATGATTTGAATGTTCTTAATAGAATGCCAAATCCACAAAATTGTTAAGTGATAAATTGGTATACCAATAAGGGTCAAATGAGCAGTATTGCACCAAACGTAATGATGTGTCACTCTGATCCATAACCAATGGATGCGATTCGTAGCGGTTCTACTGAATTTGATTTTTAATGAACCTACGTTGAAATTTAGTAGACCGTATCGTTATAAAACTTTTATACCGTACCACAAACAATGAGACCGTGTTTCGTGATTCGTTATCCTGGCATCTCAGTTAGGCAATTGCTAGTTAGTGAAATGATAAAACATTGTAAATGCATGAATTGTGTTTGAATTATTTATTGCATATGAAAGTGCATATTTGGAATGATCAATAAGCTGTACATGAATGTATATCATTCAAAAAGGTTAAAAAGCATTGTTTAGAAAAAAAAAATTGCATGATTTGAATTAAACTGAAATGGAAAAGAGAACTATAGAACCACTAAGCATAAAAATGCTTAGTGCGTTGTTTTTACCATCGCACAGGTACCGAGAGAATAGGTACGAACACAAGGACCGTTGAGATTAAGATTCATCACAAGCCACACAGCGAAAATAAAAACTCCGTCACATGCATGTATGAATTTGATTTAACTTTTTTTTGTATTGAAACTATAATTCGAAAAAGTGAATTCTGATTTTTTTTTGTAAATTTTGGTATTGAAACAGCTTATAATGTCGTAATATATAAAGGTGGCAAATGAACCAAATGGGCATGTACTGCCATATTTAATGGAAAATATGTATTGAAAACAAAATGGTGGGCCCCCTTTAAGTTGAATTAGTAATATATATATGTATATATTTTCATTGAATATGTGAAATGTGTCTTAAATGAGAAATTGTACTGCCATATTTAATGGAAAATGTATTGAAAAAACAAATGATAGGCCCTTTAAGTTGAATTAGTATATATATGCATATATTTTCATTGAATATGTGAAATGTGTTCAAATGAGAAATTGCAATTGATTTGAATAGTATCTAAAAAAGTAAGATAGGAGCTACATATTGGAAACGTATTGGTATTTCTGTATTGGTAATTGATTACATCGTAAAAGTAAAGGGCCCAGATGACGGACGCCACACTATCAGTCAATACACGGGAATTAGGTATACAAATCTAAGACTTGATGGGCACGAGTTAGATCATGCATTCATTGTGCATTCTGATGAAACATTATGTGTTATATATTGCATGATATTGTGTAAATTATATACTTGCATGGTAAAGAGTATATAGGAAATGTTGAACACTAGGGTGAGAAAATACACGATTGTGGGTTCTAAGAACAACAAACATGTTTAGTTCGATCGGGACGATATTAGTCGTAAGTGCATGCAATCTACTAATTGAACAAGGAAAGAAAATTCAATTTTCTACTTGACACATGTTGATGGCAAGTCAAGGAAGGGGACATAGTTGCCCACAAAGGCAATAGCCACCACCACTCTCACACCGCAGACCTCAGAGGCTATGGTGCTGCGCTACTATTGCTCAAAGCACGCTGGGGTCACGAGAACCCGGAGTAAATCTCCGGGAGGTTTATGGCAACACCATCCTCCACTATCTCATAGGGTGGTGGATCCAATGGTAGCCGACCATTGGTTCCTGGGTGAGGGTCTAAAGGATTTCGAGGCCATGAGATCACTCTTGATGCCACGAGGATCAGGCTAGCACATTTGCTAAAGCGGTGAATCCTGGCATATGGATCGATTAAAGTCCCAAGCGATTCAGAGATGATGACATGGGGAGTTCCAAGAGCTTCATGAGTGTTTTTCCCAAAGATCTACTAGGGCATGCAAAAGCCCTGTGAGTTCCTTGAGTTGAAACAAGGCGCGACCATACTCAAATACATACAAGTTCACCAAATTAGCACGTTTCGGATGATTACGCGCTACGACACGCCAAGGTGAGGAAGTTTGAGGATGGTCTAAAGTTGTCCATTCGAGGCAACATTGTGGGATTCCTCCTACAAGATATGGACTTTATGGTCAAGACGGCTATCGCCATAGACGACGCACGGAGCATCCATGGCATGGGTGCTGGTGACAATAGAAAGAGGCCAGCCTTCTTCTTAGTTCAGAAAGAAGCCAAAGGTTTCTAGTTCACGAGGGTTTCAAAGGTATTCACATTATCAAGGCTAAGGGGCCGCATTAGGGTTTAGTCAAGGGACCCAAATTTGATTATGTTACCATCATTACCACCGAACACATCAAATGCACTGTCGCGCAGGTGGATCCCGCAGTTATGAGACGCCACATAGCCCCGGGCCGCTCTGGTGAGGCACACTTCGACACGCTTGTTCCTTCACCCCAACACAAGCTGGGGAGGAACCAAAGTGGTTATCTCGGGAGCACGCAGCACCTACCATGTCACAAATGTACTTCGGGAGGCCAAAGTATGGGCTTCCAGACCACAGAGTCACAGGGCCGACTTCAAGACCTAGGGCGTGGTCTACGACAGATCAGACCGAGACTGCGCTCACCAATTATACATTGATATGTTTCTACTCGTGTCAGGGCAAAGTATTGTTTGATTCTAGATCTCATCTGATTCATCACAACATGAGCACTGGGGCCAGATTGAGACCTTTGAAAATCCGTTGTATGTGAGTTCTACCCTAGGAACTAGGGTGAGTGTTCATATGATATGTCAGGATTGTGAGTTAGAGATCTCTGGGATTCTACTCACTGTGGACTTGTAACGCCCCAAAAATACCCTAGAATTTTTATAATAATTTTATTATATATTCTGGGTATGAATTGAGTCAAACTTGGGCTTTTCCGAGGAATTTGATAAATTGTAAAATGTAAATTGAAAGAGAGCGAAGATAATGACAATATTACGTGCTAAAATAAGAAAGTGATCAACTTAAATAACCCGAAAAAGGGCAAACATGGAAATTTGTAAAATAAGGACCTAAGGGTCAAATGATAACTTAAATGTTAATGTGAAATAAATGTCTAAGTGAATAAATGATAAGGAAAGTGAAATAAAGAGTTAGAATGTCAAAAATAGAAAATGGGATTAATTGGGTGGCCAAACAAGGCCTTATATAGCTTAAGTGGCTTAATACAAAAATGAGAATGATAAAGTGTGTAGGCCAAACAAGGCCTTACACTTAGTATTTATAAAGACCAAAATGTGGTCTTGGTGGCTCATTTGAAAAGCAAATCTCGTTTTGAGGGAAGAGGAGAGAAGAAAAGGGAGAAAATCTGGTCAAGGTAGAGTTGGCTAGGTCAAGCCGCTTCTCATTTCTGCTCTCAAGAGACTAAGCAACATACAAGAAGAGATTTTAAGAGGTTCAAGGTAATAAATCAAACCCTAACCTCTATTCTTTGATTCGATTTTAGGTGAAAGCCCTAATTTGAGGAAAATGGATTTTATCGAGTTCAAACCCCACTTTCAGAGTTGTTTTTGGTAGATTCCATGGTGGATTTTTGATAAGGGACGGAATCGGGGAAGATTGGTAGATGAAAATGAGTGAGGAAATGCAAATCCCGCATTGGCAAACCTCAGAGGGAGGAATTTAAGACAGTTGAGTCGTACTCTCCCAAGATAGGTGACACGTGGCATCTGCATCAGACACCAAACATGTATCAGACTGATCGAGTGCTGGATAACCTATACCTAAGACAGTCAAAAGTGGTACCCCAGATCGGCTTGTTCCAAAGAAATTCGCTTTGACATGTTTTCACACCGTTAAGTCCCGTGATTCCAGATACCGGCTGTCTAGGGACCCTAAGAAATGAATAACAATGGGGTTCAAACAAGGATAGAACTATGAAAACGCACGCACCGCCTCACAAAGCTTAATCTGGCCTTCGCGCACTTAGTGTCTTAACTCAAGACTATTAACAAAATAAATTTGTAATTCACTAAAATTGTTTAACAATTGTTTATCCACCGAGAGGGTATGAATGTTATTGACTAGACGTGGTGATACGATCGCCTTTACCAGACCGTAGATCTACTATAAGAAGCCAGATCTCGATTGTGCTCCTGGCTTTGTTCTCTGACTCTATTCTTATTTCAAGTATTTTGGTAGTTTACCAAGTAAATATGAAATGAGTACATGAATGAGTATATAGATTGAGTATATCTTTGAAAAGATAATACGAAAGTGAATATGGAATTGAAATGTGATATTGAAAACCGAATGAATGTGAATGATGATAAAGACGGGATTCATCAAACGGAATCCGTCATAAATGTAATTTGAATGATATATCGAATGAACCGCCTTACGAGATGCACCAATTCCAAGATCCGTCATGGGCACCCTTCGAATTGTCCAATGTCCCACTTGGCGGATGCACCAATCCATCCATCATGATGGTGGCGCATGGCATCAAGAAATGTTCCCACTTGGCGATGCACCAATCGGCATCCGCTGCGATCGCTATGGCATTTAAATGATACCACATGTCTAACAGATCAATCCAAGATTCATCATGATGGGAGATCAATTGTTAAAAGTGATACCACATGTAGGTGCACAAACTAAGATCCGTCGCGGATGGAGACCATATTGTTAAATGTGTAAGCAATATTCGCATCGATAATAAGGATTCGGATTCATTAAACTAACTGGCCGAAATGTGAATTGAATAGTCAAGGTGAAATAACCAACATTGACGAAAGTATAAAGGATTTTTGCGTATATGTTAAATCTCATAAATTGAATTGTGAATGAATTGTTGCATTGAAAATGCATGTCATGACATGGTAATGAATTGTATATCAAGGCATGCGGAAATGAATAGCATGAAGATATGTTATTGATATATGTACGGTTTAATGTTAAATGCATGCCGAGTTAAATTTGAATATTTGAAATAGAAATGTATAGAACCACTAAGCATGAAAATGCTTAGCGTGTAGTTTTATCTATACGCAGGTATCGAGTAAGCAAAGAAAAAGAAGGCCAAGATCGCACAGCACAGAGTCAGAGAGAGTACGGCCAGATAAGTATATAATTCGTAATTTGCATATAATCTCTTTTTGAACAAGTGAAATTTGTAAACAAAAGGGTTAAACTTTAACCATTTGTATATCATTCCGGAAAGGTACGCATGTCTTCTTTGTAAAATGCATTTTGCTAAATGTTTACGGGCTCACTCGAATTGCATTGAATTTTGTTAAAATGATTATGGCTTCGCTTCTAAATCGAATCGTCACACTTAAATGACATAATAAAATGTTTTGATAAGATAAATGAAAACGTCGGAGTAAACCAGACTCCAGTTCGGATCCGCCATTTTGGTCTAGCCGAGGATTCGGGTCACGGCACTTTTAAAAAGAAAAAAATTTTAAAATTTAATAACACGGAAAATAAAAAAGAATTAAACCTATTGGCCCCCTGATTTCGTTCGACCGCCATTCGTGCTGATCGCTCTGGGTCGCTACACTTTAGTGGTATCGTGAGCTCAAGTTTAGGCGTTTCGAAAAAAAAGTGGCCCTAAACCATTTTGAAAAAAAGGATTTTGAAAATGGTATTTAACATACATCAGACGGTATAAAGGATGATATGACTCTGACGCGGATCTTGTCGATTTTAATAGGTAAGCATGGATGGTTCAGGTACCCATAGGGTCGAGGGTGACCCGGGAAATCGTCCTGATAGTCCTGCTAGTGTGGTAGGTGGACAAGCATCTCATGCTCCACCAACGAATGAACCGGAACAAGTAGTAGGAGGTACTATGGGTATCCTCCAACAGTTGGCTCAGGCCTTACAAAGAGCCGGGCAACCAGCTGCAATTGCCCCGCAGCGATCAACCATTGAAAGAATGGCAAGGTACCGACCGATAGACTTTATGGGAAAGAAGGATGATGAGCCCGCGGCGGCAAAAATTGGCTTCAGAGAACCGAAGCGACGTCAGGCAAATGCATTGTACGCTTCTTGAAGAGAAATTGAATGTGCGACCTCATTACCTGTGATGAGGCTTATCATGGTGGGTTTCTGACCAGACCACACCACCAGAGAGAGTTATACTTTGAGGTTCTTCGGATGCCCAAGAAGAGTTATGGGTCGCATCTATTTAAACAATATACATGGTAGTTTCATAATTTGAAACAAAGGCAATCAAGTGTAACCAAATATGTGAGAGAATTACACCACGAGCAAGTATGCTCAGATGTTGCAAGTGAAGAAGAGGAAGTGTCGAAGCTCAAGATCTGGGCTTAAGCGACTGTTATCTCGCCCATGTCACAAAAGATTTTTTCCATGATGATTTCTCCAAAATCACGCATACGTGCTCTAAATGTGGAACGAGTAAAAGAAAGAGGAAAATGAAAGAAAAGATAGAAGATAGGAAAGAAAACCTTGCCGCTAAGTGCTCACAAGAGTGCAGAGTAGATTCAGTGGGACCACGGATCCCGCATACCACACCGTGCCACCGCTAGGGAGATACCATTCCCACGGCGCCGCCGCCGTAAGTGCACAAGGAGGTGCCTCTAGAGACAAGATGTTCCTCGTTGTTCCCATTGTGGGAAGAAAACACAAGGAGATTGTTGGAGATCGATCGGGTGCTTTCTTAGGTCAGGATCCATAAGGCTAAAATACGAGAGTGTAATGTGGCACGCCCCTTCACAAATGTTCTTCAAATCGGGGCAAAGTTTCATCACGAAAGGCAACAAAAGTGTTACATCACCGAAAGGTTCCAGACAAGGGACAATGTATCTCCACTAGGCAAGATGGTTGCCCAGCCTAGGAAAGATATGCGATGAAAGAGAAGATACCGACGCCCGGGATGTGATAGTTTAATTTTACCATCTTTGATTACTATCAGGCATGCATTGATGCACCTGTGTGGTCAACTCCATTCATATGTGTGTACTAACATACCCAACTTGGGAAATTTACTGAGGAGTGAAATCGAGTATGACATCTTGGTGATGAACCCGTCGGGCATAGTGTTATTGTGAACAAAGTGTATAGAGATTGTCCCATCAAAAAAATACGAGTATGAATTTGGGAGATTTGATCAGTTATCCTTTAGAGTTTGATGTGATATTGGGATGGATCAAGTTATCCCACACCGAGCGATAGTCGATTTGTAGAATGAAAAAGAGTGACCTTAAGGACACCGAATGACGATGAGGTTATTTACTCAAGTGAGAGGTCAAACCACCCTATCGTGTGATATCCGCGCCCATTGCGAGAAAATGGTGCTGAAGGGATGCTTCCACTCTGGCTTATGTGATTGATACGCAGCTATGCGCCTGTATCGATATCCCTACTGCTAGTGACTTTCAGATGTGTTCCCGAAAGAGTTGCTTGATCGCTTCCACAAGAGGGAGAGAGAAGATTGAGTCATATCGACGAGTACCATGTGCCACACCTGCGATCCATTACATCAGTGATAGAATGGCTCCACTGAGCTAAAGGAATTGAAATTGCGGTTGTAAGAACCGCTAGAAAAGGGATTTATTCGACCAAGTGTATCACCACATGGGGGAGCTCATCTCGCTTTTGTTAAGAAGAAAGATGGTACACTTCGCCATGTCATTGATTATAGACAACTAAACAAGTTGGACCGTAAAGAATAAGTATCTCGTTACTCCGCACTGATGATTTGTCCTGACCACTTAAAGGTGAAAGTATGTTCAAAGATTGACTTGCGCATCTAGGGTATCATCACTGAGAATTAAAGATGTGGATGTGCATAAGACAACGTTCAGAACGCGATACGGACATTATGAGTTCCTTGTGATGTCGTTTGGTTTGACAAATGCACCGGCGGCTTTCATGGACCTAATGAATTGTGTTTTTCGACCGTATGTGGATCAGTTTGTCGTAGTGTTCATAGACGACATTCTCATTCGAAGATCGAGAAAGTCATGACACACACCTTCTGCAGGCAGTTGTAGACTTTATAAAAGAGCAATTTTGTGGCGTAAACTAAGCAAGGTGAGTTTTGGTTAAATGGAAGTGTCCTTTTCGCACATTGTATCGAAGAAGGAATCCGAAAGTGATCCAAAGAAAATAGAAGTGGCTGTCGAATGAAGCCACCAAGGAATGCTTACGTAGTCTGTAGCGTTTCGGTCTCGCGTGTTACTACGTAAAATTAAGAGGTTTTCATGATCGCGCGTTCCTCGACGACGAGATCGCTATAGAAAAATGTGAAATATGAATGGAGGAAAACAAGCCAAGAAGTTTTGAAGTTAAAGCATTCTTAACCGAGTCTTGCATTCACCGACCTACTATGAAAGAATATGTGATCTTTAGTGATGCTTCATTAAAATGGACTCGATGTGTCCTAAATGCAAGAGTGGTAAAGTGGTAGCCTATGCTTCATGACAATTGAAGCCACATTAAAAGAACTACCCCACGCATGATTTGAATCGCTTCAATTGTATTTGCGCTGAAAATTTGGAGACATTATTTGCAGGAGAAAAGTGTCTCATTTACACCGATCATAAGAGTCTTAAGTATTTGCCCTCACAAAGAGAGCTTAACTTGAGACAACGTGGATGGATGGAATTGATAAAAGATTATGACTGCGTGATTGATTATTACCCAGGAAAGGCCAATGTAGTGGCCGATGCTTTAAGTAGAAAGACAGTGCAAACGCTTCGAACGTTGAATGCCCATTTGTCATTGTCAGACTATGGTACAATAATGGCAGAATTGATAGTGAGACCGACTATTAATCGAAAAAGGGGGCACAAAAGAAAGATGAGAAAATTTCGCTATAATGAAATGTATTGAGATGGTAAGGAAACCGAGTTCGAAATAAAGGGAGATAGGTCCTTCAGATATAAGGACGGTATAAAGCTCCAATGATTGTGAATTAAAGAGTTTATACTTGATGAGAGACATACGGATTCATATCCATCCTTAGCACAAAGATGTATCAAGATTTGAAAATGCCATTCCGTGGTCCTAATGAAAAGAGATGTATCGAAGTTTGTAACCAAGTGTTTGCGTGTCAAAGAGTAAAGGCAGAGCATCAAAGTTCCTTCTGGATTATCGCGTTCTATCGTAATACCTCTGTGAGTGGAAATGGGACCCACAACCATGGATTTATTGGGTTGGTTTACCATTGACAAGGAGAAAGATGACTCGCCTTTAGGTCAGAGGGACCGATCACCAAGTCGCCTCACTTCCTACCAAAGGAGAACCGGACTATTCGCCATAAGCTAGCATAGCCGTATATCTGAAATAGTTCGACACACGATTCCTATATCCATTATTTCCGTAATCGAGATCCGAGGTTTACTCAGATTGGGAAAATTTCCAAGAGGCCTCGCACTCGACCGAATTTCAAGATAAATAAGCCACCCAAACTGGATGGACAATCAGAGAGAATGATCCAGACTCTGGAAGATATGTTAAGGAGTCATGGCGACGACCATGAGGGTAGTCGATCACATCTCTTTGGCTGAATTTGTGTACAACAACGCTTCCAATCAAGTATCAAATGGTGCTCACGAGGCTCTATATGGAAGAAAATGTAGAACAATCGCTGTGTTAATGTAATTGAAAGAAAGAAAAGTGATCGGGTCTCAATGATACAAGAGACAGAATGAAAAAGTGAAATGATTAGAGATTGGAAAGGGCCACCAACGTACGTGTCACATGTCGACATGAAAGAGAAAAGATATCATAATAGATCTACGAAAAGTGTTTTTTAAAAGTATCGCCTTGAAGAAAGTGATGAGATTCGGGAAAATGGCAAGTCGAAATCCCAGATTTATCGCCCATATGAGGTGATCGAAAAGGTAGGTCCAGTGGCATACCGCGGCATTACCTCCGGACTTGAGAAGATCCATAATGTTTTCCATGTCCATGCTACTCTGAGAAATCGATCGGACTCCGTCACATGCAGTCCCTTCGAGACAATTGAGCTTAGACCGGATTTGACATATGAAGAAGAGCCAAGAGGAAATTTTGGCTCGCGGAAGTGAAGGAATCATGGAACAAGAAGATTCCGCTTATCAAAGTGTCAGGAGAAACCACAAGACCGCAAGCCACTGGGAAAGTGAAGAAACGATGCAGCAGATCCGAGAACGTTAATCCAAGGTAAATTTTGACAAATTTTCTAAGTGGGGAGAGTTGTAATGTTCCAAAATTTAGAATTTTTATAATAATTTTTATTATATATTCGGTATGAATGAGTCAAACTGGGCTTTTCCTGTGAATTTGATAAATTGATAAATTGTAAAATGTAAATTTGCAAGAGTGAGTATTATGATTGAGCTATTATGTGCTAAAATAAGAAAGTGATTGAACCCAAAATAACCCCAAAGGAAAAAGGGCAAACGTGGAAATTTGTAAAATATGGACCTATGGTCAAATGATAACTTAGATACACGTGAAATAAATGTCTAAGTGAATAAATGATAAGGGAAAGTGAAATAAAGAGTTAGAATGTCAAAAATAGAAATGGGATTAATTTGGTGGCCAAACAAGGCCTTATATAGCTTATGACTTAAGACAAAAATGAGAATGATAAAGTGTGTAGGCCAAACAAGGCCTTACACTTTGTTTATAAAAAGACCAAAATGGTTCTTGTGGCCCATTTGAAGAGCAAATCTCTGCTGAGAAGACGAGAGGAGAAAAGGGAGAAAATCTAGGGTTTGGTATGAGGGAGTGGTTTCGTTGCTTTTGTTTCTTATTTCTTGCTCCTAAGAGACCAAGCAACATACAAGAAGAGATTTGAAGAGGTTAAAGGTAATAAATCAAAACCCTAACCTCATTCTTTTGATTTGGATTTTAGGTGAAAAGCTCTAACTTGAGGAAAAGGGATTTTTATTGATTCTAAACCACATTTGGAGTTGTTTTTGCAGATTCCATGGTGGATTTTTTTATATGGGGACGAATTGGAGAAGATTGAGATGAAAATGAGGAGAAATGCAAATCCCGCATTGGGCAAAACTCGTAGGTGTACCCTACAGTTGAAGTCAGATTTACAGGGATGCAGAGGGCAATCGGTACCTAAGATGGGCCAAACCCGCACTGCATCGACTGGCAGTGGATAACCTGTACCGGTACAGGTCAAAGTGGTACCTATATCTATTGTTCAAACAGCCTGCTTTTGACATAAGCTGCACCGTTAAGTCCTGATCGATACTCATGTCTAGGGACCCTAAGAAATGAATAATCTGGGGGGGGTGGGTTCAAATAAGATAGAACTAAGTGAAAATGCACTCGCCTAAGAAAGCGACCCGCCTTCTGACGTACTTAGTGTCTTAACCCAAGACCATTAACAAAAATAAATTTGTAATCACTAAAATCGCTTAACAATTGTTTATCCACCGAGAGTGGTATGAATGTTATCGACTAGGACGGGTGATACCGCTCAACCTAGGACCGAGATCGAAGAGAAGGAAGCTAGATTCGATAGCGTTTCCGCTTGTTCTTCGACTCTATTCTTAATTTAAGTATTTTGCAGCTTACCAAGTAACTATGAAATGAGTTCATGAATGGTATATAGCCGTTAATATTAGATCGGGTATATCTTTGAAAAGATAATAACAAAGTGAATATGGAATTGAAATATGATAGTGAAAACCTAATGAATGTGAATGGATGATAAAGACGGATTCATCAAACGGAATTCGCCGTAAATGTATCGAATATATCAATGAATCACCGACGATACTAATCGGCATCCTTCACGAAGGCACCCCGAAATTGTCCAATGTCCCACTTGGCGGGATGCACCAATCGGCATCCGTCATGATCGCGTATGGCATTTAAATGATACCACATGTCGGGTTGCACCAAACGGCATCCGTCATGATAGGAGACCGAATTGTTAAAAAGTGATACCACATGTCGGGGTGCACAAAACGGCATCCGTCATAATGGGAGACCGAATTGTTAAATGTGCTAATATTATCGACGATAATAAGGACGATTCATTAAACTAATCCGAAATGTGAATTGAATAGTCAAGGTGAAATAACCAACATTGACGAGTATAAATGGGATTTTTATGTATATGCTTAAATCATAAATTGAATTGTGAAATGAATTGTTGCATTGAAAATGGCTGTCAGGATACGGTAAACGAATCAGATATTTGGCATGTTGAAATGAACAAGATGAGTATATGTTGGATATATAGGCATGTATTTAATGTTAAATGCATGTCGAAAGTTAAATTTGTTATTTGAAATAGAAATGTATTAACCACTAAGCATGAAAAAATGCTTAACGTAGTTTTATCTATGCAAGAAGTATCGGTAAGCAACAAAAAGAAGGCTAAGATCGCTACAAATACGGAAGTCATAGAGAGTACCTAGCGTATAAGTATATACCCGTAATTTGCATATCATCTCTTTTGAACAAGTGAAATTTTGTAAACAAAAGGCTAAACTTGAACCTTGATTTTTGCATACTTATTCTAGAAAGGCATGAATGTCTTCTTTTGTAAATGTATTTTGGTTAAATGTTTACGCTTCCACCGAATCGCATTGAATTGTTAAATGATTATGGGTTTGCTCGAAATCAAACCGCTCAGAACGAAATGATTATAAATAAAATGTTTTGATAAGATAAATGAAAACGCCGGAGTAAACCGGCTCGATTAGGATCCTACCATTCGGCTCGCCGTGATTTCGTCAGAACAATTTTTAAAAAGAAAAATTTAAAATTTAATAACACCTTAAAATAAAAAGAATTAAACGCGCCCCTGGTTTCTTGCCTCTGACTCGCTATCTGGCCTGACCGGGCTCGTGGGTCGCTACAGACTTGGAGGGTCATGGACATGTCAGACTCTTGATGTCATTCTTGGTATGGACTGCTGGACAACACACCGAGTCATTGATCAGGATCGCAGAGATTACTACCTATACACCCGGGATGGTATTTGCGTTGGTTTTCATGGAGATAAGCATGATGCTTACCTCAAGCCTATACGACTCTAGTGTGCATGTGCGCTAATGGATCAAGCAGCAAAACCTTACCCCTCGGAGCACTGGTGAGACAGATTTAGCTCACCTTCGTGGTTTGTAAAGTACGAGGATGTCTTTCCTCGATGAACTACCGTGATTCCTCCATACCAGGAGTGTACACTTTCTTTGTCATTGAGTTACATCTGGTATGTCGCCCATTTCTAAGTGACTCTCATAAGATGGCACCGGTCAGCTAAGGTGAACTCTGGTCCAATCGCAGGAATTGTTAGACAAGGGTTTTATTAATCGAGCACTTCACCTCGGGGGCACTCCTGCTCGCTTGCTAAGAAGAAGAATAAGACCCTTCGACACAGCATTGATCAACAACAATAGATACGTTACGATCAAGAATCTGGGATTCATTACAGAGATTGATGATTTATTTGATCACCGTGATGGGCGCGGTGTATTCGAGATAGATCTCCAAGCATTCCGATACCATCACGAGTTGTGGAGGTCGACATCCCTAAGACAACGCTAGGACACCTGTGACGGCATTTCGAAATTCACAAGTGATGCTCTTCGATCGGGACGACACGCCGCCAAAGATTCATGGATCTCATGCATAGGATATTCCAACCCTATTTGGATTAGTTTGTCGTAGTCTTTGTTGACGACATTTTGGTCTACTCCAAGTCTGAGGAGGAGCATGAGAATCATTCGAGGTCGCTCTTCAGTTTCACTCGATCGCTGTATGTCAAGTTCATCAAATGTGAATTGGGCTTATCGAGGTGAAATTCTTAGACATGTAGTAGTCGCCTTCTAAACAGATTAAATGACCTATAGCTGTCGAGGCAACTACGTAGTCAGAGAGGCTAAAGTCGTACTGAGATACACGCTTTAGGAGTGGCGTGGCATTACGTGAGATTCATGAGGACTTCTCCGACAAAATATCTATGACGATCGACTCGTAAGGAGGTCAAATTCGAAAGCTGGATAATTTCGTGTGAGAAGGCATTCAGAATTGAAAATGAGGCTTACTACAATTCTCCATTCGATAGTCCCTGAAGGGACAAAGGTATACAAGTGTATTGTAATGCTCCTCAAGGATGACGATGCATTTTGGATGCGCTCCGAGGGTAGTAGCTTATGGTTCTGCCGCTAAAGAATCATGAGGAAATTACCCCACGCATGATACGGAGTCAAGGGTCATAGTTTTCGCCTTGAAGATTTTGCTCCACTACCTATCTGGTGAGCAGTTCGAGGTGTTTTCGCACCACAAAGTCCGGCGCATATCTACAACAAGATCTCCCAACATGAGGCAACGCGAGATGGATGGAGTATGGAGGATTGAGGACTTCACTTTGCATTACCATCCCGGTAAGTAAATGTGGTGGTTATCATGCTCGACCTAAGTCACTGGGAGTACCGGGCTAGGGTAGTTTCTGAGTGGCAGATGCTCGAGGCCAGAACGGGGCTTACACAAAGACAGATAAAGCTCAGGGTGCCTTAGGGAGTTTAGCGGTCATACCTTCCCTAAAAAGTAGAGTGATTGAGTCCTGTGGCAGACGCAGAGATATTGGTTCATCAGTGGACCGGCACAAAAAAAAAAAGTACCATGTATGGGTGATCTATATTCCAGCCATCCAATACGCATGGTAGTCTTCAGTATAGAGACGGGGTCATGGGTCTCCAATATTACACAGAAGAGAGATCCCAGTGAAGTTCCATTACTTCTTGATTTACATCCAGTGTACTTGTAAGATACCATGATCCTTCTCTTAGTTTCATCGAGTGACAAGAGATTTATCGTTTCAGATTCTGAATTGATGATTCATTTTGTCAAAGAAAAACAGCACTATGAGGCCAAGAGGGCTTACCCAACCATTGGAAGTGGCAGAGTGGAAGTGGAAATATATCACGATGGATTTTGTGACTCACTTGCCATAGACATCACGGAAGCATAATACGGTGTGGGTGATAGTGGATCGGCTCACTAAGTCGTCAAATTTCCTGGTCGTGCGGATGACCTTCACACTTGAGGAATTCTGCAGGTTATACATTCGAGAGATTGTCCGGTTATATGGAGTGCCAGTCTCTATCATATTCCGACCAGATCCTAGTTTAAGACTCACTTGGAAGAGGCTTCCTGAGAGCCATGGGAACAAAGTTGATGATGAGCATTGTTGTTCATCCGCGCATGACTCGCCGAAAAGAACTATACAGTTTTAGAGGACATGCTTTGTTACGTGTCCTAGATCTTATAGCCGGGAGGAAAGAATCGCTTCAGGTAGTTCACCTACAACAAAGTGACGCTTAGCATACAGATGACACCCTATGAGGCTTTATATCGGGAGGCTGCCGATCTCCGACTACTGGCTGAGGGAAGCAGATCCATCACGCAGTCCTGGATTTGATTAGAGACAATCTTGAGAAGGTGGGATTTTGATACTAAGCGCCTTCTCACACCGAGCCAAGAAGAGCTACGCCGACACACCACGCCGACCTCGTAGCTCGAGGCTGTGACATCGCCTCTCATGATGCCCAAGAGAGTAGCCGAGTTCTAAGTGAGGAAAGCTATCGCCGAAGATATTACTCCAAGCCCTTCTAGATACTTCTGAGAGGGTAAGTACCAGGTACGATTGGCTTTACCGCCGAGTTTATCGGGTGTCTATGAGGTATTCCATGTCTCCATGCTTCGGAAGTACACTCCAGATCCGACTCATGTCAGGATTGTACAGCTTGTTATTAGATGTAGAGATGGACCTTCTCGAGGAGCAGACTACAGATATTTTGATAGCTAAGAATTAAGTCTTATGACATAAGACTGTGAGGCTAGTGAAGGTGTTATGGCAACACCAAGAAGTGGAGAAGGCAACATGGGAACACGAGGACACGATGTGTGCCACCTATCATTTCCTATTTGAGGATGTAATACGTTGTTTAGTAATTCGGGAATTAAATGACTGTTTCAAATGCATGTGATTGTATGTATGTGTGTGTAAATTTTGAGGACAAAACTTTTTTTTTAAGAGGGGAGAATGTAAAACCTGGGAAAAATTCAATTTTTGAAAAATTCACAAAACAAGAATTTACTATTATAGTACAAGCTTTAAAACTGAAATTTCTAGACCTCGTGGGGGACTAACGGACCTCACCACACAAATTTGTCCCGCGATTTTAGTTACCCCCGACGACCGTTGGCCGACTCCTAAAGGAGCATTAAATTTCACGCAATTCCGGCGCGGAGACTGACAAATGGTATGACAAATACGTGGCACCCGCCACATAATCACGACTTTCTAAAACAAAGGGACATGTGGAAAATTGCTACATGACGACCATGTGTGGTCTTGAAAGATCAATGAGTGGTTTAAATGTCATAGATGACACTTGTCACCAAAAGGCAAAACAAAAGGGGACACCTAGGAGCCATGTGTCACATCCATAAAGAAAGATCAAGTAGTGGATAAGAACGGAGGAAGGAAAAGCTGTAGCCAAGGAAAAGAAAAGGGGAAAAGAAAGAGGGAGAGGAACTGAGGAGCCGATCACGACACTTCCTAGATCTCCGATGAAAGCGATTCATCAAAACTCATCTGAGCAAGAGGCGCAGTTTATCTACGCAGCAGAAGCTCTTGCAGCATTCAAGATCCGAGTTCTCTCCTACCCAAACTCCAAGAGGTGTGGGGTTCTCCTACTTTAGCTAGTCCTTTTTCTATGGGCCATTCGATGGCCATGAGGTGTAGCCCTAACGGTGGGGTTGATTCAAAAACAGTTGTGATCAAAATCCGTTGCGATTTAAGGACCACCGTCCTTATGTTCCTTAACTACGTTTCAAATAGGCTAGCCATAGAAAATGTGGGCTTGAGTATAATGATTTTTGTAGTGTGTCAATGCTGGACATGGACTGACATGCTGAACTGTGTGTACTGTTCTGGGTTTGAACATGAAGATACAGTTTTGTGTGTTTTTGCTTGATTGAATGACACGCAAGTGTGTGAAAATTCATGTGAATATATGTTGAAATTGATGTATTTACATGGGTCAGACATGGATGTAAATTGTATATCAGAGCAGATTATCCATGAATCATAAATGCTGCATGTAACATGAAAGAACATGCAATGGCATTCTCGTATCAGATATGCATAGACATCAAGTGGAAACGGGCGTGAGTGCATGGCATGAAAGAACACTTGCTCGTGTTTAAAATGGTGGGCTCAAAAAGGGACGCCTCTAGAGTTTTACGCGCTTTGGAAATTTTGTGTCGAGTAGTAGAAAAGCGGACACACCCCTTCAAGTGAAAGGTCCGTATTCTCGTCAAACATATATCCGGATAAAGGAAAGTTTCCGAAAGTGTCGAAGCGTGTACGACATTTAAGTGGTGAAACCCCTGGGAAAGTTCAAGCACCCACAAAAGACACATGGCTTTTGAATAAAGCGGTTTTTCGGAGACTATCCAAGGAGTAAAAAATAAAAATAAAACAAATCTTTTGTTTTGGAAGTGAAGGTTTTTCACACAGGGCATATGCATGTGTGAGGGAGTCAGTGAGGGCTCGGGACATTGGCATGACATGTGAGCATTCATGTAGAAATGCATATGTTGTTGCTCAATGTGTTTATAATGATTAAATCATGGCATTGCATGTGAATCCTAGCGGGGAGTGGGTTTCAGAGAAGAATTTCTTACTAGGCATTGCCTTTGGTCCCTGCATCGTGGGAAATTATTTCAAAGTTGGAGGCCACCAGATGAACCCACCGAGGCCTTTTAATGGTAAAGAAGGCCATATTATGGCTTAATTTGTAGTTTGTAAGATTCTAGACAGTTATCTAGTTTTTCTGTTATATAAAAGAGAAGAGTTGTAATAAAACTCATTTTAAATTGTTAATACAGTTTGACAGGTTTTTCCCAGATTTTATGTTGCCTTTATTATGCTGAGGCCGTTGTGTGACAACTTAGAGCTTCTTGGGAAAAAGCTGGAGGTATAGGAAATGCCGAAGGCTATTGCGCTAAGTTGTGTCGCCATAGGGTTTCCGGTCGATAAAGCTGTTCGTGTCGCTGACAGGGTTCCCAAAGGTCGCGACATGGGCTCTCAGCCGCAGCGCTGCTTGGTCACAACATAGCATTTTCATGTTGCAATAGTGCTTATTATCTGTCGTGACGATGTCGCATTGCAGGTTTTCTTGTCGACCTAGACCTACCACAACAGAGGTTAGGTGTCGCACCTCTCGTACTGCAATGTGCCTGGGTCTGGGTAGGATTTATCAATGGGCCAGAAGGTTTTTATGTCGTGATAGAGTTTGGTCAAGGCCAGGGGTTTCTATGTCACGACAGAGTATTTTTGTGTTGCGACAGAGTTTGGCCTTGGGCATGGATTTTATGTTGCGACAAAGTGTTTTTATGTCACGACGGAATTTGAACAAGATCAAGAGTTTTTATGTCGCGATAAAATATTTTATGTCGATGTAGTCACTAAGGTGAAGAGAATTTATGTCCCCATTACAAGAGTTTTCAGGTTACGATAGAGTTCGGGTTTTGGCAAGGATTTCTCTATAGCGATAGAGTGTTTTTATGTCGCGACAGAGTTTGGTCAAGGCCAAGAGTTTCTATGTCGCGACAAAGTATTTTTGTGTCCCAACAAAGTTCGCCTCACCAGAGCTTCGGCGGTCACGACATAGTATTCTTACCGCCGCGATGTGCGTTTCAGACATGGGGTTTTCCATGTCACGACATAGCGCTCTATGTCGCGATAGAGGGGCAAGGCATCGTCGCAATCAGGGTCGTGCGCCACGACAAAGACGCTCTCACGCACGCTAGGTAATCGTGTCGCGCCGCGAACAGAAGGCCATGCCGGTGACGTATTCGCATCGAAGGCAGACCATGTCGCCGCACTAAGGTTAGTCGCGGTATGACAAAGTTATTCTGTCGTGATAGAGATTTCTTTATAGCGACAAACTTCGTACAGTGGTAAAAAAAACCTAGATCGGGAAGGCTACATAGTGAACTCCGTCCGCAAGGATCTGGAGTTCTAGAAATCCTCAAGGAAGTGGGGTGAGAAGAGGATTAAATGTTCCTACAATTCAACCGTGATAGGGAAGAGGGTGTGGTAGTTCAGACAAGGAAGAGGTATTGCATTAGAAATAGTAAATCGCCTTCTACTATAACCCTAGCCCAAGCTTTTGCTATGAGAGCTCATGAAGATCAAGACGTACCAGGGATTATCATGGGTAACTTCACTCTCAAGAACAATGAAATGTATGCTTTAGTAGATCCTGGCTCTACACTATCTTATGTATGCACTGAACAACTGAGTGATAAATTGCCCTTAGTAGAACCTTTAGCATGTGACATGCAAGTTACGCCCCTGGGCATAGTGTCAGAAATAACTGAGTTGTAAGAATCGTCCCCAATAGTTCATGATAGAGAGTTTTCGGTTGATTTGATTGCTTTGTCTTTTCATGAGTTTGATTTGATTTTGGGGAAGTATTGGTTATCCAAACATTGGGTTATATTTGATTGCGATAAGAAAACAATAGTGCTTAAATATTCTGACTGTCAGAGGTAACTATACAAGGTATCCGATCCGACCAAAGGTCAAATGTAATTTCCAAGATGCAAGCCCTGCGCTTTCTTAGAAAGTACAGTTTCGGCTTTGGTGTGCTTGAGTTCAGAGATGTGAATCTAGAAGATATCCTGTGATAAAAGAGTTCCCCGATGTGTTTCGAGAATTACTCCGGGTTTACCACCGAAGAGTAAAGTAAATTCTTAACTATTAAAGTTTTATATGAATGACTCCTATTTCTAGTAATCTTGTCAGGAAGTGGTTCTAATCTAACAAAAGAGTTGGAAGACTCAAATTATAGGGGAGCTATTGGACAAGGGATTCATCCGACTAATGTTTCACTGGGTGAGCCTTCTGCTTTGTTTGTCAAAAGGAAAGATGATAGACTCTATGGACGAAAGGTTGATTTTCTAATAAATAAATAAGGTAATAGTGAAAAATAAACATTTGTTGCTGAGAATAGAAGATCTTTTTGATCAGTTGAAATGAGCAAGTATCTTTTCAAAGATAGACTTGCGATCGAGATGTTATCAACTTCGAGTAAAAGATGTTGATGTCCCAAAAACAGCCTTTAGAACCCGATATGGTCATTATGAGTTTTTAGTAATGCCATATGGGATGACAAATGTCAGTCAAGTTTTGAATAGTTAAAGAAAATACTGGTTGAAGCACCAATGTTGACTCAGCTTCACTCCTGCATAGAATATGCCATGGATAGTGATGCTTCAAGGATTGGTTTAGAATGTGTATTGATGCAAGATAGAAAAGTAGTGGCATATGCCTCCAAACAGATGAAACCACATGAGCATAATTATCCCACACATGATCTGGAGTTGGCAATGGTAGTGTTCGCTTTGAAAATATGGTGACACTACTTATATGGTGAAAAATGTAGAATATTTACAGATCATAAGAGTTTCATATCCGTTAACTCGTATGAACCTAACTTCAGGCAACGTCGATGGCTAGAATCGTTTCAAGGACTATAATTGCATAATTTATTTACCACCCAGAAAAGCTAATGTAAGTACATGCCTTAAGTAGAAAAATGATTTCTGTTTTGTCCTTGAAACACTGTGCATGGAGATTTACAGCTGATGGAGCCCTGTTAGCTCAACTAAGAGTTATGTCTTATTTGAAACAGATGATTATAGATGCTAAGAAAATTGATGTCAAGTTACAAAAAATGGTACAATTAGTCAGAAATGGAGACAAGACTAACTATTCTATAGCAGAAGATGGAGGTTTATATTACAAGAGTAGATTATGTGTACCGAATGTTTAGGAATTGAAAAGGAAGTTGATGTATGAAAGCCATAATACTATATTCACCATGCATCCTGGGGGTAACAAGATGTACCAGGATTTAAAACAGTAGTAGATTAGTATGGAATGAAAAGGATATAAGAGTATGTATCCAAATACACCACTACCAAGTAAAGTCAACATCGCACCATCCACTGTTATGAATCTCATCCCAATTCCATAACAGCGGGACAATATTACTTCACGGATTTTGTGTCCGAAGCCTCACCCAAAGGAAACATGATTCAATTTGGGTAATTATCGATAGACTTACAAAGTTCACTCACTTACCAAATTCGGCTTCGACTATTCCATGGATCGGCAGAACTCGTATGAGTGAGGGATTTGTCCGCCATTGGACCCACTGTGATTACAGTCCCGACCGTGATCCACTCGCTTACGCTGCGGTTCTCGTGCACTCACAAATTTTAAAATTGGATCGAATTTTAGTACCGCTTCCTTCCATAAACACGGACAACTGAAAGAGTGATTCAAGTGTTAAGACATAATCTCTGGGTCGTGAGCCAGATTTTCCCTAAGTCAGAGGTGTATATTTCCTTATGGAATTTCGTGATAATGCTTATCGGCTCAACATCGCAGATGACCCCTACGGCTTCAGATGGTAGAGCCTGTAACTCTCAGATGCCGGGATGTAATTCATATATAAATAATTGGTCCCGACATATGAAAGGAGATGTCATAAGGAAAAGTTCAATCATCCAAACAAAGGTTAAAACCACATGACATAGATGTGTCGGAGTGCGATCTGAAAAGAAAAGACATGGAATACAAAGTCGGTGATAAGGTCTTTAGTATCACCGTAGAGGAAAGTACTTCTGCTTGAAGGAAAATAAAAGTATTTTCTCAAGTCCAAGGTTTATTGATCTGCGAGATCTAGAAAGAATCACCAATAGCTTAATATTCGCTCTCCTCTCGAAGGGCAAAAATTACATAATGTGTTTCATGTAATAATGTTTAAAATACCGTTATGATGAATCAATATTGTTTTGTGATAAGATGTACAAGTGCATTCAAACTTGTCTTTTGATGAAGAGCCAAAAGCCATTTTAGCTCGTGAAGTGAAACAATTGCGAAACAAACAAGTCCCTCTGGTAAAGGTGCTTTGGCAACACCATGGTATGAAGGAAGCAACTTGGGAACAAAAGGGCACAGTACTCGCAACTCTTCAATTTAGGTATAATTTCGAGGACTAAATTCTTTATGTGAGAGTTGTAATCTCAAATTATACCCTAGTAGCGATGACATGTTTAGGTATAATATGTTAAATTTGTATTTGTTGAGACTTATGTTAAGTGTGAAAAAATGATATAACCGCTATTAAAGAAATAAAGGTGATAATGGTAAATGTCAAATTAGGGGACTTAAGAGACATTAATCTAAAGGTTTATGTATGACAAAGTAGAATATTTGTAAGATGATTTGCAAAGGAATAGCACTTGTTAAGGACTAAAATAATAAGGCAAACTTAAAGCCAAACTCCCCTTTAAAGATAAACATTGTTTTCAGATCAATTCCTCATTTCGCTTAAGGAGGCTAGGCATACGATTGAGGTGTTGAAGAATAATTTTAGTTTGATTCTCTCCTTTGTCTTAGGTTCTCTTTGTTCAAGTGAGAAGGAAGGAAGAAAAGAAGATAAAGGGAAGCTTGGTTCAAGTCAATTTTGTGGTCGGTTTTGAGTTTGTTTTGTTTTGTATTTGAGTTTGTCCGATGAAATAAGGCAAAAATGCCCATTTCTATTTCCTGCTCGACATCTCTTCGCCTAGGTGAAGATCTCGCCCAGGCAACTGGCCCCAAAATTCCCTGCTTTGGCTTCACTCCTGGCCAAGGCCACTGGGCTAGAGAACCTACGCCATGTTTTTGTTCTTGTTAATTCTAGAAACCATCACTTTTGTTCAAACTTTTCAAGAGGTGATAATTAGGCATGAAATTGGATTAATTAAGGATTCTAACAAGTGAATGGAAGGGTCCACACATGTATACAAGTTATATGATCTTAATTACTGATTAAAATGTACATGACATGGATATAGGCAAACCTCACCGCCAAGGCTAAGCGCTGGGTAGAATTAGTGTTATTGCCCTCTTCTTGCTTGTGTTATCTAAATAAGAATGTGATTAAGAACAATATAACAAACTCAGTAATACATATAATTATATGTCTGATTCTGTACACAGAGGTATGCGAATCAAGAAATTTATATCATAAATCTCCTACTGTCGTAGCAAAGCAACCACGTATAAATGTTCAGTATTCTAACTCGTGGGATGGGTTTTCTTCGCACAAACACTCACGCTGATTGAAACCGGTGAATTTCGCTTGATTTAGGGTGTTGTTAAAAACAAATAGTGTATGATAGTTTGTGATGAAAAATAAAATGAAGAAAATAAGAAAAGAACTCCTCAACATCTGCCACGGCAGGTTAAGGTCCTAGGCAAATGAAAGGTTCTCGTCCTTTTCCTCGCTGGGAGGATGACCTATAGTCATTTCCCGAACCTGCCTCATTTGGCTATCAAAACCGAACCCTAATAATTTTCCTTTGAAATATAGTATTTAATGAGTATAAATGCTCCTGCATAAGAAAAGCATATCCCCTAAATCTACCCTACAAGAATCAATAGAAGGCAATTCACGAATCTTCATGATCTAACAAGCATCCACTCGAACCCCAAAAGCTTGTCAAATACAAGCTAATCAAGGTACATTTAAGAGATTTGAAATCTTAGAGTGAGAGATGGAAACATAAATACCCGTGAAATGCTTGCATTAAACATACATGAGAACCTTCATTTTACCAAACCTAGCCTAATGTACTCCCTCCTCTTCAAGGAGAAGGCCCAGCCAACCATCCTCTCGTTGCCATCCTCGTAGGGGTAAGGCTTCATGCACCTTAAAAATAAAAAGAAAGCAAAGAAAATGAAAGAAAAGGAAAGCAATGTGGAAAGTTTACCCGTTGCTCAGATTTCACCTGTACCAAAAAAATTCATCTCTTGGTTGCTACAAGATTTAGGCTTATATAGGTTCCAAGAAAAGGAAATACAAAATGCCCTCAGTTCACACTTATACATCAAGGGCAAAATGGGAAGAAATCAAAAAGGGATACAGAAAGTCAAAATGTCAAAGGCAAGATGAACAAGGCAAAGATGAAGGAAATTTCCCGCACCAGTTATAAATTCTTCGTCGCTCCTCTCTTTCCTTCGATTTTGATTCAATGTCGAAGTTAGACTCGAATTCTTCTTGGTTGGACCGACTCCACAATCTTGGCATTAATAGCTTGCAAAAACTACAAAATTAGCCACAAAATGCGATAAGTAGAATAGCGGGGACCTTACTATGCAAATTGGGTTAATTACGCTGATTAGTACACAAAAAGTGCTCAAAACCTTAAATAAACAGGGTTCAAAATATCACTTTTTGAGCACTAATCACACCTCTAACCCACACACATTGGTTAGTCCCTTAGCAAATGAGAAAGAAAGAAAGAAAGAAAGAGCATACAAAAATGATAACAAAATGATGTTCACAAAAAATAAAATGGTATTTCGTGTATAGAATGAGTAATGCCTAACCTCGACGAATCACCCCAAATCCTTACCCAATAACCATCACGAGAGAATGGATGTCATACAAAATTCAAGATCAAAATAGTTTCTTCTATAGAATCAACCTAGAATTTCACCAAAATCTATGTTTATATGAGTAGTTTTCAACAATGAAACCCGCCAACCGCACTTCTCCTCTAACCAAGATACTGCCTACACTTAGGACACTAACCAACCTAAATAGATCAGGACCCACCTCTTATTCCACAATTCTTTTTGTGTTGTAGGGTGCAATGCTGAGGAATCGACTTCACCAAAGTCCATGTAACGGGGATTCGCCGATGACTCCCAACCAATTAAGGCTTAGGGCACCAAGTCATAAGGATCTTTCGACCACTAACTCTTCAGGTTTCACCCCGGACTTCGAATGATTTCGAAACTCCAGCACCTACAACTTGCTAAACTCCACCCATCCACCCGTGTAGCGAGCACTAAGTTTCTATGGGCTCCCAACCAAATGGGCTTAGGGCACCTGGATTTAAAGCTCATTCATATACCCCCTGACCGTGTTCTGTTTCAAGGCAAGCGTTGTAATCTTCTCTTGTTCTTTTTCTTTCTTCTTTTTCTTTTTTTCAATTTTTTTTTTATTGAAGACACATTGGCCTTCTTTCAGGTCCTTAACCTATTGAAGGTAGTCATCAAAACTAGGGTGGTTTAAAGCTTAGAGGTTAGGCAAGCTTTTCACTTATCATGAAACCTAATGTGCATAGTGAGTAGTTAACTAGAGGTGGAAGAAAAAGGTCAAAAGCAACAAGAATTCAACTAATCATCCACTCAACTAGGCATGGCATCAATCTAACATCAATAGATGTATTAAAGTTTCAATTTTCCAACTACAGCCAGTAAAACCACAAAAATGGGTGCAAAATGGTGCAATTTGAAAAGTAAGTCAGAGATAGTATAACAATCTTCATTGTGGGTGGAAAACTAGCAAGCCACTTAACATACAAAATGGGCTTGTCAAAATATTAACAAAAAATATAAAATAAATGCCACTTCGCTTAATCCTCCCCAACCAAATGTCACATTGTCCGCAATGGGGCTTGGATTGGAAAGTTAGTGAAGGAAGTGTTACCTCCTTGATGAGATGTACCCTTTTTTGGATAGGGGACTTCACAAGCTTTCCACCGAGACCTTATTCACTCCATTTGGGCTTCAAATGAACAAGTTATAAGAAGAAAAGAGATAAAAAGTGACCAGTTGGAAGAATTTTGAAAATCACACTTCATAATAATTTCAAAAGTGTTCTTTCTGGATATATTTGGATTCTACACTCTCTAAGCTTCCAACGATACCAAAATTACCCAAAAACGGAGTTCCGATGAAAAGCTATGGTCAAAACAAAACGTGGATCGCAAAATTATAGGCTGGAAAATTTCGCACCAGTGCGATTTTTTTTTTTTTTTTTTTGAGAAAACAAAATAATAAATTAAATTTTTTTTTTAGGTGAAAACAAAATAATAAATAAAATTTATATATATATATATATATATATATATATATATATATATATATATATATATATATATATATATATATATATATGGAAATAAGAATTATGACTGGTGCACCGGGTGTGAATTTTCAAGACTGGTGCGAATTTTCGCATCAGTGCCAAATTTTCAAGATCACGAAAATTTCGCTTCTCAAAGGCGAAACTTATCCCCGTTAAATATCTGCTTTTAAAATCCTACATCCTCTACTTCAAAACTTCAACACGTAATCGCAAAAATAAATCACAGGAGCCTAAAAATGCGTAAAAAATGAAAATAAGCTAGAAACAAAGATTAACTAAAAAATTAGAGAAAATATAAAAAGAAAATTAAAGAAATTAAAATAAAAAAATAAGACAAGAAAATTGAAAAACAAAAAGCAGAGACTGTTCCCCAAACCCGCTTTCAAGCTCGCTGATACTGAACTGTGGAGCTTTAGAAATGCCGAGGTTCGTGTGTCTAAATTAATAACCAAGACCGAACTAATTCGCCATGTCATGCGCAGGGCAGCTGCTAGTGTCTTTGATGTAGTGGCAAAGGTTCAATGAAGGCCACTAATTTTCTCGATGTTTTGAAAGACAGTATGTATCGGGTGCTCGTGGTAGGTGTTTCAGTGGTTTGAGGTGTCAGAGGTGTGGGCAAGATATACAACGGAATAATAGGAGCAGGGATAAATCGGTGGATCTTGATGTTCTTCCACCGCCTCTCGCCAATAAGGGAAGGATTTCTTCTCTTTCTCTCCCCTCCATGGCCCATAGACAACACACATGATTCCTGGCATCCCCGCAGCTTCCTCGAGCTTCTCGTCGTTCTTCTTTCAACCCTCCCCGAAGCTACATAGCTAAGCCCTCGTTCACCCAAAAATAAAGGTCGCCGTGCACTCTTCCTCTAGATTCTCCTCCTCTCGATGAACAAGTCATTAGTGAGCTTTTGAGATGGATTGCCGCAGGATGTCAAATTTATGATCAATTCCCACTCTAACCCATCCACCTCTTTGTTCGGGGGAGCTCTCCACTGCGTCAATTTCCTTATCGTCTGACATTCACTACCCTCCGCCATCTATGAAATTATCCACTAGCTCAAGCCAAGTTCATTGTCTGCCAATCAAGATGTCAATCGTGGGGCGGTTGTGGTCGAGGAGTCGAGGTACAATATGGAGAAGCAGGAGGCGCATTAGTCGAGGAACACCGCAGAGTACAAGACTCATCCATCGGCTTCTATAGTCCATCATGGACGATATAGGTTTGGATTTCTCCCTGCTGGTCAGTTGATTCTACCATGGAAGGTTTCTATAATCCCTCATTGACATGTATGCTCTAGGTTTCTCTCCACGTGGTAATACTCAGACGCTTCTCCCCAGTGTGTTCCATTTGATCACAATTCAAGCTCACTTAGGTTACGTGAGATTACCTGACTTCACCTCTTCCTCCTCGATTTCTAATCCACTGAAATTCCCCGCAGTGAAAAAATCAGGTAGACACCCAAAGACCAAGATACAATCCTACCCAAAAAGGTTAGGATTACCTAAAAAAATAAACTGTGAACTAAAATTAAGAAGACTAACAAGAAAATATATACAGAAAAAAATTCATATCAGACTTGTGATGAGGATCAAGTTCCACAAATGGGTCAAATGCACTTTAGGCAACATCCCTCACACGCTTCTTTGATTCGTGCCACAAAGAGGGTAATGCTGGAATCAACAAAATTTATATCCTAAAGCTCTCACCGCCGTAGAGTAAAGTTATCAAGAAGAGGCTGGTCTGTGGTTTAACTCGTGGATGGGTTTTCTGCACAAATGACTCACGCTAATTGAAACCGTGAATTTTGATTCTGGGGTGTTGTTAAAAATAAAGAGTGTATATGGTTTGTAGGCTGAAAATAAATGAAGAAAAAATAAAGAAAAAAACTCCTCGAAGCATCTGCCAATTGGTCAGAGGTCCTAGGCAAATGAAAGGTTCTCGGGTCCTTTTCCTCATGTTGGGGAGGATGACCTATAGTCATTTCCCGAACCGAATCTTCATTTGGCTATCAAAACTAAACCCTAATAATTTTCCTTTTGAAATATAGCATTTAATGAGCATAAATACTCCCGGACAGTAAAAGCATATCCCCTAAATCTACCCTACAGTAACTAATAGAAGGCAACTAATGAATCTCAGTGGATCTAGCAATAAGCATCCACTGAACCCTAAAAGCTTGCCAAATACAAGTTAATCAAGGTACATTTTAAGATATTTTAACCCGAGTGAGAGATGGAAACATAAATACCCGTGAATGCTTGCATTAAACACATGAGAACCGCTCATTTTACCTCAAAACCCAACTCAATAGCCCTCATCTTCAAGGAGGTGGCTGCCATTCAACCATCCTCGAGTCAAGTTATCCGCAGGGGTGCTCGCACTTAAAATAAAAGAAAAGCAAGAAATGGAAAGAAAAAAGGAAAGCAATTTAAAGCTTTCACTAGTGCTTTATTTCACTGCACCAAAAAATTCCTCTCTCGTTTGCTACAAGATTTAGGCTTATATAGGTTCCAAGAAGAGGAAAATACAAAATGCCCTCAATTCACACTTATACATCAAGGGCAAAATGGGAAGAAATCAAAAAGGGATACAGGAAAGTCAAATGTGTCAAAGGCGCGATGAACAATGGCAAGATGAATGAAATTCGCACTGGCTACAAATTCTCTCGCTTCTTCTTTCTCTCGCTTCGTCTTCTTTCTTCGATTTTGATTCGCAATGTCAGTTCGACTCGAATTCTTCGTGCTTGACCGACTAATAACCTTGGCATTAATAGCTTGCAAAAACTACAAAATTAGCCACAAATGCGTATAAGTAGAATAGCGTGGACCTTAATGTAAATTGTTAATTACTGGATTAGTACACAAAAGTGCTCAAAACCTTAAATAAATAGTGGTTCAAAATAGCACTTTTGAGCACTAATCAATGTCCCGCCTAAGAATGAATAGTGGATGAATAGGCATCTCCTCGACAAGGTTTCTGAATCCTCCGACAAGGCTTCTCAAGACTTTGTTTAGTGCTTCAAAGACTCTCTATTCAATGCTATGGCACTCCCGCACAGCCGCTACGACACTTCAGCGTATGTGGACATGCACGCACCGTGTTTTACAATTCCTATTCAATACCGTACCATGCTATCTCGGGTACTTATTGTGTTGTGTCCCTCTCATTCATTGTTACCGGACGATGCATACAAATAATTATATGTTGTGTACATGAATAATATGATATATTTATATTAAAAGTAATTAGTTATGTTCTCGTAGTGTACTTTATGGGTACCTTTTGTTACAAGATTTATGTTATGTACTCCTATGGGAGATGTGAAAACTCTGATATGTATATTGTAATCGGTGACCAATACATGTGGTCATCTATGTTATCCTGTTCTTTCCCACTGTTATGTTTAAATTTCGTGTTTCATCCGTGTAGGTACTGAAGAGGTCGTCAGAGACATCCCGCATTCGCCAAGGCCAACACAGCATTAAGAGTCTTTATGATGTAGGTCCATGAATTTGTTTTTGAAATGTAAATGTAAAATTTTGTAATAGTAGAACTTGTGTAAGTATAAGTAAATTGACTCAAATATATGTTAATAATTTAAACACCACTAACGATGGTAGTATTGCTGCCAGTGTCCCGCGGATTTGAAGATTAAATTGGCCCACTAACGCCGTAACCCGTGCGTTGGGGTCCACGCCCGTGACATCCCCTCACCGCTACGAATTAGGGATGGGGCGTTACAACCATATCCAAAGTAAAGAAGGACTACTTGGTATCAATATTAGTAAAAGCACCAATCCCCAACAACGGTGCTAAAAACTTGATAGATGAAAATGTGTGCTATAAAATGTGTGTACCCATATGCTATGCACGTGTTGTCTCAAGTAATATAATGAAAGTATAAGTATCCGGCCCCACGAGGATCGGGTTACTACACTCAAATTAAAATCCTAGTTTTATTTAGATGGTGGAAAATATGTGAATAAAAAGGAAAACTAAAAAACTAAAATCCCAAGCTAACATGTAAGGATAAGAAATAAAGTAGAGAAGCCTAGGGTTTAGATTTCATTTGGTTAATCCTTATGCATTCTAGTCCAATTCACCCCCAATTGATATTCTAATCACCTATTAATGGTAAGCCTCACTTTTGTACATGTGAATCTCTCACTTCACAACCACATTCTACCATAGAACTTAGGTATCTTGCATCTCACTCAACCCCAAAGCCCTAAGAGCGCAATAACCCTAGTTTCAACACTACACAAACCTACGAATCTCTTGTCAATGGTGAAATGTGATGCCCTACACATGTTAATTCAACTCTCATTTCAAATCTTGAATTGAACCACAAGCATGCTAACGTGTACAAACACAATACTGTAGAATGAAGAATATAATAGCAAGATTTAATAGAAATGTGCTTCAAATATCAAATATAAGTAAATCAATGTTCAAATACATAAATCATAAACAAACTACATCTAAAGCCCTGTGAAAAATGGCAGTAATAGTTCATGGAGAAAAGAAATACAACCATAGAAAATGAAGAAAAACAAGAAAATAGGAGAAGAGTGTAGATGAAACCCATTTCTTCTCTTCAAATCTCTTTCTTCTTCTCCTTCAAGACCAAAATCGATTTCCTCCAAGAAATATTTTCCTTTGAGTGTTTCCACCCAAAGGGTTTTTTTTCCTTGCTCCCAAGAGCTCCTCCCGTCGCACTCCCTTGTTGAACTCCCCTCTTCCAAGCCCTAATTTGATCCCTTTATGCCAAAACCAAACGAGCGAAGAAATGGGCTTCAACAAAGAAAATGGGCCTCGACATCACGTTATAGCATGATGGAGCTAGCGCTACGACGTGGTGAAAAATGGGAAGCCGAAAAGAGAAGCCGAACCACGTCGAAGTGAAAATACCCATCAGAACGTGTTTCACACTAAAGCGCGGAGGGCACCCATGCAAAGCTGCACGTTCTCACATCAGAAGATGAGTACACTCACGCTGTAGCGTGAGTGGCTTACGCTGTAGCGTGAGTGGCTCATGCCTCAGCGTGAGTGGCTCACGCCTCAGCGTGAGTTACTCATGCTTTTGCCTATAATTTCCTGTTTTTGGCATTCTTCACTCCTTCCTTTATAACTTCTTCATTCGGACTCCAAATCACGCTGATCCTCGTAGCTACCTAAAAGCCCTCAAGTTCAAAATCTACCCATGCCAATGAGGAAGCCATAGAAGGACATCACATGCTAAATGATCACATGTTTTTCGTGACTGTACGATGACTTTGTTGATTTTTCTTTGATTTCACCTCAAGCTTCGCTCAATAGTCGCCTAATCACAAATTTGGGAAACTATAGCATTTGGACACTTATTTGTTATCATAAAAACCACAAAACCTAAGCAATACATGGGGATAAAATGATTATTTAAGATACTCATCAGATTTCATTGGAGCCAAAACTAAGTGTAAAGAAGTTAAGCTCGGTTGGAGCTTGAACTAGTAACCTTCACAATATGTCGGCGATATGACGTAGGCAAGGGGTGTGTCTAACCACCATAAATCTGGAAGTTTTATTTCTCTACTCTCTTATCTCTTTATTTAATTCTTCTTATAGTTAAATTTAGAGATTTTTATTGGATTACAAAAAGGTTTTTTGAGAAAACCAATTCACCCCTTTCTTAATTAATTTGCTGTTACATCTAACTTTCTCAATAACGATAGCATTTGAGCTAAAACCATGAGAGATAAATATATTACAACTAATAATCTCTTTAGAATCTCACTGCAGGAGATGCCATCGTTTGGAAAGAAATTATTAACCATAGAAAATACATTGGTGCTAGGCTAAAATGGTGTATAGGAGATGGTAAGAAAGTTTGCTTTTGAACGTATCATTGGGTTTGCATGTCCCCCCTTATTTCATTTGTGGACGAAAACAATTTGCAATATATTAACTGAGATGTTAAAGTGCGTGATTTTTTTTACCATGACAAGAAGGAATGGAACCTCCATTCTATTGTTGCTTTCCTTCCCTTCAATGTTCTAGCAGTCTAGCAGATATTAAAGTAGTACCCATTTCTGTTTCTCCTTTGGAGCATAGGTTTTTTTGGGGACTCTCAAGATGCATGTGTTTACACTTAAGTCTCCAGAATCAAGCAATGAGAAAGACTCAAGTCACCCTAGATCCAAGATTTTAATTGACAATAAAACTTCTTCCAAAAATAAAATTTTCCTGGTCAAGCATCGAGACGTTCTTCCTACTTGTGAATTTTTCTCCAATAGAATGACGAAAATTCCTAACATCTGTCTTTTTTACAATCAAAACGTTGAGAATATTGATCATATTTTTAAAAAACCTAGCTTCTTTGTTCATGGGACGGGGATCGAATTACATAATTGACCCACTCCTCTCTTTATATGAAGGCAACTTCGTTAGAAATGATTTATAAAACTATAAAAGTAATTGCAAATTATTTAATCACCCAATGAAAAATTGGTATAATCATGTGGAATATTGGATGGCTGGGGAATGTTGTTTTATGATCCAAACTCATTTTGCCAGAAAGCCACTTTAAGCCAAAACCCTCAACTATTTGATGGACCCCTATCATCTAAATGAATGATGTAGTGTAGCTCAAAGGGTTGAAAATGGATTCGTTAGATTCCCCCAATTAATGGTAGATTCAAATTAAGTTTTGATGATTCCGTGGTTCGAATAATAGTGCTTTAGGGATATGTTATCACGCACTAATGGAATTATTAAAAGGGATGTCCGTAGGCATATAAGCAAATCCTCAATTATTGTTGTTGAATGTTTGCTTTAAGACACGGTATTTTAAGCAGCCTAAGAATAAATGTTTTTTGACCTGTAGGATCGGGCTGACTAAAAAAATTATGCGATTACTATAAGAAGATTAACATGTCTAGTTCTATTGTGTTATTAATAGAGGATATTTGAAAATTGTCTCAGGACCTAAATATTTATGATTGTCGTCATATTTATAGAGAAGCAAACAATTGTCGATTGTCTAGCAAAAAAATGAATTAGTATTTTAGATTCAAGTGTTTGGTTTTCAAATTTTTCTAAAAATGTTACAAATATTAGGTTTGAAGATTATTATAGTTCTCTTATCAATCTTGTTTGTAAGAACCTTATTCTATAGTTTTTTTACAAAAAAAAAAAAACTCAATATTAATTCATACGTAGAAAGTTAAAAAGATAAAACAAAATTTTCTCATATTTAATAATATTTAAATAATTTCCACTGAAAATTATTTATAATAATGTTAAGAATAAAAAAAAATTTATTTGTTTCAAATGTAAAAATTTAATAAAAGACATAGCGCATAATAATCAATTTCATATAAAATGATATGAGACTTAAAATCAACATCATCATCAATCCTATAATAAGTATATAAAATTGGAACGATAGTTTCCATAATGAAGAAATGGTTGAAATAAATTATTCATAACTTGAATATTTTGAGAGATGATTTTATTTAATTATCCATAATAAGCAAAATATAACTTTAGAGGTTATTCATGCTTAACATTATAGTGATTGTATCAAAACCTTGATATGCAATACTGCTTTTATTAGAATATTAATTCATCCATATATTCATGGCACATGATAGATCTACTTGAGTAGGTAACAAAACCTTGAGAAAATAAATTTTTAAATAAAAATTTAGAAATACATATACTTTTATTTAATTAGCATGAAAGGAATCATCTGAGTTTTAATTAGATCATATAATATATGATTTTCTGAAATTTGAATACCTATTTTTTCCTTAAAACAAAAAAATATCAAGAAAAAATTAAACAGCCAAATATTTTGGCATTTGATATTTAGTAAAAAATTCAACGACAAGTCATAAAAAAATTAAAAAACAAACAGATTGAAAATTGCTTTCAGCAAATAGAAAAATAAATAAATAAATAAATGTGGCCTTATCGGTTCACTTTAAATCTTTCTTTTTTTTCTACTTTTTCTTCACTAATGTCTTTATTCAACCTTTGATAACTAATTCTAATTACGGAAAAAAATTAAAAAAAAACAATTTTTAAAAAATTAAATCAAATATATAAAATAAATAAATAAAAATCACAAACATTATAATTTTCAGATTCTATTCTCCCACTGCTTAAAATCAGGGGGTTTATCGCCGGGCCGGCCCACACCGGGCCATGGTATTGTCAAGCCGGATCGCCAGGCCGATGAATCGGCCATACATTTTATCGGTCTACCGCTCTATATCGGCCAAACAGCCAACTCAAATTTCTTACGTGAAAAAAATAATTATTTCAAAGAATAATTTTTTCTCATAGTATTTTAAATTTTTTATGGGCATTTTTAATTTTTTTATAATATGCAACTGCATCTGCATATAACAAATTCAAGATACTTGTTCTAATTTAATTGAGCCCGTAAGATTTAGATTTGAAACCAAGCTTCTCCAGTGCACTCACATAAAAGCATCAGAACATTATGTGATAAGGTACAACAAGAGCAATGGACACCACATGCAGTTTTCAAACTAGTGTATGGTCTTTATGCATCATCAACAAAGCCCAAGAAACTTGGAGGAAAACCAAGTAGGTCCTTTGCTGAACTAACTAGATCTTCTCATTTGAACATGTCTATGCATGCCCACTAAGATTACAGAGCCTAGGAAGAAGGGTAGGACAGTCACTCCAAACCAAACCAAAATCATATCAAACTAAAGAGTATACATTTGATAAAATCCTGTTCCTGTGGCACACTTGATTGAGAAAAATTATTCCCATAGACAGAGAGATTCCTTCCAGCATGAGTAGTGAAGAGCCATGAGCACAGTGAAATGAAAAGGTGCAACTTATTTGAAGAGCAGCTCCTTAGTGTTTTTTTTAATTTCTTGGAAGGTTTGGAAGGAAAGAAGTCTCAAGATGTTTGATAATTAGGCGCATTCTGCTCAGTTCTTGAAAATGTTCTTACTTAGGAATTTGTAATTATGGGTAAAGCAATACATAAAGATCAATTCTTTGTCTTTCTTTGATTTTACTGAGAAGCTGGTTCTGCTTAAGGTTGATTCTTTTCAGGTGTGTTAATAGGCTATTTCTATACTTACTATGTACTTTGGTAAGCTTCTGTATTGCATTCCTTTATGTCTAACACTTTCTTTTATTTATCCAAAAAACTCATCCTAATTAAGATTTAAGAACTTAGAGCCATATGGTGCACAGACGTTCTCTTAAGTAAATATACACCATGAAGTAACCTGACATTTCAAAATTCCATAAGAACCTCCAAAATAGCTATCAATTCAAGAAGAGAGAGATTCTGTTTTCCTTAAGACTTCCAAAGGTTTCCAGATTTTCAAAAGGGCATGGAAATATCTGCAAAGCATATGAAGGATAAGTGGATAGCTGGATAAGTACTGGCAAAAGTAAAAACGGGTTTTTATTTAATTTTCAAATCGAGCCTAAATGAAAAATCTGATCACTTATCTAATAATCGCTGTACTCAACGAGCCGTCAAATTTGATACGCGATCGCGCCAACGTACCAATCCAACCCAATCCCACCGATCAGCCGTTTTTAACTCAACGAGCCTGGCTTCAAATTACCAGTCTACTTAATGGACTTAGGTTACCACTGGCTCAAGCTCATAAGATGACATTTTCTAGCTTCTTTCTAAGTTCCCCATCAAGTCTTCTACGTCCACAAGAGTCCATTTTAAGTGGGCCCCAGCGGACCCGCGGGCCCAGCTTTTAACAAAACTATGGCGGCGCCCATCAAGTGGGGCCCAACTTCATGACACGTTGGGTCCCCTCCATCGTGGAATCTAAACCACTTTCTTTTTTGCATTTTAGGATTAGTTAACCCTAACCACTTCATTTCCTCTTATATCAAACAATGTGCATTTTTTAATTAGATTTTCCTTTTTGCTTTATTTAAATATTTATTAATATTTTTTTTTTAATTTTTATTTATTTCTATATCTTCTTATTAAATAAAAAAATTAAAATATTTGTTTTTTTTTCCTTTACTTTAATACTAATAGAAATATAAAATGAAAAAAAATGAGACCTTAGTAAAAAAATATTTTTATAATATATTATATAGGAAAAGTAATTATTTAAAAAACTTAAGGTTTTAATTTTTTTTTTTCTATTAGAAATTTTTCCAACTATTGGTAATGTACTTTTAATGACTACATAAAATCACTCCCAACTTGGAAAGTTTATAAATAATTCAGTGAATTTTTCTAATGACCCAGTCAACCCACCAAACCTGAATAAAGCTTTAAAAAAAAAAAAATTGTTGTGGGCAAAGGGCTGAATAAAGAATTGCTCTCCACAAACCAAATCAATGATTATATATATATATATATATATAGAGAGTATATATATATATATATATTTTTTTTTTTTTTTTTTTTTTTGAAGATACGGTATGACCTTGATGGTTTTGAATATCTGACATCAAGAAGGACAACATAAACCCAGAAAAGCGCGATCCGATGACTCACAGATCGACCACATCTGGTTTAATGCTCACAAAAAGAAGAAAAGTTAATAAACGGAGTAGTTTAAAGACTGCTCGAATGTCATTATTCTGCAAAGATCTTCACAATTTATAAGACATAGTTCGTTAATCTTTTCTTAATTTTAGGAATAAAATCTCTTAATTTTATGGATAAAATCTCTTAATTTTAGGGATAAAACATTTTCTTTCCTACTAAATATTAACCTTGGTAAATAAATGATTCAAACCTGAACTGGCCATAAATCTATCTACAGATTTTTCTGCTGGCATTTATTCATACCTGACTTACATGCGATAGTGATTGGCCAATAAGATTTAAAATCCTTAAATAGACTCGTCGAATCTAAGATAATAAGATATATTCCGCTTTTCTCATGGAGATATTTCAAGACTCTCTTCCTATCTTTATACCTCATGGGCCTTTATACAAACGAGCCTTAAGCCTCTTTAATAGTGCGGCTGCTGCTTTAGCCATCGAGTATCGAGTCTAAATATTACTAAGCATTCATGCATGCCAAATCAATTATATTTGGATACAAAATTAGGATTTTCCTGTACACAACAATTATATCATATGATTTCTTTTCTTCTGTTTTTTCTTTTAATTTCAACCCCAACTTTGTAGAATGGTCCAATTATGGTGTCGGTATATGAAGCATTGAGAAAATCAACAAAACCACACAGCAAAAGCGGATCTTCAAAGTCTCATGGCTGGATGGTCCCACCCGCCCTGTAGGATGACAGATGAGTTTGGCTTAATGTTTTCTTTAGTCTTTAATTACGTAATTAATAAGAAAATAGTAAGAGATGGGATAACTATTTGTATTCATATATGGTAATTTTCCATGTCACAGTCAGACAACGAACGAAAATGATCGATGAGAGAGGGGATGATGGTAAGAAAAGAAAACAGGATTTTTTTTTCAATCCAACCGTCTGCCGCGTTTGTTTTATGGCAATCCAAAAAGCACCACTCAGACTCTGTTTTTCTCCAAACGTTGCTTCGAATGAACAGTTTAGACCTTTTTTTACTTCTTTATTCTCTATGAGCGTCAACGCAGACGCCAAAGAGGACGGTGGTGATGTTTTGACGCATGAACTGACGGAAAGTCCGGATTTGGTTGATAAGGTAGGCGTTGCTGGTTTTGAGAAATTTGGTGTTTTCCTGATGGGTCTGAGTGTTGGGTATTTGGTGTTTTTTTTTATGGGGTTTTTGTGGGTTTTAGGCACCCTTTTTTGTGTTATTCTGTGATATGTTGATCGCTGTAGTGGGTTTGATTGTTGATGATATGTGGGCTTTCATGGGTATTGTGAATCTTGGATGGTTATCTGTGATAGAATTGAAAGGTGCAGACCAAGAATTTTTGGGACAGAAAAATCATGGAAAATCCAGAAGAAAGTGGTTTGAAAGAAAATAATTTTAAGATTTTCTTCTCTAATTGGAACACGAGAAGTGCTTTTGGTAATTTTCTTCTTACTTTGGAAAGTAAACAATTATGGAATCCTCTCACAATTCTTTGTAGTTATTTCGCAGGAATTCATGAGAAAATTTTAGTAAGTTCTTGCCTTCTTGGATTTTATACCTGTGTTTCACAATTGGGGAAACAGATTGTGAATGGGTTCTGTAAACTCGAATTATCTAAGTGTTGTCCTGTCCAGTAATGCTTGTTTCTGAGTAATGATCGGCTTCAAAAAGACATTAGAAAGCAAACTTATGTAATGGAATATGGGGTATGGGGTTGAATGGTGTGTGCCAAATGGAGAACAAAATTGTACTCTTATCACCTCATACTGTTTGATGTTTAGTGTTTTTCATCTGTAACAATGGACCTGTTTTCCAAATAGTTTATGCCATTGGTACCTGAAACATTGTATGCTGTGTTTGGTTCCCAAGAAGTGTTATGAACAGGAAAAATAAATGCTAAGGGAAAGAAGATTCTCATTTGGTTTTGCTTTATTACCTAATCTATTTTTCCATTGCTTGTTTACGACATAATGATGTAGTGTCTCTAATTTAAGAATTTCACATATTTCACATTTGAAAGTACAGTTCTTTCCATTGCCATTTTCCAATGCTGTTATGTTCCTATAGCCAGTTGTATCTTATGATTTTGTTATTTTGTTATATTTTGGATATTTACCTTCAACCTAAAAACTTCTTGTAATTCAATACTTTATTTTCTACAAATTTGTACTGATACCGACAATGTTTTTTTATTCTCATATGCATGTATGTCATTCAACTCTTTGTTGTAAATAACCATGTTCCTGCCAACTTGTCTGTTGGGCAGATGATGTCAACTATATGCTCTTATCACTAGAAACCTGAAGAATTTTCCAGAATTTTTTTGTTTTATAGCTTGTTTGGATCCCAGAAAGATCAAGGGAAATAAATGTGCAAGGAAAAAAAATGTAAGGAGAAATTAGGAGAATTTTCTCTTATTTTATTGTTTGTGGAAAATTTGAGGAATGAAAATTTTCAGGAAAGGAAAATTAATTTATTGTGAACACTACCTTCTAAAACATTCTCCATATTGATTTAAGGAAATGGGAGGAAAATAGTTTACCATTTTCCTGTCTTGTTTGTTAAGTGCTATGTTTGGTTTTAGGAAAGTAATAAGAATAATTTAATCAATATATACAAGAGTTAAACAAAATAAAATGATTCTTTGAAGAAACATAAAATTAATTTATTGACTTTAGATTTGTTTTTTATTTTCCTTTAATTTTTTTTCCTTCCTTATACTTCTCCTTTCTATTTTCTTTCCGTCACATTTTCCCTCAAAATTCTAAGAACCAAACATAGTCTTAATATCTTTTTCTTTATACCTGTTTTTTCATGTTCAAAACGCAAAAAAATAATTTTCGTTTTTATTTTCTTTCCTTTGTTTTGTGCTTCTGAAAACCAAACAAGCTTAAAAGTCACTATCTCCAATCGCCATTTCTCATTTATGTTGAGAAGTCATCCAAGACAAATTCAATGATTTAACATTAACAATCTGTTTTTTGATAATATCGCAGATTAGTAGTTACATGTTTTAAACTTTGACTATTAAACACTGACATGTGTCAGAGAAAAAAAAATTATGCAGACATATAAGTTTATAACATTGATGGTGAATAGTGATTTCCATTTTAGTTATCCAAAAAAAATAGTGATTTCCATTGTTGAGAAGGTTTTTTTTTCTAGCTTTGCATAATGTTTGTGTTCTTTCCATGACTGTGGAATTGCAAGAGATGTTCCTATTGTCTGAATCGATAAGACCAAAGAATGGTTCAATCAGTTGATTTAGTTATTATCTATGATCTCTGCCTGGCCAAGTTTAATTTTGATAGCTCGTCTTGTATTCTTTGGTACAAGGTGGTATAAAAACACTCTCATCTTCGACAAGTGTGCAAATGCGTAGCTCAACAATCCCCTTCCTATATCACATTCAATGGCCTAGATGCAAGCATTGATTCTAGTGCCTCTATATCCATCCCAGGGTCGGAGTTCCCAGCCAAAGATTCTCATATCTTTTGGTGGAGTCACCATAATAAAGACCGGCTTGCTTCAGCTTCTGGCATACCAAGATACTCCTACAAGTAAGTATCCTAAGCCTAGCTTATTATATTTAGATTTTCAGGTTGAGCTAGATTTTGTTAGTATGCTTCATTTTATTGATACTTCTTTCTATACTCGTGGCATCTAGGATGCATTCTCAATCATTTCGCTTGCTTGCTTAGGTAATTGTGCATATAGAATTTCTGCCATCAGTTAGGTTTCCTTCTCAGAAATAACTTCATTCATTCAATTTATCTTGTTAGTTACCGTGTTTATGTAATCCTGTAATAATTGCAATCCGATGAAGATGGCATGGGTATTAATTTTACTGGTCGTAGAAATCATTGTTATAAAGCAGATGACCTCATCTTTTCTTTGTCCTAGATGTTGAAAAAAATTTTATACCATCGGATAACTGTAGGAAAAATTGCTTATGGGGGACAGATCTTGGATCATTCAATCAATAGACTGAACTTAGACTTCCCAAATACAAAATGTTGCCCAAACATTTAGAAAACACCAGCACCTGACATTTCATGCAGACCCCATTTAAGTTTCATCTCATGTTCTCAACCATATTCCTTTTTCTATTACATGTCCCTTTGAATAATTTTTGTGAAGTGATGTCAATCACCAGGTAAGCTTGGTATACATTTTTAATCCTTCCCTAATATCTTGAGCTTCTGATGCAAGTATATACATAAAGATCGCTTTTGGTTCCAGGAGTGTTGTATTCAATCTTCCTCTTTTTTTTTTTATCTGTTCACCTATTTCAAACCCGCATAGATGCAGTGGAGCATAAGCATTAGTTATCTTTGTATGTTTTCAAACCTTTGTGATAGTGTAAGTTATTTGAATAATTGATAAATTTTCGAAAATTCCAAGTATATCTTTTTATACTTGATGACATCAGATTCAATTCCTGGCTCGCCTTGTGCTTCAAACCAATATATACATTGATGCATTGATAGTAAGAGCTCCAGTTAATTTCTAATGGGTCAACACTAACAGAATTAATTAATCATCTCAGCTTTGTCTGCATAAAAGTTCTGATATTGACTACTTTCCAGAATTGCAAAATTGAAAAACTAGCAGAGATTCTTAGCCTTGGAAGCAAAGGGAACTGCTTAGGTGTTTTTTGGATTGACATTTTAGAAACTAGAAGCGGTTTTTAGTTGAACTTGTTTAGTAAAAACTTTATGGTTATAAAAAGAGCTTTTATGATATCGTTGCTTCTCATGGAAGCCATTTTTTAGTTTATGGTGAAGCTATTTTTATATTTATTGCAGTTCCTAAGATTCTCCTTTGATGTCATGACCCCTAAGCTCAGCTTCTGCTTGCTAAAAGCTACATCAAACAAGGGCTTAATCATCTTGTGTTAATTAAAATTTCAGGGTTCATTGACATCTGTGGCTCTTTTAATATCTCTCTATTTGATTTCCTGATAGGAAGGAAATCCAAAACTTGATCTTAAATTCCCTTATGCTAATATGTACTAGTGTTTCACATTTGTTGGAATTCAAGATGTGCCCATAAAGGCAATCTTGTCATGGATGTTTGAAGATTTAAATTTTGTGGGAAAGAACAATATTTTGTGGTTTCTAACTCATGTAGAGGAACTTCCTAGTATCTTGTGATGGCATGGTGATTGAATGGATGGTTTAGAGGATCTTCGTGTCATTCTAAAACGCTTGAAGGTCTTCTTTTGATTTGATCATGTAATTTCTAAAAATCCTAAGAGAAATAGACCTTCAATCAATTATCAACCCCTACCGCATAATGGAATAGGAGATTCCTCAAATCCTCTATTCTTGTGTAGAGACAAATTTTGTCCAATGACAATTCAAACCCTAGCGCGCATGGTAGGTATGCAGAAAATGAGCCGAAAACAATCCAGAATAACTACAACCTAAAGACAACAGCTGTCTATCAATAAAATCCAAGATAGATGCACTCCTCTCCCCTGAAAGTCCCTAGATTACTGGAATAAAAGCCTAAGTGATCTTCCTCTCTAAAAGGAAGTGCCTTCCATATGCACTAGAGCAGGCAAAGAAGTGCAAGTTTCCAAACTTTCCTCTTCCTCTTGTTGACAAAGTTACCATGCTACCTGACAAGTGAATCCTTCACTGAATCAGAAAAACCTGGAGTCCAAAAAGCTACACCAATCGGCCAAGATGCTGTTCTTTCTCACCAATTGAGATCTTGTAATGGTCTTGGCCCAAACTGCTTCCTACAAAACAGAACACTTCTTGACAAGGGCACAAGGAACCCAGATCAGCAAAGTCAGGAAGGGGGACGGATTCTCTGAGAGAAACTGCCTTGAAGAAAGACTTAACTGAAGGGGAACCCCCTTGAGGATTTTCAATGTTGCAGACCCTTGTTATCAACCCCAATGTAGGAACTATGGATGTAGACTTCAAAATATATATATATTTTTTTATCAGTAAAGCAGAACATCTATTAAAAAAAAAAACGAAAGCAATAAAGCTCCCAAAGAGTACACAAGAGGAGTACAAAAGGGGAGAACACCATCACTCTCACCTATACCCCAACCAAGTTAAAAAATCAACCAAAGAACTTAAGTTATCACCACTATACAACTTAGCCCAGGACCATAAGGTGAACAAAAAAGAGGATTTCATCCTGAAAGCAGAGGGGATCTCATTCTTAGACTTCAAAATATATGCACACCTCACAGTCGTAGACTCGTAATCACCAAAGGTTCTTGTGAATATTTGAAATCCAATACCCTTGTCCCTCTTCCAAGCACGTAATCTGCAACCTGGGATAGAAAGACCTGAGAATAATCATTATTCTTCTACTTGTTGACATTTTATACTACTAGTTCTCCTTAAGGTTTTTTAGTAGTTTTTTTTGTTCTTATTTAGAAAATGATCTTTATGTCATTACAGGATCTTTATCCTCCTGATGTGCAAATGAAGTTGGTGATGTAGAAATCAAGAAGAAAGAATCGAGTGAAAGAATTTTGTTGCTTTTTCATTGATTTATCAGAATATATATATATATATATATATATATATATGATGATGGAGTGATATTAGTATTTCAATTTAACTCTTCCCAATAGACATAACTCTATATGACAAGTTTCCTAATAGGTTACAAGTGTATATATAAAGTAGATGTATGCTATAACACTCCCCCTCAAGTTGGAGCATAGATATTAATCATGTCCAACTTGTTACATAGATAACTAACCCGGTCCCCACTTAGAGCTTTTGTGAAGATATCACTTAATTGTTCTCCAGTCTTCACATATCCTATATAACCGGCGAAGTTGTATTTTTCCTCATAAACGAAATGACAATCGATTTCAATATGTCGTCCGCTCATGGAATACCGGACATAAGCAATATGAAGGGCGCCTTGATTGTCACCGAAGCTTAGCTTAGACTGTGTTCACGTCGACTTCCATCAAGAGTTGTTGAGGCCACATGATCTCACATAGACCGTGGCACGCCTCTATATTCACCTTATGCACTAGATCGTGAGACAACACTCGCTTACTTTTCTATGAGACTAGATTCCCTCCAACAAACACACAGCACCCTAAAGGACCTCGGTCTCCTTAGATCCCGCCAATGTAAACACTCCTGCCTATTACGCCTACGACATTATATACAATACCACATTCCGGATCCTTTCAAGTAACATGTAACTGCTACACCACCAATGATCAAGACTGAGGAAGGCATCCGGTTAATCAAAAAACACGTGGGCCCAAAAATGCTTAGACACCTGCATTTGAAATAATAGAGCTTTAGCAGTTTCAAGGAGGTGTCTATTCTTCCTCTCAGCTACTCCATTATGAGGAGTATCAACACATGAGGTTTGATGAAGGATGCTATTTTGAAGCATGAATGATTGAAACTGTTCTGAGACATATTCTTTAGCATTATCACTTCTCAAACTTTGAACATAAACATGAAATTGAGTGTGTATCTCAACATAAAAGGCACGGAAATGAGAAAATAACTCAGAACAATTTTTCATTAGATATAGACAAGTGGTTCGTGAATAATCATTAACAAAAGTAACAAAGTATCGAAACCTTGTTGGGGACATAACTGGACATGGACCCCACACATTTGAATGGACTAATTCAGATGGAGCACTAGCTCGTTTATTGACTCTAGGACTAGAATGAAGAAGATGATGCTTCGCAAATTGACAAGACTCACACTATAATGACGACATAGTTGAAAATTGTGGACACAACTTTTTCAACAAGAGAGTGATGGCCCAATCAAATCAACAATGCGTCTCAATGATGAAGAATCTGCAACAAGCTACGTCTCTGTATTGGATGATCAAGAACGTGAGACCCCGCACTCACGCCCTCTACCACACCGCTTTCATTATATGATCCTGAAAGAGACAAAAATCAGGAAAGAATGAGATATAACATTTAAGTGTTTGAGTTAACTTGCTCACAGAGATCAAATTAAAAGATAAATTAGGTAAATTCAAGACGGATGACAGAGGGAGAGATGGTGTGCCTAACCCAAGAACACATGACTGTGACCCATCTGCCAGAGTGAAAGAGCACCTTAACAGAATCATACTCCGAAGGGAGTGCGGCGAGAAAACCCATCACTACCATCTTTTCCCGTTGAGCCTGCTGAACCTTAACATCTGGAGTAAATGGTAGTAGTGTATTCAGTTCCTCATATGTCTTCTTCCATGAGGGACCGATCCTGTTTCTCAGTGCGATAAAAGGCTCTACATATATTGAATATGCGAGAAATATTCCCTTTGCGCAAATAGACAAATTCCAAATATTCCATTAGTTCCTTAACATACTCACAGTGATTAATGAGGGTGAGTACTTTACCGTCAATGGAATTACGAATTTGTAGGAAGAGACGGACATCATCCTCCAGCCATCGATCTTTCAAATCATCCATAGGAGGGTTCTTATCAAGATGACTGGCCATACAAATACTCTGTAAGTATACGTGAATTGTTTTACTCCAATCTGAGTAATTGGGACCAATTAGTTTGTCCTCCGTGATTTTAGACACATCATCTGACTACTTCAAGCTACGAAACAAGCTTCATTTCTAAAAATCGAATCGCTGCTATGAAGTCAAAGATAGAAGTTAGGGACAAAGTATACCTCCAGAGATCAAGAGCACAGAGATTTCCCTAAAAAACCTAGGTCTGCAACCCAGATACACGAAGAAACCTCCACAGATGCCGCCGCCGACGAGAAAACGAAAGACCCTTTCTGGTCGAGGGAAGGCAGACTGAGGAGGCTTGCTCTGCGGGTCAAGAACCCCGATGGAGGAGGCGTGTCGCCGGGACGCCCACGCCGCTTCTCACGCGCTGGCGCATAGGAACAGGCCAAATATCTATGATTTGCGCGTGAGCCTCACGCGCTCATTCATCCTGCCACGGATTTCGGTGGCCCCGCTTGTCGATGGTTGGCGCCCTTCCTGCGGGCGTGTCACCCCACTTCTTCTCTCTAGATGGGTGTTTCAAAGAACACCTCACGCTCTCTTTCTCTTCTTTGAATTTGTTCCTAATTTTGTTTCAAATCCGAGCCTTAGGCTCGATACTCATGTAGAAATCAAGAAGAAAGAATTGAGGAAAGAATTCCTTCCTTGTTTTTTCATTGGATTCATTGTGGATTATATATATATATATATATATATATATATATACAAAAGTCAATCTAACCTTCCTAATAGATTACAACTCTATATGACAAGTTTCCTAACAGGTTACAACTGTATTTGTAAAGTAGATATATGCTATAACATGAAGAAACTAGGTGGACCTATATGGCACTTGTGCAGAGAAACTGTAATTGTGTTCATATGCCGACACTTGAGTCATGCTTGGACACATGTTAAATAAATGGGGACTGACTCTCATTACTCCCACTCTCACCTGCACCTGTATTTTGAAATAATCTTTTTATTTATTTAAATACATGGGTTACTCATGCACAAACGACATGGTTGTGCGGTGAGCAGTCAAAAAACAGCTGAATAATCATACATGAAAATAAAGGTGAATATGGTCTTTATAAGAAATGATCAGGAACAAGGACAATATTATAAGTAGAACAAATAGGTATAAAATGAGGGTTTGGACTCTCCAGCAGGAAGAGCTAGATAGCAAGGCAAGTAACTTGAATCCAGGTCTGTGTTGCAATTTCACTCTACCACTCACCTCCAACCCCCACCCAGAATTTTAAAATTAAAATTAAAATGAAAAATGAAAAATGAAAAATGAAAAGTGAAAAATAAAAAATAAAAGAGAAAGAATTATTTTGCCAAGCTAGTTTGATCTTCTGTAAAATGTATGGATTTTTTTTTTCTTTTTTTTTTTAATGTTCGCATGCTATGAGAGTCCTTTGTCTAACTCCTTATGTTTTCCCAGGGATATTCAAAAAGCAACACACAATTTCACAACTATTTTGGGACAAGGGTCACGGTCCAAAGCAGTATAGTTGCCAATGGCTACAAGTGAAGTTGTAGCGGTAAAGGTGCTTGCTTCTGATTCAAAACAGGGAGAGAAAGAGTTTCAAACTGAGGTAAGTTATAGATTAGCGACTTCTGTTGTAGGAACTAGGAAATAGGACTTTCTCCACATCATTCAGCCTACTCATTTGGTCATATCTATTCTTTGATTTCTTTAATTATAGAACTTGAAAATCCAGAAGGTTTTACTAATGAATCAAATTCCACCATGGCTCAACCGAACACCCACCCACAACACACTGCAGGGGTTATATGGGTATTAAATCAGTACAGGATTTGTCGCTTGTCAAAAAAAAAAAAAAACAGTACAGGACTTGTCATCTGTGATCATTAGTTAAGTGGGAATATGAGCTGTCAAGGAATGAGGCTTTTAATGGAAGAGTTGCTAGGACTTATTAGAAAATTAGGTCATTTCAAAAGGAAAACCAAAAATGCGTGGAAAATCAAAGCCATTAGTTTGTACAAAAACATTGAGAATTTGTACTTCACAGCAAAATTTTGACTGGCTTGGTATTTTACCACATAGATGTCATGTAGATGTCCTACCATAAAGTATTTGTACTCCACAATGAGCACTGACTGGCTACTTAATAAATGAATTTCTTATGCACTTGGAACTAACATTGAGTGGTTGCTTTAATGGAGATAAAAGTCTATTCATTCTAGTTGATTTTCAATTCTGGAAGGGAATCATGAAATGTTATGAAGTATTAACTTGCTATGTATTGATTGAGTTTTTTTATTATGATGACCTTTATTAGCCTTATAACTCATGAGAACCAAGTTTGTGAAGGGACTGCATGTTTTTTTTTTCTGTTTAGAAGTTGACTTTCCAAAATTTGGGGAAAAAATGTAATTTACATTAAGGAGCTGCTCCACTGGGTACAGTCTCTTTATGTGAAACCATGATTGTGGATGGGACCATTACTGAATGTGGAAGCCATCATCGGAAATGATTAAGTTTGAAATGTCATAACTTTGAAACTGATCATTCACCATCATTAGCAACCTCCTATTACAAAATAGACTATCTTCTTATGCTGCTTTAGTTTCCATGGAATGTCCCAACATGCCCTTATATGCGGGCAACTTCAAAGTGGGAAGAAAATTTTAAACCATCTGTTGAAATGTGCTGCAATCACTTCTATGGTAGTGCAGATTACACAATTGGACACGATTTGATATCTGAACAACTCAAGCCTGTTGAATTTTATGTTTTCAGGTATCTCTTTGCGCTGGAGTAGACTACTTTCCACGAATCTAAAATGTAAATTTGGTGGGATATTGTGTATGAATAAGGCCAACATATTTAATTTATGAATTCATAGGTAATGGGCTTGACGCCTATCTACGGTAGTATGATGGCACATATATGATCTATCTTGATTTGTGTTCTTTATGACTAACTATGGACCCGGGAGATAGATATAAACTCTGCTTAATGAGAGTGACTTTTTGAGACTTTGAGTGTCCATGAATATAAGGATTCGTCTTTAATTATCATTTGAATATATTATATGGATGGGGTTTACTATCATTTGCATCAAATTTTCTCATTTTAGATACAAGGTTACCCATTCCATATATTATTATGGAAAAGGCACTATAATGAGTAGGGTTTTAAATTAGAATCATTGTGGGCTTGTTGTACTCAGGTGAAGGGACCAGGGTTTGAGTTGGGAGGGAAAGGCTGCAAATCACTAGATATTTCACATGGAATCGAATATCTTCATGAAGGGGTATATCTTGTGATCTGGTTTTAGCCTTCTTCCTAGTGAAAAATGTCTTTTTTTCCCTTCATTTGACATTTTCTTGGAACAGGCAGTCCCACCAGTTATACATCGGGATTTGAAGTCCTCTAATATATTGTTGGACCGATCAATGAGGGCTAAGGTAACCCAGTTCCATGAATCTAGTTTCTTTTATTTCATTTTCTTTTTTGAAATGCTTTATGATGTGTAACTTTAGATTAAAAAAATAAATATTAGTTGTCGATTGTCTTTTTTCTTTCTTTTTGGCCACCAAAAAACACTATAAAGGCATGGAAACAAGAAAAGGAAAATCAAATACCAGGTCTTGATGTCATCTAGGAATGTTAATTTGGGAAAAGGGTATCAGATTTGATCGAACTTGTGTAAGGTGGTAATCTGAATAGTAACAATGACTAATGGTTGGATTTTATTTGACTGGCCTTTTTTTCCCATATAATCAGGTTGCTGATTTTGGACTGTCAAGGAAGAATCTTCGATGGCGTAACTCAGGCCTGAAGGGGGTACATGGCTACATGGACCCTGCCTATATATCCTCTATTGACAAGTTTCTGCAATGAAAAGTGGCATCTATAGTTTTGGTGTTATCATCTTTGAACTCATTACTGCAATCCATCCACACCAAAACCTAATGGAGTTTGTCAATCTTGTAAGCTCTTTTCTCTCTGCGAGTGGTTTTATTTATTCTTCCATAGGCCCTTGCTTCCCGAGTCTAAATTTTTGAATCTGACGAGTTTCCATTTTCTGTTCCTTTAGAGCATCCCGCGAGTCAAGATGGGGTTGATGAAATATGGTAAGCGACTGGTAGGGGAATGTAATATTGAAAATTAAAGGCTGGCCAGCATAGGACACAAATGCCTGCACAAAACACCGAAACGCCATCAAGTGGGTTTCAGAGTATGTTTGGAGGACCAGGACTGGATGACTTTCAAGAGAGCATGACCATGATATGCTGGGGGGGTATACCTTATAGACATCATCAGTGGGCTTGGATATTGGGATCTGGTGGTGCATAGTTGAGTTGAAGAAATGCTTTTAATGTGCATTTATCTGGATCAGACATTATCTTTATCATGACATGACATTGAGTTTCTTTCTTTCATTTCCTCATATTCCTCTCTATGTGTTTGTTTCTACGACTTTATAACTTGTTAGCATATAATCACAAATATAGAGACATGGACACACATGAATCGACAAATTTTGTGAAGTATCAATCCACAGGCTCACCTCCGGATTCAAATGACCATGGATTATTCTGAGCTTGAAGGATGAACGCCGCAGGCTCAAAAATATGAAAGCAATGGCAATCTTCAACTGTTCCAGTGTTGCAGGTTGGAGACTCTTGCTACTCATCACAATACAATAGTAACTCTGTCGTAAAGAACCCTGAAGGGTAGCTTAGTTGGTGTAAAACAGGCATTGGGGTAGGGTTATCCAATGGAGGTTTTATCTGGTACATTTGTTAGCTTGGGGTTAATGAGATGGATGAGATGTGCAAACTTCATCGTAAAGATTAGAGGACGAGTGAGTGTAACTAGCTAACTATAACACTTTATGTGTTTGGTTCACCGAAATCAAATGGAAGTTCAATTAGGCTAACATAACCCAACCAGATGAGTGAATCAATGCCCATTAAAATCACGTGAAAAGAAAGGGTGGAGTGTAGTAAAAAATTAATGCTTATAAATTTTTTTTTAATTAAGTTTTATATTGATTTTTTATTCATTTGTTTATTTATTTATCATTTCAACTATAAAGGTTGTTGATAAAATTAATATGAATTTATTAAATCATTAATTTCATATATTTACTTTTAATAATTTTTAATTAATATTTGTATTTTATTGATATGAAGTCATAACTTTACCGTTAAACATTGTAAAATCGAATGAAATTATAAGAATATTTATTATAAAATATGAGTTATGAAAAAAGATTTGAGGTTAAAAAAATCAATTATTTTAATTTGAAGTTATGTTATTAAGTTGTGTATTAAAAAAAAAAAAAAAGTTGTGATGATGTAAAGTTATTTTGTCCCTTCTCAAATACCTCTAAGAAAACAATAACAATAATAATAAATCATAATCATCAAGTATAATTATATATGTTAAAATGCGAGAGAGTCTAAGCAAGCAGAAAGTGGTGATTAAGATCACAGCAAGAAACGACATCCCAACATACTGGCAAAACTTAGAGCCACATATCGACAACGACACACTCAACTAAACCAGCAAATATCCTTGAAAAAATAGAACAAAGCTGATTGTATATTTACGCTAAGGTCGGTGTTTGTTTTGCAATGTTTCACAAAAAGTCTTCTTTCAATAATTCATTTCTTTTCAGCTCTGACCTGTCTATAATTTGTGTAGTTTTTGCAATCAGTTTTGCTTAAAAATGGGTAAGGGAAGCGGTCCTCTCACGCCGCCATTACCGTCATCCTTTTCCTGACCCAACATGACAAACTGCTACCCTTATTTGCCATTTGATATTGAGAATTCTGACCAGAGAAAAACCGGCACAGCCTTAAATAAACACTGAATATGAACTAAAAAAATTTAGTAGTCTCGATTAAGAATGTAATGTAATATAACTGAAAATAAGCTCAGAGATATTTCAACACCAACATTATATACCACTGATCTATTTTCCATTCATTTCTTTATTCTATCAACCATGTGTCTAAACATTGACAAGGAGTGGAAGAAGAACAAAGAAGTGAAAAGAAAGAAAGAAAAAAATCCCACATGTAACTTCCACATCTCACAATACAACTACTTACAAAAGTGGCTTCAACTCTTAGATGCAGTCCTCCTATAGACTAACTAACCCATGAACCTAAGATGCCTAAAACCCCAGGGTATAACCCTAGTATTCTCCTTTTGGCACTTCACTTCACATTCTATAGCTACCTTCTCAAAGTCAATGTGTGGTTCCAAACTCTCTGCCTTTGCCTCTGACCTAAACTTGCAGATTTAGGTTGCAAAGCTGGACGCAGCGCAACTTCTACTGCAAAATTTTCAAAGAACTGTGTCCAATCCTCCCCATTCATATCCAGTCAGCTCAAAACAACTGCTTTAGATAACTGCTCATTGAATCTCAGTTTCCCAGAATAACTGTGGATTCTGCCATAACCATCTTTGTGTTGCCAAGTCTTCTCATCAACTCTGTTTTCCAGTGACATGGACTGCTTCTTGCTCTTGAACCTGGCTCCTCAATCTCTGCTTTGCCTCCTCCTCAATGTTCTCCTCCAACCCAGAAATTGGATTCGCCCATTACCATTTCTGAACCCAAAATTGAAGGTAGTTTTACTCAACAATTTCTCTCTTCCACAATAGGGATCATATCCAATTCCACTCATCCTCACGTCTATATCAAGCTAAACTCCTCTTCTCCCAGTTTCCTTCAAGCCAACACCCCATCTCTTTCTATTACCTTCGCGCCTCAATGCATGTATAAGCTCAAGCTCATGGATCCCCCTTATGGAGCTGAAACTCTACTCATCATTTCACCAAATCCTCAATGAGACAAAGGCCGTCACCTTTCTTCCTTGAAATGAATTGCAAGAACCAGAACTGGAGGCATGCCTCTCCGGAATGTGGGCAGCTCCTTCGCAGCATATCAGAATGCATAAATGGGGTCAAGATTATCAATATGTTCCAGTTCTTGTCCTCAGAAAGAATAGAAGCACATGGCAATGGATCCACTCAAGTATGGATCCTCTAAGCTTTCTGAAGGCCACAACCGTGGTCGATGGAACAAGCTCCACCTGACCAAATCTCTCAAACCCATCAAGCACCTAGCTAAAGGTTTCCTGCCCCTGCTCTGTGTTTTAAGATCGAATATCTAAAATCCCAATCCTATGCACAGCAGAAACAAGTGAAGCTAGAGCCACCATGATCGCCCAGCATCAAATCATGAGGGGATGAACTGCTGCAACGATGCAATCTTATGACCAAACTTTTACCATTTTGATTCATATTTCCATTCACCCTATCATTGACATTAAAAGTGAGTGTGTAATCTTCCTGCAAGGGCTGTGAGTGGCACATTGGCAAAAATGATCATAGTCAAGGAGGGTAGCTGCCACTTCCTAAAACTGTCTCCCACAACCCTCACTTGAACATTTTAGGCCTGGTTGCCCCGGGCTTTCCCACCATCCTTTTGGGTTGTTTGGGACAAGGCTCCCATCTATTAAAACCACAATGGCAACATTCTCACCATTACAATTTCTAAAATAATATGAACCTCCAAGCCCACTGGAAACAGGAATTGGATCGATACCATTCTCCATTGCCTTCATAATGTCCTTCACCAGTAACTTTGTGGGAGCAAAGTAATTTGAGGACCCCAATATCTCAATTGGACCACTTTGATCTCTCTGCTGAAGATCCCTACCAGTGGGTGAGAGACATGGCGTAGATGAGCTTCTGTGCAAAAATTTCCTTGTAAGGAGAAGTGGAGAATCTCATTCTAACTGCGCTTAGATCATTCTTCAATACCGTATCCCCATATGTCCAATAGGCTTTCCTCGGTTGGGACATTAGTGCAAGCTGCAATCTCTTCTTCACCGTATGTGCATTTGTCACTCCTGTGCTCTGCTTTAACACACAGCCCAGTTTCAGTTTAGTTTGGCTCGTCTTCTTGCAGAAGAATTTCTTTCCATTCTCTTATTTTCAAGGCAGCTCACAGCCCTCGCTAATGCTACAACTTCCATTTGAGTTTGTAAAGGGCTATCCAGATCATGCGCCATGGCAAGCAAAGGTGGCAGATGTCAATGCCAGAGGCAGAAGCAGAAGGGGTGAAAGCAGCAAAGAACTTCTCTCTCCCAAACTCATATACCAGTAGTGTTTGAAGGAGAGAAAAGTCTATGTCCCAAAAAATCATAATAGACAGGTGGAATTTGAATTTTCTGTAATGCTCACAATGGAACAGATAAGACTATGAACCAGACAAGGGAAGCTTAGTTAAAGTGCTACATTGACGACTACCTGACAGAGCCAGTAAAATTAAAAAATCAAAGTCAGATAAATTATCTGATAAAAAGGAGCGATTCACAAAAAGAACAACTAAACATGGATAAACAAAAAAAAACAAAAACAAATTGACATAAACTGTTATATCCCTGAAACAAGCAGTATATAGAAACCAATAACATCCCACGTTTACAGGAACCAAGATGTCAATTCACTGAGAAATGAAAAGTTTATAAATAACAGCACCCTCATTTAACAGATATCATATATTCCTGGAACAAATATAAAAGAATTTGTTTTCTGCAAAAGTTAATGGATTTTATTCATGATGCAATGTTCACAGCATAAAAAAAGGCATAACTTTTACAGATATAAAGTGTAGGTTATCCTATAGGAGCAACCTTGGATAAAACCAAGAAAATCAGTCATTCATAAATTTAAATATGCTCAATTTTAGAATTCCAACCATAGTTCACCAAACATTCAACTTCAATTTTTCCATCTACTCCAAAATATCCAAACTCTCCCCCAAGTTTGAGAAAATAATTGTTTCTAAACACCTCTATATAACCTGATAATAACATTCTTTAAAAAAAAAGACGTAGCTCCTCTGAAATTCCTAACTTTGAAATAAATTAGTGAGAAGAAAATTCTCTTCCAATATACCTGCAACTCAATTCAAATAGCCAGTTGACAAATATACAACCATACTAGAGTCACAAGAGAGAAATATTCAGAAAGTAAGCCATAGACATAGCCTGACATGCCTTAAACGAGCAATTAAAATCACCAAAAGCTATCCTCTCCAACAATTAAATTCACCATCTAACAAGAAGTCCTAACTGAGCCTCAAATTTATAACCATGATTTCCTCACTTCTTAGCCATAAAATCATATTACTCACAAGCAAAAAAAAGCAAAACAAATTGGGAACAAAAATAAAGAAAGTAAAAATACTAAAAACTATTTCACATGACGTGAACATCAATCATAAAAATTAATCACAAACAGAAATCAAATTCACAGGTATAGTTTTAATTGGATAGACTCACCTTTTTAGCCTTCTGCAAGAGCTAACTATGAGACAGCATCAGTCCTAGGAAATCTTCCAAATATCTGTCATTGGGACTTCGATTCTTAATCTTTCCCATATCGCAGCCTGAAGTGAGAGAGATTTTTGTCATTTCAACAGGAAAGGAGACCCAATGGCTTTGCCAAATCTTAAAAGTATATTTTGATTCTTTTGTCATCCGAAATAAGAGAATAAATTTATTCCCCGAAGAATCATCACTATACATTTCAAACAGTACGAGTTATGTCCAAAGACAAAAAACTAAAAACTAATGAAATAAAAAACGAGGCTTATTCCTGCCATGTCATACCAGTTTTAAGTAACAACAGAAAGGTGGATCAAAACTCAACCTCATTGACCATTTAGAAAAGGAAAAGTAACATAAAATAAAATAAATATAAAAAGCAAAAAAATTACAGATCACTTAGCATTTCTACAAGAAATCCAGTTTCAGCAAAGGAGTATCGTTTTTTGGACAAATTTTATGGAAAATTTTTTAAGACGTTAAGCTGTTAAGAAAGAATAATTAAAATTTTGATTCAAAATTCGTATCCCTCTTTGCTTTTCTCTAACCACACTTTTCCAGCAACCAAAGAGACACAATAATGAAATAAGCCCGCAAAACTGAACTCACTGGAAATTACGAGATCAGGAAAAGGAAGGCGGAGAGGCGGGGAGATGAGGGGGGAATCGAGAATGGACGACCATGATCAGAGATGTCAAAAGGATCAACGGCTATGATGGCACAGACCCCAGATCCTCTCCCGTCTCTGTCAGGTTGTCTCCTCTCCCTCTCACTCCGCTTTCGAAGGAGCTTTTCTAACTTCCTTTCAAGAGAAGCCGAAGATGGAGTTTTCAATTAAAAAATAATAATTTAAGAAATGTGGACCCGTGTTTCACTCAGATCTTTCCACGTGGTAGATGTGGGGCCGTTGATAGCAGACAGGCATGGGGGGCGGTGTTGGTTTGTCTTCGTTCTATTTTTAAAGTGTCAGTCGTGAGCCGTTGGATTTGTTGACGAGGTTGGGGTCTACGGCTGGGTGGGTTCAACCCTTTTTTGATGTTGACCACAAGGGGTGACGTGGCATGCTTCCTAATTTTTCTCCACGCGTATGTTTCTAAAAGTCAGAATTTTGGGGATAAAAATAGAAATTGGTTTAAAAGCTACAAAATCAAAGTGTGTTTTGGCCGTATTTGAATTTTTTTTTAATTGTTAAATAATTTAAAAATAAAAATAATATTCAAACTAGTTTGTGAATAGTAATATCATGATCCTTTAATTATAATATTAAGCTTTAAAAATTTTGGAAACCATTTATAATGCGTCGTTAAGCTTAAAAATTTTCGATGTCGTAACGAATAGTATAGTATTCTTGTTCGTATACTAATTTTGACGTTATTTTTAATTGTATTTTGTGGCAAATTATAAAAAAAAGCACAAATATGTCCAAAACACTTCCAAAAGTCATTTACCAAAGTGTAAAAGTACTCAGAGACCAATATTTCAGAAAGTGTAAAAGGTAATTTTATTTTTTTTTAGTTTTATTGTATCGTCTAGATTTTTAATTTGTTGTTTTTTATGTTTTTAAATAAATCATCACCTTTGTGTAACCAGATGATTTGTATCATCTTGTAATCTACGATGGTTTTGTTTTTGTCGTCTTGTTATTGAGTTTGCATGTACCGATGAGTGTTGAGAATAGCGAAACATATCCGTCCTTAAGAAACGTAGATGGTCGTGATCGTGATATGTTCACGTAATTAAAGTCGTATGTCCCCAATCATTATAAAATTATCAAATATAAATTACTTGAACCGATCTATTATGCTATTAACTTTGATGTTATTTCATTATCTAAAGTTTTTTATTTAATTTAATTATATATTTTTATTAAATATCTTCTTGGTTTGAATCAAATAAGTCTATCTTACCAGCGATAAAATGAATCGGGTCCCTCTTCTGTTTAAAACTAGTTTTTGTTTTAAGAATTTCATCATGTATAGTGAGGTAAGCGAGAGAAAATTAAGGTTTTGTGTTAAGAGTTTGAGGGAATCGGTCGGAGGTAGGCGCATTTAGTAGGTAGAAAATTTTACATTTCTCTATTTAAAAGCACCGAAAACAAGGAAAAGCAGCGTTCCAGATTCTGAGAATGGGAGCCAAAACAAAATTTGAAAGCAAAATGAATTATTTATTTTGACATTTATATATGAATCGGAAAAGCGTTATGTCTTTGTTTTTTTTTGTTTTGGTCATCAGCTCACGGGATTTGGTCCCAATTGGGATAAAATAAAAACAGGTTATTAATTTATTTTCTTGCACTAACCCATTTCGTCTTCGACGATTTTCTTCTCATGTATCCAAAAAACACGGGATTGTGAATAGTAACTGCATTTTAAACACATTTCATTGTTTTGATTAGCCGTTTTAAGAAAATGGTTTTTCTGAAATGGATTTTACGTGCTGTTTTCGGCCAAGGTGATCTGAAAGCGTATTTTAGAAAATGGCCAAGATTAGAATCGTTGAAAATTTCGTATTACAGTTTTGGATGGATGTGACACTGTGTTTGGGACTGGCGCGAAGCTGTATTTCGATCGTATTTTGTTTATGTTTCTATGGTAGAAACATGCTTGGGATAATGTATGATTCTTCCATTTGATATCAAAGCATGGTTGAACCTCTCTCTTGATTATTTATCCAGAATGCTAGATCTTTTAATTTTGGTTTTTCCATTGTTTTGAAGCATTAAATCTCCTTTATATATGATTTAATATATTTTGTATTTCATATGACAATATATTACAAAAAAAAAAAAATTTGATATTTAAAGTTACCGTTAGTTTGACACAATGATGAAAATATCGATTTTGACGGATATATCGATACTTGGATTTTACGGATATATCGGTGGATATTTTTACATGAATATCGATATATCGAGGAAATTAACGTAAATGCTTTGAAATTAATCTTTCCAAAGGGGTAGCAAAAATGACATTAATAATCGAATATATACGTTGGAAATTACGTTACATGAGTGACTTTAAAATCAATGAAGATCAGATGACTCTGTTACTGAGAAGGTGATAGAGATACCAAATCTTAATAAATCACAATCTTTAAATATAAGAGATACGATGTTAGATAATATTGATTATAAGATCCGAATAATAATATTATATAAATGTTTTTAAACTTGTATCATATTTACCAATGGATAAGAAATTCGAGGTTCGTCAAAACAATTTCAAATATTAAATACTTGTGAAAAATTAATTTATTAATATATTATTACTAAATTAAACTAATTTAAAATATGAAGAAAAAACTAAGCATAATACTATAAATTTATCTATATACATACACAATATTAAACTAATATATAACTTGATTTAAATGTGACTAACTTTGAAATATTAATTTATTAATATATTTATTACTAAAATTAACTAATTGAAAAATATGAAAGTATAAGTATAATTATCATGAAGAAAAATTAGAGTGAAATGAAGATTGGATATGAATTGCAGAGAATTTGTGATCGAATGGAATGATTTAGAGGTATTTATAGATTTTGGGTCAAAATA